>CM024759.1:95304338-95399221 GCA_014218235.1 Colocasia esculenta | reverse complement strand
GTATAGTCCGCTCAGACTGCCCGTCTGTCTGTGGGTGGTACGCCGAACTCAGCCTCAGCTCAGTGCCAAGTGCACGCTGAAAGCTGCGCCAGAAACGAGAAGTGAACCTCGGATCTCTATCTGAGACAATAGAGACCGGGGTTCCGTGCAAAGGTACCACTCTGTCCACAAACAACCGAGCAAGTCTGTCAACTGGCCAAGCTGCTCTGACTGGAAGAAAACGAGCGGTCTTCGTCAACCTGTCAACGATGACCCAAACACTGTCGTGCCAGAAACAAAGTCCGTGGTGATATGCTCCCACTTCCACACTGGAATGGGAAGCGACTGCAACTCACCACCAGGACACTGGTGCTCTGCCTTCACCTGTTGGCAGGTAAGGCAGCGCGAAACAAACTCAGCGATATCTCTCTTCATCCCCGGCCACCAAAAGAGTACCCTCAAGTCATGGTACATCTTGGTAGAGCCTGGATGAATAGAGTATCGCGACTGGTGAGCCTCGGACAGTACCTCCTCCCTAGCGTCCTCTGGAACGTAGAGTTTGCCTCGGAAACGAACCTCGTTGTCCTCGTCCAGTGCTACCTCGGGCAACCGCAACACGTCTGCCAAGTCCTCGTCTGCACTCTGAGCCTCAAGTACCTGCTGAAAAATCCACGGACGAACGGTCAGGACGGCTGCCACTGCCCTCTCCCGGAGGCTCGACGGTACAAACACACTCTGAGCGGCGTCCTCCAGGAGTCTCCAGTGTCTAACCAACAAAGAACTCAGGTGGGCTCTCCTACTCAAAGCATCTGCCACGACATTAGCCTTCCCTGGGTGATAGGAAAGACTAAAGTCATAGTCCTTCAAGTATTCGAGCCACCTGTGCCTGAGGTTGAGATCCCTCTGCGTGAAGACATACTGTAAGCTGCGGTGGTCGGTGAAGACCTCGAACACCTCACCGTACAAGTAGTGCCTCCACAACCTCAAGGCAAACACGACCGCTGCAAGCTCCAGGTCGTGCGTCGGGTAGTTCTGCTCATGCTTCTTCAGCTGACGAGAAGCATAGGCAACTACTACCGTGCTGCATCAACACAGCACCCAAACCAGTACCCGAAGCGTCTGTGTAGACAACAAAGCCGCCAGTGCCAGAAGGAACAACAAGGATCGGAGCTGAAGTCAGCCGACTCTTCAGCTCCTGGAAACTCTGCTCGCACTCTGTCGTCCACACAAACCGGGTCTCCCGCCTGGTCAAACGGGTCAAAGGCTCTGCAACTCTGGCGAAGTCCTGCACGAACCTCCTGTAGTAGCCTGCCAGCCCCAGGAAACTGCGAACCTCAGCAACTGAAGTGGGCTGGCCCCAAGAAACAACGGCCTCAACCTTGGCGGATCGACCGCCACACCTGCACCAGAAACAACGTGCCCAAGGAAGTGCACCTCCTTTAGCCAAAACTCACACTTGCTGAACTTGGCATAAAGTTGGTGACTCCTCAAAGTTTGCAAACCAGCCTCAAGTGAACCTCGTGCTCCTCCGCCGTCGCTGAGTACACCAGGATGTCGTCGACGAACACCACCACGAACCGGTCCAGGTACTCGCTGAAAACACTGTTCATCATCTCCATGAACGCTGCTGGGGCATTCGTGAGCCCAAAAGGCATCACGACAAACTCGAAGTGGCCGTAGCGGGTGCGAAAGGCTGATCTCGGAACGTCTGACTCCCGAATCCGCAACTGGTAGTAACCCGACCTCAAGTCGATCTTCGAGAACACTGAAGCTGTCTGCAACTGGTCAAACAAGTCATCGATCCTGGGCAAAGGATACTTATTCTTCACGGTAACCTGATTCAGCTGACGATAATCAATACACATTCTCAGGCTACCATCCTTCTTCCTCACAAACAACACAGGCGCTCCCCACGGCGAGCGGCTAGGACGAATGAAGCCCAACGCAAGCAACTCCTCTAGTTGGCGCTTCAACTCCCGCAGCTCCGCCGGCGCCATCCGGTACGGTGCCTTGGACGCAGGCATCGTCCCGGAAGCAACTCAATGGAGAAATCTACTCCCGCTCAGGCGGCAACCCAGGTAGATCCTCCGGAAACACGTCAGCAAACTCACAAACAACGGCACGTCAGAAACAGCCAACTCACCCGAATCCGAGGCCAAACGGAAGCCAGGAAAGCAACACAACCGTCTCGGATAAGACGCCGAGCTCTACAGAAAGAAACAAAGGGTCGGCGGACAGACCGGTACCTCGGAAGCAAAGCACAGGTGCTCCAGGTAACTCGAACCGCACGGTCTTCCGCTGACAATCTACCAAAGCAGAGTGTGCCTCTAACCAGTCCATGCCCAAAATGGCATCGAAGTCGTGGAGCTGCAAGGCAAACAGTCTGGCTGGTAGCTGGTGGCCCTGCACCTCGACGGTGACACCCTCCAAGTAACCAAGGGTACGAACGAAGTCACCCGTCGGAAGCTCAACAGCTAGGTCGCAGGTCCGCTCCGGAGCAAACTCGGTCAAAGTAGCAAAGAACTCCTCTGAAGCAAAACAGTGCGTAGCACCCGGATCAATCAAAACTCTAGCAGCTCTACCAAGGATGGGAATCGTACCGACGACCAGGTTAGAGGCCTCCGCCTCCTCTCTGGTGATGTTCATCACCCGACCGCGTCCACGACCTCGCTGAGGCTGCTGCTGCTGCTGCGGACGCTGCTGCTGCTGCTGACCCTGGTACTGCTGCTGGCGCTGAGGTGGCTGGGGTGGACGGTACTGCGCCTGGGGTGCCTGCTGGTGCTGCTCCTGCTGCTGCCTCAACGGACACTCTCGCCTGAAGTGCCCCTCCTGCCCGCAGTGGTAACAACCCGTACCCTGCTGGCTCTGCTCTGCTCCCTGCTGGACGGACTGCTCTGCTGGAAACTGCAAGGTCTGACGCCTCTGCTGCTGCGAGTGACGCCTGCCTCCACGAGTGAACAACTTCTTCAACTTCGTGGTCAGGCCAGCACCGCCTGTTCCCGAAGAGGAAGAAGAAGACACACTCCCACCTGCCTGCGGGGCGCTGGTACGGAGAAGATCTCCCTGAACTCTGCTGCGGCTGAAACCGACACTCCCGCTCCAGGGCCGTAGCTCTCGCCACTGCTACTGACAAGGTGTCGCAGAGGTGACCAGCCATGGCCCACCTCAAGTGGACGTAGCCCGCTAATGAACCGCTCGGTACGAGCCTGCTCACTAGCTGCCACGTGGGGAACGTGTCGAAGTAGCTGCAGAAACCTCTGATGGTACTGTCCCACGGTTAAGTCTCCCTGGACTAACTCGTGGAACAAGTCCCTCCTCTCCCGCAGACATAGTCGGGAAGGTACTCGCCGAGGAAGGCCTCGAGAAACTGCTGCCAAGAGATCTGCTCCAACCTCCTGCCCTGAAACCTGGTCAGCCTCACTGCTCGCCACCACTCATGGGCTGACCCCTTCAGCTGATATACTGCCAAACGAACCTGATCCAACTCTGCACAGTCCATGGTCTCGAAGGTGCGCTCGAGCTCATGGACCCAACTCTCTGCTCTATCCGGATCGCGGTCGCCTACAAACGTAGGAGGTCGAAGACGAAGGAACCTCTCCAGAAGCACGGTGCGGTCCTCAGGTGCTGCTGCTGCTGCTGGAGTCTGCTGCCGAACTACGGGTGGTACCTCTGGCTGAACGGTGCTGCCTGCGGGGTCGGTGGTGGCTGCTCCTCTGCTGCCATCTCTGCAAACTGCTGACCTCCTGCTGGCATCTGCTGGTACGGCTGGTACTGCTGCTGCGGCGGGTACTGCCACGGACCCTGAAAATCGCTCTCCACCACTGCTCCATGACGGCCGGTGGGGGCAGGTGGATACCACTGCTGCTCCTGCTGCTGCTGCGGTCCTCCTTGCGGCAACGGGTCGTCAGGCTGCTCGAACTGCTGGGGCTGAGCACCGAACGGCACCTGCTCGGCAGCAACCGAACTGTCCGACTCAGTCTCTTGACGCTCCACCAAGTTATGAGCCTGCCTGCGAGTGCGTGGAGGCATGATCTGCAAAACAGCCAGATTTAGTTATTGACACTTAAGACTCCGACGGCTAGCAGTGTTCACTTATACTTCCTAAGGGACTTTACGTCATTACTCATTTCCACCACAAGTCTTGATAGACCCCTTGCTCTGATACCACTGTAACGGCCCCGGCGCCCGGGTCCCCGGCTCCCACCAAGGATCCGACCGTCGGCACCGCCGCACGGGTCCGGAGACCCGGAAGGGCTAACGGATCGGTCTAACGAGATATGTGACGGAAAGTAAGTAACGACAAACGTACTAAAGATGTACCAACTAGTGCAAGAAGAAGTCTAACACAACGTGCAAGTCTAGTACAAGTCCCAAAGTAGTAAAAGTACAAGTGCAGAACGGAAAAGGAATAACACGTCCCTTAGGGGCATACCCCGAGGGTGAAGTACAGAACTGGGGGAAACACTGCCACTAGAGACGCCGACTACTGCGGGCCCGTCTCCTCGCTACGCCGCGGAGGGAACTGCTGTGAAGTCTCACCTGCAAAACAGGGAGTGAGCTTCACGAAGAAGCCCAGTAGGGACTACCAATCTCCCACTGGTTCCACAAGCATAAATATACTAGATAGAGCAATAATTAAATAAAGCAGTAAGGTCTAATCTACTAAACAGAGTAAAGTGCGGAAGCGTGAAAGAACTACACAGTCGTCGGTCTAAGCCACTCGGCGGGACCGAAAACCCGTGTAAACCAAGGCACCACAAGAACCCAGCTGAAACACAGACAGCGAACTGCCTGGACAAGCACACTAGCTACAGTACACTACTCTAGTCAGCTGGTCAGGAGCGCCACGCGTCTTACCCTCGACCAACGGTCCATGTCTGACACCTCCCGTCGGAGTGAGACGCGGAACCACAAGAAACCACACTGCCGTAGTCTGGCCGGACTACGGTCCCATGCCTGACGCCTCTAGGTGGTACCGGAAGGCAATGAGAACGGACTAGCTGAACTGCGCCATACGAGTCACACACTACCGGCGTCCCAGTCTCAGCTAAGAGAGCTCCACAAACGACCACTCGCTGTCCCACCGTTTTCCCCTACTGCTACCAAAGTCAACGACTCGAGCAAACCCCGCCGTCTGGAGCAACACCCTCTGACACAGACGCGCGGGAACCGGGGGTCCCAGGTAACGGTAACAACCTGTCTCGCGGACAAGCCCTCAAGTGCCTAGCACCGGGCGAAGAGAGACTAGCAGTAGTAGCACTGTACTAGGAACAGCACAGGTGCCGAGAAAACCGAGTCGCAGCGGAAGCAAGACACTGAGCAGGTGCCAAGTCCCTTCTCTGACTGAGAAGGCGACAGGCCTGGTGTCGCCTTCAGGAAGGCGACACCTAGGCCGGCGCAACCCTACTGATCTGGTTGCGACATAGGCCATGTCGCAACCAGGTCAGTGCTCCAGAACAGACCCTGGAACCGGAACGGAAAAAACACAGGCAGAAGGCGGTCGCCACCAAGAAGGCGACATAGGTGCTGTCGCCTTCAGGAGTTCCTGAAGGCGACGCATCGATGTGTCGCCACCTGGGTGGCGACACCAAAGGTGTCGCCTTATCAGTGCACAACACACGAGGCTCCCTTCTTCAGGGCCTCAACCACACCACAAAACATCCGTGGGGAGGGGATCATGTAGGCTAATAAACATGGTTCTAAAGAGCTCAAACCACCCTCTAGAAACCCCAACAAGCATGCACAATAACCTACACTCACATGCATCTCACTCAACATATGAACAACCCTCAAAACCCAAGCAACCATTGCATGCATGAGAAACCAACACCACAATCACACAATGCATGAAAACAACCCAGCATGGTAGATAGGCTTGGAAGGGGGGTGAGGATCCTAGCAAGTGGATCTAGGGGGAGGTTTGGGTTCCCTACCTCGAGATGAAGATCCAACCTCAAGGGCCTTCTCGTAGGCTAGCAACCCTCCACCTCCGAGCTCCGACGATCCACAAATCCTCCCACGAACCGAGCACTTCCCCTCCTTGAAGAGCATCCAAGCATGCCAAAGAGAGAGAAGACACAATGAGGGAGAGATCACAAAGGAGAACACTCAGGAGCAACAAAAACCACATCAACCTACCTTGCAAGATGGCCAAACAACCTCCTCCCAAGCTCCCGGAGCTCCCAAGCCTCAGTTCGCCGGAGAAGAGGTTTCACATGAAAGGACGAACTGGGGCTTGTGCTCACGGCTTGGGCACTTAACCTTTGAAACTGAGAAGGCGACATGGGCCCCGTCGCCTTCAGTAAACCTGAAGGCGACATAGGACATGTCGCTTTCCCCTGCTCAACGGTCAAGTCGGCCTGCAACGTCGCCACGTGTCATCCATGTAGGTCTGACACCAGAAGGCGACATAGGACTGTCGCCTCCTTACTGCCAGAAGCTGACACCTGTCATCCTCTTCAGGACAACAAAACGACAAGGTGCATGCGGCTGGCAGCAAAGACAGAAGGCGACATAGGGCAGTCGCCTTCCAACTGGAAGGCGACAAGCCACATGTCGTCTTCAGAAGGCGACATACCCTATGTCGCCACCCGTGATGGAGGGGACGGTCAGGGTAACATGGGATGTTACAATTTAAATGTAGACAATCTCTCAAGCAAAAATCTAATATTTCATTCATAGGTAGTCCATGAAACCAGTAGCTAAAGCCCATATTTTTTTTAGAATTCACCCACCAAGTTTGCATGATTTTCATGATCAAGGTTCTATTATTTTCTTGACCCTTGACCTCTTGTTCGCCCTTGTCCTCCATGAACCTAGTCAATATCCTTGATTTCTTTTGAGTATGTCTTGATTAAGATTCGGGTTAGCTTTTTTTAAACTAGTTACAGAAGTTTTCATGCCGTATACTTGAGATCTAATTAAGGTTTCCTATAGCCCTAAAACATGTTCTGAACCTCATGCTATAATACTGTGATTGAGTTTGTCGTTAAGTTCCTATAAAGACTGTAAAAATATCAAGTGATATCAAGGTTAAAGTATGTTAATTCTCTATCCAAGAGAGACATGTGCACGACCTTATTCCACTATCTTTGATCTTCTTCACATGCACATGCCAATAAGAAGAAGCAATCCAAACTTTCTGTTAGTACCAACGTGCTGTGCAACAGATACTATATTGGTATTACTTGTCGTTCTCTTGCATAACTTGTGGTCTTGTTTAGATCTCTTATAAACTCATCTATTCAAGTTTTTCTCTAGCCTATCTATTCTTGGAACTCTATTTGGCCATCTATGGTTGTCTAAGATAAAAAAAAAAACGCAATCAATGTCTGGCAATATATAAAGGGTCAGATCTGGTCCGGGGAGGTGTACCCGAAAGTGCTATTGCCCATAGAAGTTCAATGATCAGGGTGTTTGGCATTACATATAAGTTCTCTACTATCTAGATAATCTAAGACAATCAACCCAAGTGCTATATTCTCTCAGCTATCTACTGACAACCAAAGTGCTATTATCTTGTTGATGAAAATCAATCAAAGTGCTATTTGCCCTAGTGGGTATTTGTTCTCTTTGTGGCCAACCTCTCTCTCTCTCTCTCTGCTATAGATGTACTTGCTATTTGCTTGACATAATGTTTTTCTATTGCTCTCTATCTGACTTGACATATATTATATAGTTAAGCATGTTCTTTATGCTATACTTAATTCGTAACAATACTATTTATGCTATTATTCTCTCAACATTACTTGACTCTCTCCACTGTTAGTTACTCTGCTCTTTAATGCATTATCATTTAAAGTGTGCTTGTCTCATGAGATTTAAGTCCTACTAAGTCTACGTTATTTATCAAGATATTTCAGGTGAGTCAGATGATGACGTTACATATATCATTGGGACACGACTAGAGTGATGAGCGACCTAGTGTCATATCAATGGAGTTTACCTAATTTAATAGAGTCTAGTTAGATACTCATTTAAATTTCCTTTGTAATGAATTGTTGCCATTGAGCATGGGTATTGGCTCTGAATTAGTGGTTGTAATAGTCTTGATGTTATCAATAAAATGAGAAGTTTATTCTAATTATTGTCTGTTAGTTGCTCTGAATCACTTGATTGTTATGCAAGACACATTGCTATTTACTTGACTCACGTCTCCCCGATTTATTCCGCTGCTAAATTGATAAGGCGTGACACTACCTTTTATATAGGATAGGTTAGCCATGATAACCATTGGATGACCCTGCCAATCTCGCATCAGGTCTCCTTAATCTTCCACATCATCACTGTAACTGCTATGCCAGATCATGTAGATCGTGGCCTAATGACTGTCATTACCGAGCGTACGACCCGTGATCATTACCTCAGCAATTAATACCTCAGCTGTTAGACGAGCCACTTTTTTAAGAATCTCGCAGACATGTCGTGCTCCGAGTTAGTTACGGCCGATTTGGCTAAGTCTCATCCTTAGCCGAGCTACTGTTGTCGGCCTAAGGGACGTAAATAGGTCAATCTAATCGACTTGAGTCGTCAACTTAGACGACGCCAAGATCTTTAGTTCAAATCACGTAGGACATCAATTCTGATATTCTGGAAGATCGGCCGAGTTGAGACTCCAACTTTCCTGTGAGAGCTAAAGCAGAGTGATGGTTCCATCAATCCTGATGATGTAATTTTTCACACCATCGTTGTCTGCGCAAATTTTTTTTGCCCCTTTCTTTGCTCTTTTCCATCCTAATAGTCAATTAATCAAGTACTTGCAAGTTCTCCCCAATAAAAAGAGCCATTAATGCATTCATCTCTACAACGCACGTGGCCTTACATTAATGGCTCTAATGAGCTCGGGCAAGGCATGCAGAGTGTGTATGATTTGGTTGAGCTTTTAAACGTCAGGTTCAGGGTCGAGAGTGGTGACATGCCGATCGATGCTAGATACCAAAGTGTATGTGTTTTTCTTTTAGTTCTCTGTAGATAGATCACGTCGACGAAGAGAACAAAACCAAGTACAACACAAGCATGCATCACTATTATAGTTAATTGCGTCTACCTGTGGCCAGACTATCTACCAAGATCTGCGGCCGGCATGCCAACGAGGAGGGTGGACATGATGCCATCTCCATTTCTTTATCCGTTCTTCCCCACCACTGCCGACCAATATATCAAGAAGATTGCGAGCCGCCGTTTCCTACCACCACAGCCTTTAATCGATTCCCCATGAACGAACTCACGTGTGAATTCTCGGCGACTGATCAGGCATTCAGATTTCTATAATCTTCAGTGGAGTACGGGGAATCGATGGGGCCACAGGCTGACGAGGTCGGGACAACCAAAAGCTCCGCCCTTCCCGGTAAATAATATGCATGAGAGAATCCTATCAAGTCCCGTGTAGTTAATTTTCAGACCCGTGTCCTCGAACATGTCGACTGATCGTACCTGCAGTTGGCGTTACTCGGGGATTTGGTAAATGCCATCCATTCATGCGATTAGAGTGGGATCCGATTATCTCCACATTGCTATACATATGAATCTTAGGTCGCGATTGAAAATATCATGGGGGAATTTTAAGGTGCAAAATATCAACGGTGAAATAATTATTGTCAAATATTCTTGAGTTGTATCGGTTTAAACTTTAAACGTGTGTGGGTCAATTTAGAGAGAGAGAGAGAGAGAGAGAGAGAGAGAACAAAAGTCTCTCTTCACTTTCATCAAAACGGTTCCCCGAAATCGATTCGGCACAGATAATGAGGTGAAAATCTCATTGCGACGGGATAGGCGAAATCTGCTTTTGCCAATTAATTTCCACGTTTTAGCAAGAGTATCCAAATGCCGCTTTTTAGTACAGATAATTGGAATCCCATGCATGCGATCTCCAGTCGTTGTTATATGCATCTAATTAGTTATATCAGCCAGTAAAGATCAGTTTATGGTTTGACGGTACAAATTCTTTCCTTCCACATGCAAGAAAGGTTTGGGTGTAAATCGATCTGATATATATGTCATGTGGTTGTGTGAGAAAATGTATAATTGATCTACAAATTTGTTATATAGGATATATATCTATACATGTTTGAGTATTCTTTATGAGTGTGATCAGATTTATAGTGAAATTATTTTTCTCATTTAAGATTATAAACGAATCAATATTCGACAAGTACGTAAATCGAATTCAGTTCAAATATTATTCGAATTCAATTTGTTTATAAGATAAACGATTCAAATTTAAATATAAATTTAAACTCATTTTATAAATGAGTCGAATAGAGTAAATATTTATCGAGTCGTTTAAGTTCGTGAACAAATTATTTAATTTTAATTATAAAATTATAAATAGAATTATTAAATATTTTAAATATTATATTAAATAATTAAACAAGTAACTTATAAAAGATCTTGAAGTATGACCTTGAAATAAGATAGATTTAAGTCTAAAAATAATTTTTTACTTGAATTGAATTGGGCTATATTATATACTATATGATATAATATATATATATGTATATAACTCACAAATTAATTAGATTCATTAATATATTCGTTAAGGGTTCGAGAGTATTTAAATGAATAAATTTAGATAATTTTTTTAATAGTCGAAAAAAACTTGAGTTTGACTCGAACTCAATTAAAAATTAACGAAAAAATTTTGAACAATTTAATACTTGATTCGACTTGACTCGTTTAAATTAGATTTCTCAAAAGAATTGTCAAAAAAAATCAAAAATACTAAAACTCTTTTGGAGGATATATCTTGACATGCAATACTTTATGAAGTCGAATTCGAATTCACGCTACCATATTCTCGTAGTTAATTATACATCAGGGGCAGGGACGATGGCAACCTGATTAGTACACTTCAATGAGAGATCGTGTATATATATATATATATATATATATATATATATATGCATCAGGTAATTAAGACTTAAATATTAGATCTCTCTCCTTTGAACTCGATCCGAACTAATTTCTGTATACGGTGGAAAAAAATTGTACAAGAAGTAAAACTTCCACAGTATATCTATATTGCCTATGGGGATTACTTTATGGCGCTCGCATAGTCTGATATCTTAGAAGAAAATTATCATGTTGCGAGATGAAAACAGTGCTACTCGAACGTAGTCTCTTATATATATAGATCATGGAGACAAAAACAAGTAGTGTCACCATTCGGGACCTTGAATAGAGAGCCATACCTAAATGTCACTGGCTAACTTCTACTTCAACCATCAACCATAATAAATTCATGGGAAACATTAAACAGTTGGCAATTGCCATGTAATTTTTGTTTTTACAATAAAAAGTACTTCTAATCTATACTATAATACTAAAACAGTTCTCCACCTTTCTCTGAATTAAATTTGAATTCAAATTTTGTCTACTATCTTTCAATGCCTCTGCGTCGCATTTCTTTTTTTTTTTCAAATTGTATTACTGTAGCGTCCCGTACTATTTTTTTTCTTTCTATTTTTTAATTTTTTATTTTAAAAATAGATTATGTAACATTATATTTTCTATTTATAGTTTATTTAAATATAAAAACAAAATTATTAAAATATATACATATTATTGTGCAGCCGGGTCCGAGACCCGAACAGTAACCTGCTGCTCGTCGAACATACCATTATGTCGCTGATAATCGTAGAAAAATGTGATGTAGATGTGATGTAATGGTATCCCAAATATCTTTATTATTACTGCATTATCCTAACCACTTTCTTCCTGATATTGCCACATGTAAGAAATTATTCGCCAATATGTAGTTTAAATTATCAAACTACATATTTTTTTTTAAACACATACGTCATGTCATAACACTTGCCATTACCACCCCCGCCCGAAGAGATGACGAAGACATATGTATGTTAAATGTTTGTATATTCATTCATTGTACTTGCAATCTAAAATATTTTAATTTTCTATCATTTTTTTATCATGGAAACAAGTCATTGAAGCTATAAATCTGTGACAAGTTGAACAGAGTTTGCACCTTCCGATTCTACGGTCTTCACGAAAAGGTATGATAAATATATGTAACAACCCCGGTAAAGACGTATCTATCAGCCATACATTCGTCTCACCATTCTCTCTCTCTCTCTCTCTCCTCTCTCTCTCTCCTCTCTCTCTCTCTCTCTCTCTCTCTCTCTCCTCTCTCTCTCTCTCTCAATGACAAAAACTCTCTAACATTTAACCATGGCAAAGTAGCCATGTTTGGCGACGTTCAACACCGGCAACATGATCTCACTGCAGGGAGCCCCCTCCAGCCACGATCGTCTGCCACCGTCCTTGGTGACGTTGGGTGGGGGGATTACCATCCTGGAAGATAATAGCTTTTTCGACAACCTCCCCTGCATCGACATTCGCATCGTGGCATACTGGGCAACCCTTTTAACTGCATGTTGGTTTCATCACCGCACATGCCGCAGTCTGCTCCATCGGCGCCTCTTACGAACCCTCGCGTGTCGATAGCTCATTTCCACATGCACCTCTGTGATGCTCTCCCTACTCATGCTATCTCAACTAAAGAAGATTCTATACAAATAATTTTATTAACATAAATTTTTTCTCTATGTGATGGATTAATTTTGTTGTTATTTCTTTGTTAATGCATAGAAGATAGTCTTAATATTTTAATTATGTGTTCTTAATATTTTAATTCTTTGTTATTTTTTTATATTTAAAACATTCATGTACGATGCACGGGCATAGAATTTATGATAAAATTTATTGTGTAATTGTTTTATTCATGTTCAAATATTTTAATTAAAATTAGTTTAACAAATAAATTTATAATTAAAATTACATAATTAAAAAAATAATTTATATTTATTAATATATTTATAATCAAATGCCGTGCGATGATGTCCAATAGTATATATTATACTAATCAGCAGTCATTATATAATACATAAGAGAGACAAAAGAAGAAAAAAAATGACATCACCGATTGAGCTACAACCCACAAATATTGACCACTAAAATGCCAAATCCTGCATTTGTCATGTCAGTCTACTTTTCCAGCTGGGCAAAGAAAATCTGAAGAGATCTTAGACGCCTTTTAATATTTTTCTTTAATATATACTTGTGACACATGGGGCTTTTTGCGTTCTTGGAGCAAGGCGTTCAATCCTAGATTCCTAGGTGATCTCCGCAGATAAAAATAAGAGAAATGCCCCCATCTAGTTGCACTTTTTGGATGCCCATTCCTTCACCTCGCCCGACGCCGCATCGGAACACTTTTTTTTTTTAGTTTTACTACCTAATTTTTTATTTTAGAGTTTAATTTTTTATTTTCAAATCTAAATTTCTGTTTTAGTGTCAATTTTTTTTTACATCATTTTAGTGTAATGTAATATAGTGAGCTGAATTTATACACCAAAATAGAAACTCAAACATCAAAATAAAAGTTGTACTCTAAAATCTTAAAAAAATGACGCAATATTACAACTTAATGAATTGCACAAAATAAATGAATGAACATCTATAAATATAGTTAAATGTGGCCTTATTACACATATAAAAGTATAAATCTATATTCATAAAAGTACACTAAAATTTTCTCTACAAGTAAACACGGCCATGTTTGTGCTTATTAACATTTGAGTTTCACGGTCACACATAATACAAATGACAGAATGTTGAGTCGATGCCTTTAATTCCATCTTTAATTTGGAGCACAAGGTGAGACCAATAATAAAAAATTGGTCATTTTAAGCGTTAATTATATATATATATATATATGTGTGTATATATAATCCTTGGAATACAAAGAAATAGGGATTATATATATACCCTCTAAATATCATTTTTTGCAAATATACCCCTAATCTAAGTATATTATGATAAACACCCTTCATTTACGTAAACTAATGTGGTTATGCCCACATGGTTATCTCGTCTGTATTTGCGATTGAATGTTCGAAAAAATACTCTACAGAAAATGTTTGGTCATGTGACATGTCGAAAATATCTTTAATTTTTTTACACTCCTATAAATGTTTATTTTCGCAAATATACCCTAACTTCTTGGAGCATCACTGGCCTCCCAATTTTTGTTGGCACGGGGCCACCGAATTGTGCCCAAAGAGATCCAACATGGTTATGGTCGGAAGATTCATCAACCACATCTGGAAAACGGCTCTGATCCTGTTGTTCTTCAGTTCCAAGATCTACAGAACACTGAAAGTAGATGAAGCTCCCAACAACATGGTTGGTGGAATTTTCAGGCCTGTCAAACAATTGAAACCAAGCTACATGATTCAGAGTGCTGAAGCGGAGGACATCGATCATCGGGCGTGCGTGTGTATGTCCGTACATGCTATAGGTGTCACTTCCACACACGTACGTATGACTATGAACCATTGAGGCCAGAAATATCCCCCCCCCCCACCCTAGAGAGAGAGAGAGAGAGAGAGAGAGATGCATAGGTTGCTTTGCTCATTACCACAAGAGAAAGATGGATAGATCAGAGTAGGGAGTAGGCACAAGTCGGGGGAGCTAGGGGCCAAGAGAGAGAGTATAAAGACATTTCAATCTTTCTATCTTCCTAGTTAATAATTTCATTCATTTTGGTAGAATATTCTTTAACAATTCCTTTTTCTTTTGGGTATATCGAGAAGTTGAGTACAAGAGCCGCAGGAACATGACATAAAAAAAAATTAGCCAAAGAGCCTATAATTATCCAACTCCCGAAGTAGCATCACAGCCCACTTGGAATCCCTTCCCGATCTTTCTATATCATCATAGATGATCTGAAGCTGCTTCGGGGAAAATGTTCATCCTCCTCCCTACTTTGAAAAGCTCCACGACTAAGAAGGAAGCAACTCTTGCTTTTCTTGATTCTTTGACCAGATGCAAGCTAATAATCTTCCTGGAAATCAATAAGTTTTTGAAGGGACTCCTAGCTGCCATTTGTGAACACTATTGTCTCATCGGCAAAGAGTAGATGTGATATCGGTGGACTTCATCTTGGCGTCTTAAACTGTAAACCAGCATTCTACTGAAATAATCTCGTGAGACCCCTACTAAGCACTTCCTCTGTAATAATAAAGAGGGCAGGTGCCGCAAGCGCCTTGACGCAGCCCGCGAGAAGAGTGAAAATAACCTTAACCGAACGCACTCGGGTATTATAGGTAAGGCAAAGCACTTTCTTTTAAAGAAGCATCTAGTTCCATCTTTCTTTCGTTAGTTAACCCCTCTTTTTCTAAAAAGGATTTAAGTAATTCGGGATCTATACTACTTGTAATGGCTTTCTCATATTGAGAAATTCTTTCTAGTGGCATTCGATCACAAAAGCCCTAGCTTGACAACAGCATAAATAACTAGAATTTGTTTTTCAATTGGAAGTGGTGAATATTGTGGTTGTTTGGGCACTTCTGTAAGCCTTGCACCTCTATTTAGTAATGCCTGAGTAACAGCATCAAGGTCTGACCCAATTGAGCGAAGGCGGCTACTTCGCGATATTGTGCCAATTCCAATTTTGAACTTCCGCAGACTTGTTTCATGGCTTTCAACTGAGCGGCAGACCCGACGCGACTGACAGATAAGCCAACATTAATAGCTGGTCTAATTCCACGATAAAAGAGCTCAGTTTCCAAACAGATTTGTCCATCTGTTATGGAGATCACATTGGTGGGGATATCAAATAATTATGGGATATAACCGATCAATTTGTATTAAATATTAGGTATATTTGATGAAGTTAAAATTTGAAAATTATGTATGAAAATACATCATATTTCAAGGGTATGTATGTTATATATTAATCTTTTTTAAAGAGGTATTATATAAATGACAAAATGGTAAGCGAAATGCTATCCTACAGGATTCATCCAATCAAAACCTTGCCTTTTCGAAAAAGAGGTGATGTAAGACTTCGCTCTAAAGTCGTACCATATGGTAAACCTTGGACTGATCTTGTTGGTGAGTACGGCACCAACAGAGGTCAGAAGTCCTTGCAAGTGTGGAAGATTTTTTTTTTTTTTTTGGGGGGGGGGGGGGGGGGGGGGGGGGGGAGGGAGGGGGAGGAGGGGGGAGAATATTTATTGTATTTGTTTCATTACATTGTTTAGTATATTTTTAGTCTTTCCATTAATTAGCCATTGTAATAGTGGCACATTTTGGTCAAAGTGCACTAAAAAATATAAGTGCAAAAATATAATATATATTTATCGTGTGGGAACCACATTCCATAATAGCTTGTTTCAAGTTGGACATCGGTGACGTCAAGGATATGCAATTTGACTTGCCTTATTAATTTCTGAGAGGTATATATAAATAGCTAGGATAGTTCGAAATTCTCACTCAGGGTCGTCCATGGCCTCATAAAGTGGGGGAGACAGAGAGAACCGTGTTTTGAAGAGAAAACTAACGCGGCAAAGGTTTGAAAAAAAAAAAAAAAAACAGAGTCCTACAATGCTGACTACATAATTATGTGAACATCATACAGATGACATCGATCGCACTGTGCATCTCTGACTAGCTAGAGAAGCTGTGGATCAACTTTCTTGACAAGAGTCATGACACTGCTTGTTGATTCGACGTATTATATGTTGCTCCATAGCAAAATTTATCTGGTTCCAACATCTTGACGGTGTGCATGGAGATCACCTAAATCCATGATGCACGCCAAAAGGCTAATGAGTACTACGCGTAGAGGACAACGTAGTGTTCTTAATTGTATTGATGGACAAGGATTAATAGATCAAACATATGCATGTGTCGCACTTGTTAGTACTTGAATGGCATGCAGAGATTACAAACATAACTAATGATTAGCTCTGAAATCAATATTATGCACTTACGCTTCTGTTTTTGAGAAATGGGTAATATTGCTACGTCGTAATAAGCAAAGGCAAAAGCAATGAATAGGTGTAAGAATGAGAAAACAAGATCGAAGTCCCCATATTTAAACCAACTAGTACCCTCCCCGCACACCAAAAGGTCGAAAGGAAAAGGAAGCCACCTGGAAGAATCATCCCTGTTCAGATTACAATCATATGTTTTGACCTTATCACAGCAAAATAAACAAACAAAATAATAATTGATTATTCGTCAGTAGATATAAATGGATGTGGACCCTACTGATAGTAAAGTTCACATCTACATATATCTACTGACACAAACGATCAGATATTTCGCACTATTATCAAATGTTTCTTCACAAACAAAAAACGCAATCTATCAATAGAATTCATATATATCTATCTATGTTTATAGGTATAAATGATCGGACATTTCGTCCAAATATTAAATATTTTTTCATAAACAAATGAGGCAATCTTATAACATTACCCCGCTACAATGTGAAAAAAAAAAAAACATTCATCATATGTAGCCAAGTGTCCTTCGCGACAAATAGTCTAAGAAGAGCCATGAGACTCAGTTTTTGCCTGTATATGGATGGGTCTGCTCTCTAGATATCGCGGGAGTTGTTCCAGCCACATCTTAATTTAAAAGAAGGTGCCATGCATGTCCTTCTAGTCGGGTAAAGGAGAAGAAAAGAAAATAAACAGAAAAGGTGTCGACAAGTCTCACAAAGACTAAACCCACAAGCTTAAAGGTCAATCACACCATCTCCCAAAAGCAATGATCTATAACACACTGGCCATGTTTCTGGTGTAAAGCTAAAGTTAATTACCAGGCGTCTGATAAAATAAGGAGTTTAAATTAATCGTAAGCAATTATGACCCAAGCAATGCGTCATTACGCTGTGTTTAATCCTTCATCACGAAGCCAAAGACCATGTGAACGAGTCTTTTGAGTCAGGTATATAGTGGACACGGCCGGGAAAGAAAAATTAGGCCAACTGCTCCATCTGAATCGGTAAAAAGCGAACTGTGGAAACTCTCGTCATGGTCTCGTCATCTCATTTGAGCGAGTTGCTCTGGTGGATTAAAAACAGTATGTTCCGTTTTCACTGGGTTTGGCTAGACGACAGAAAGAGAAAGGCTTCATGCACATGTTTGTAAAATATTTGACTGAGAGAGGCAACGCTTGTCGCCATTATATATATGTCTGATCATGATGTGCTTAATTGAAACCCAACTGCATATATATGTACATATCACATCATCTCTTCGTGGGTCTTTTAAGTAATTAGTCCCCCTCGTATATCTAACCACCGCACACTTGTATAGAATAAGCCGTACTATTAACAATTCTCTTTCACACTTGCGTTTGGTGTATTTCATCAAACGGTAGGTCCTCCATCCAGAAAGCAAACCACACCAAGCCTCAACGATCCTTTCCTCCGCCACCATATAATCAGCAATGATGGGGGAACCAGTCACGTTTTCAAGGAACACAAGATTAACGGATCGGATGAGTTTAATTAAGTGATTTATCCCTGGAGCAAGGCCTTCGGTAGATCAGCCAAGATGAAAAGTACTAATAGAACTGAAACCTTCAACCCTGCTAACGCATAAACTCAGTCCATTTAACTGAGTTGTATACGTTTCCTCTTGGCTAGGTGAAACGTCGTGATCAGTCACATGATTATCGACACCAACATATTATAACCCTAGTTGATCCAAGCTGGGAAAGACTCAATTTTATTGTGTGTGTAAGATAGGGAAAACTTAGCCATGCACCCATCATACTATTAATTGTGTTGGAACCATTCCATAGAATGGGTATGTCCAAGGACCCAGGCTTCCATCTTTTTTTTTTTTTTTTATAACGAGGAAATCCCGTCCCGTGTGATTTTGTGGACTCAAAGATTGATGTTCGTGAACTCCAAGATCAGGACTGATAGCTCTTACTTTTCGTATACCCATATTGTCCTTACCTCATTTGACCGAAAAAATTTTGAATTTACACACCTCGAGAATTACATGTAAATCAGATAAACCTCCTCAAGAATCGAATTCGAAATCTCCTGCTTTTAAAAAAATTCTAACCGATCGACCCAACCGAGGTCCTCCCAGACTTCCATCTTGTTCTTGGTGATCGGTCAAATATGAACTCAATTATACTGCTGTTGCTACTCTTAAGGGACCTGCTTTTGAATGGAAGCATGTGGTTTAGCCGTACAAGGAAAGAAGATTCAAGAGGAGAGGACATATGTATATGATGTTGCTTTCTCCCCATCTTTTCATACTCTGTCAAATAAGAAAATAATACAAGATGAATTATGACAAACTGTTAGTTTCCGTGTGTACTCTGTCAATAATAAAGAAGATATATACTAATACAAGATGAATTATGACAAACTGATTCTATTATATTTTTTGGCGGGTAAGTGCAAAGAGCGAAAATTTGAACCTAAGATCTACGGTGCACATTGAAGGGTCTTCATAGGTTAGGACGTTAAAAAGAGGTGAAATCCAAACTCGAAAGTCCCAAGAAAATGGAACCAAGCTGCTGTTAAGCTCCAAAGTAGCAATAGTATGCATATGGGAATGGGATATTATACTTTCTTTCTCTGAGAGGCCTGAAAAGGCAGAAGCATGTTCTGTATCTGCACTCTCCACTCTGCATATTGATTGAAGAATTTTATAAGATCACGTATCCAAATGAACGAGAAAAGCTTTGAATCACTTTTTAACTATTACTAGTTAGGATATACACATATTCTATGTGACGGCAGTGTACTAGTAAACTGTGAAGTTGGATCTACTAATCTAAAATGTTTGCGTTTACCAATTCCCAATTAGCATTAACGTTACAATTTTAAGAGATTTTAAACTACAAACATATAATACCCTTCTATGTATTTGTTCACCTATCATCGATAATGCTGATCGTGCATAAAAGAGTATAACATGTTCAGGGCTAAAAAAATCATTCCCGGGGTACGTACTCTATTGGTAATTTTAATGATATGCGTATAAATGTAAATATATATTAGAGTAATAAACATGTAATTTTCAGCCCAACAACATTTTACATGTAAAAGATCCCATTTTTTATTACAATATATATACCATGCTGTACTCAACTTATTAAAATAATCTTTCTATTGGCAATTTTGTTGTCGTGCATTGGTTCATGAACGAGGAATCTTGTTTTATCATGTCTCCCCCCAAATTTCTAAAATGAGATTCTGTAGAGACTTGAGGCGATAAAGACTGCCGAGATAATTTATTGGCAGGCACGTGGTTAAAGAGACCAAGTTTTCAACAGCATGTGAGCATCTTCATAAAAAGGGGATGGAAGCTAAGGGTCCATTTGTTTGTATGTAAAATAATTTCAGAGGGAAATAGTTTTCCACGGAATAATTTTTCCGTGAAAATGAAAACGTAATTGTCTATTTGGTTGTTAGGAAAATATAAAATTGTATGGAGGAATATGAGATCTTATGATCTACTCAAATGAGAGAGAGTCATATATTCTTGTGTACTAACACTATTCATCAATTTTTTATTTTATTTTATTTTTTATTTTAATATTTTTAAAAAATAAAATAAAATTAAATAACTAATGAAAAATAAGTAATTTTGACAAAGATAATTTAAAGTTGGAGAAATAAAATAAAATTATAATTGAATGAATAATATTCTAAATATATTTTAATAAAAAAGTAAAAAATAAATTAACTATCGAGAAATAATTAAATTTGACAAATACTATTTAAATAAGTGAAAAAAATAAAAATACAATTTAGATGAATAGTACCTAACTTTGTTACTGTACAAACTACATACAAACTGGTGCAGCGGCGGCAGTTTGGAAAATGGCATCCGCGGTTTTCCGCGGATGCCAAAATCTGGATTTTTTGTGATTTAGTTTTCTACATTTTGATTTTCAGTGGTACCAAATGATACAAAAAATTAAGTTTTCCTGAAAACCATTTCCTAACCCAAATTTTCAGTGCAAACGAACAGACCTAAGTCTTGTGCCCGGCCATATTCCTTCTCACCGTATTAGGTTTCTTTCATGATTTATACATTTGTTCGAGCTCAAATTGCTTATACCATTGCTTCACACGTACATTTGTGCATGTATAGGTTCACCATGCGTCTGCTATTACCTAAATACTTGGCTTTGGACCAGTGCACCACAAAGTCTATATGCAAGATGATTGTGTACCAATAATAGCTTAGGATGTTTATAATATTTCAAATGAAATCAAATCAAATTTTATAATTGTAAAGGCCATTTCTGGCCTCGTAGGCCCATAAACCCATCATGGCCCATCCAACACTCAGAGCAACGGTTATTCAGCCACGTGTTTCTGGACACTGAACAAGACCCGCTTCTGGAGGCCTCCAGGCAACTCCTAACTTGGCTGCACTGAACGCCGAACGACATGAAGCCACCGAACAGCCTTTCCTTAATTCCATCTGTGCCATCAGTGTCGGAGTCGGAGAAGAAGAAGGTGAATAGAGAACGAAGGGCTAGGGGAAAGAAGGAATGTCGGAAACAAAAACACTAGTGGAAGGGAAAGTTCAAAGCACCCACACCTCTTCCCTTCCTTATAAGAGAGAAGAGGCGCGAGATTCGAAGATCAAAATGGCGGTTCGCCCGCTCGAACAACCCGCTCAAACCCTCCAGCCACTTCATATCTCTTTCGTCATCATTAAACGAGAACTCCGAAGAAAGCTATGGTGGAGTCATCAACAGTTGTACATCTCGTTACAGCCTGCGTCACATTTAATGCAAAAGGATAATGTCGGGAGGTCATTTCCCTCTCAAGCGCTCAGATCACATCCGAGCAGATTTGAGAGGCGAGGGGGCAAGTGTAGAGGCCATTTCTGGTCTCGTAGGTCCATAGGCCCATCATGGCTCATCCAAGACTCAAAGCAATGGCTATTCAGCCACGTGTCCCCATACACCGAACACGCCCGCTCCTGGAGGCCTCTAGGCAACTCCGAGCTTGGCCGCACTGAACGCCGAACAACAGGAAGCCACCGAACACTAGACAGCCTCACCGAGCAAGTCCACAAGCTCTTGTTTGGTACCTACGAAAGGTAATCATGATGAGCGACATTTAGTCTCCCAACAACAGTCAATGAGACGGTGCGGCACGCCCTCCCATAACCTTGAGCGGCCATGACGCGAGACCCAAGGGACATATCGAACAGACAATCCCGTTTTGGGAACTCAATAGTCGCATCCTCCAAACACCATTTATGGGGGACGTGTCCAGACTCTTTAGGTCCTATGCTTATATGAGGGAAGTTAACTTTCAGGCAAAGGTACAAAAATCATTTTTTTACAATCGCCCACGTGCGAGATCACACATCAAAAAAATTCCTTCTTCCACGCCATATGTCAGGGTCATCTCTAACTTAGGTATCGGACGGTTCTCTCGGTCTGTCGACTGGGTCCCCCTGACGTCATCTGGGCTTGCAAGTCATCGTCCACACCAATGACAGTTCTCTCCCTATCCTTAGTGGGGAACCTGTTCGGTCCGTTACCGAACAGCAAAAACACCTCCACACATTAGAAAATAGTGAGAACAAGTGTGTTTATCAACAAACAAGTATATACTTATCAATAAGAGTCTCACCTCTTCTCCAAAGAGAGTCCTTTTAAAAGACAAAACCTCAAACATGAGGCACACTTAAATCATGTCTCTGCATTGATGTCGTCTCTGAGAACGAACGAGAGATCATGCGTCCTATTCAAACGTCTCATCTTCATGAGACTCGCACACTCTTATTCACATTGGAGGCTATGTATAGGTATAATTTAGTCTCACATTGGAAGATAGTGAGAACAAGTATGTACTTATCTGCAAAAGTCTCACCTCTTCTCTCAAGAGGATCTTTTTAAAAGACAAAATTCTAAATATGAATATAATACCTCTTGAGAGATATATTTAAATCACGTCTCTTCAATAATCATCGGAGAAAGAAGATTGGCAATATATACGTATCTCGTGCATAGAAAGCCGGCACATTTGTAACTACGAAGCCTTGTTCGGGTAAGATATATATTTTGCAAGGTCATTAACTACTCCAAAGAAGAGAATTTGCACCGCCAGGAGAGTAAATGCAGCTAATTTTCAACAGATAAATGGGTACAAAGAGCTCTAATTTGTAATCAGTCGGAGACTGGACACGTTTTGTTTACAGCACAATGCATCATCCTAATCAAGGTAAATGCCAAATCCTCCAATGACAAGTTTGTCCAAAAATCCAATAAATTCCTCTATTGGCTGGATTCCCTGTGCCGGATAAGCAGCCAGAGCCCAACCCAGCCCACCCGCTCGCTCACAGTGAGGCGTTGTCGGGAGCCTCTTTATTTGACTAGCTTGTCCGAAAAGACTCCTCAGAAGCTAGCCAATCCACTACACTTCAACGAGGGGGGTGAACACCTATATGTGAACGCCAACGCTTGCCCTCTCCTCTCGCAGTTTCCCCTTCCCTTCCTCGGGCTTTTCTTCTTCACCCACTTGCATATAAGAAAAGTTGTGATATTTGCAAGCGGCAAAGGCCTCCGCCCTGTGAGGGGGGCCCCCCAGCGGCCAAGGCCACGCTGTGCTGACTGTTTGACCAGTCGCCATTTGCCATGCACACCACCCTCATCTCTTTGTCCATTTATGATGTCATAATATTAATTTATAGAGAAAAGAAAACGTGCCTTTCATGGTGACTACCCCTGAGGAGGATAAATAGCCGAGGGGGTGGGGGCGTAGCAGGCCTCGCCAACGCATCGCATGCTCTTGTGTGCCTCGACTTGGTGTTTGGAAGAGAACCCAGCAAGGGAGAGGGAGAGAGAGAGGAAGGAGGGGTTGTTGCAGTGGCCGGAACAACGAAAGAAGAGAGAGAAGGGGAGTGGGTTTGCCGTGGCCGCAACAAGGAAAGATGGTGAGGGCGCCCTGCTGCGAGAAGATGGGCTTAAAGAAGGGGCCGTGGACGGCAGAGGAGGACCAGATTTTGGTCTCCTACATTCAGAGATACGGGCATGGCAACTGGAGGGCTCTCCCGAAGCAAGCCGGTAATTACCTTGATCGAGTTCTTGATCAGATGATAGAGAAGGGAACAAACTTGCAAGTCTAGCTAGTGTCAGAGAGTTTGAGACCTTAGGTGCTCCCACTTATCTGCCTAATTTGTTCAGACCAATCTCTTCTCGAAAACCTCGTCAATCTCTCTCTCTCTCTCTCTCTCTCTCTCTCTGAACAGAGTCCTGTTCCATACTATGGAACATAGGATACATGGGATAGCATACAACAGTTTTCCGGATGTACACGGTATAGAACATGCACGGAAAGATCGACCTGCATCATTAGCTAGGCCTCTGCAACTCTTAGATTTCCATTAGCAGGTGCCTAATCAGAAGTGAGGGAAGTGTGTGAGATCATGAGGAACTGTAGCATTCTTCAATTGATCTGTTCTAACGTTTTCTTTGTTGGTACTTCAGGTCTGCTGAGGTGTGGGAAGAGCTGCAGGCTCCGGTGGACCAACTACCTGCGGCCGGACATCAAGAGGGGCAACTTCACCAAGGAAGAGGAAGAGACCATCATCAGCTTACACGAACTACTTGGCAACAGGTACCAATCAATCCATTCCATGGCTCAAACGAATAACAGAGGAAAAAGAAACAATAGAGAACCAGAACCCTTAAACAGATGCCCATCAAAGAGCAAAGCAAGAAGAAGTCATCACTTGGTCGATTCGCATTAACAAAATGTTTCCTTTCCCAAGGCTACTTTGGTCCACCCTCCTCCACACCCGTGAATCCCGTGGGTTTCCACGTCTTTTTCCAAGGACAAGAGAGAAGAGAGATGCTGCCTTGGCCAACCATGTCTTGATACCTTCATCACAGCTCTGTTTTGTCCGGAAGCTAGCTTAGCTTACAGATGACACGGCTCTGCGTAATAAACAAGGTAGACAAAGAGTGCTCAGATTCCTCTACGTTTGGCTCCATCAGAAACACCAGTCTTTTCCCCTGTCCATCCCTGGCCCCGACACTATTACGCACCCACAATCTCAAGAAACAGCAAGTTGGTACACAACCCCCAAGCTCTTCTGTGTTCTAGTTTATTTTGTATTGCATGCAGGCCTGCAAGCATCATCAGTGATCTTTCATCTAGGAGAGTTGTGTCAGATGAAGCACTAGTTAATACCCGTTCCAAGGGAAGAGATTCCATTTCAAATGTCATCTCATGTGACGTTTTGTGACACCCATCTTGGTTTTAATCCTCCGATGCTCCTCAATTGGGATCAGATTAAAGAATATTCTGCCGTAATTTAATGGCAAATTGATTAGCTGAAGACCAAAGAAGCCAGACATGCAATCTCCTATTATAATCTAGAATGGGCAAAGCCATTAACAAGTATAGTTGTCTTATTGTGTTACATTTTTTTTTCCCCTCATCCAGATGGTCTGCAATTGCTGCAAGGCTTCCCGGCAGAACGGACAACGAGATTAAGAACGTCTGGCACACCCACTTGAAGAAGCGGCTTAAGCCAAAGCCCACCTCCCCGGAACCTAAGAAGAACTCTGCCGCCGGCAAGGTGGAATCCGAACCCACCTCTCTCCAGGCCGACGTCCCCCCGTCGCCGCCGCAGTCTTCTTCCACAGCTACCGCCAACTCGTTCTCTTCCTCCACCATCACCACCACCACGGAGGAGACCCACGAACACGCCGTCGACCCGCCCGAGAAGTACCTGGAGATCATGGACGAGAGCTTCTGGTCCGAGGCGCTGTCGCTGGACAGCTCGGTCACGTCCATGGATTGCTTCATGGGGTCTTCGGCCCTGCTCTCCCCCACCCATGGGGGAGGCTTTGCCGCAAACGCATCTTCCAACGACGACGACTTGGATTACTGGCTCAGGGTGTTTATGGAAGCAGGGGAGCTGCCAATGCTGCCGAGTTTGTAGAACTGATCAGCCGCCATTAACATCACTACCTTTAGTTAATTTTCTTCTTTTCTTCGGAGTGAAGGGGAGGATTTTGTGTCCTTCACACTCAGGAAAAGAAAATTCTCACTGCTCGAAAATCCCCCATGTCATCGATTTGTCAGAAGAGTGTTGGATTTTCCGAGATATGGCCGGCATGGCAGAGAAGGCAAAAACTTGGAGAAACTGAAATGTTTCAGCAGGATTGACGGGAAAGATTGCTCCAACTGACTTCATAGTTTTCTCCTCTTCTTTTTTTTTTCATGTTCTTCACATAGTGGAAAGAAGAAATTGTACTGTATTGGCTTGTGAAGTAACAAAAGCAAGTGGTTAGGGAATTACAGATTAACAGTATTCAACGGAGATTTAAATAACTTGTCAACTTTGTAATATGGCCTTTTTGACTTATACCCACACAACTATGACCACCAGTTGGATTATGCAGACATGCGTACATCTTCATATGTTTTTCACAATTGAGCTATCCATTAGATAGTGGAGGTCCACCTCTCCCACTGATGATATTGCTGTAGTATAGCAACAAGGAAAGGGATTAGCCATGAATGAATTTAAGACACATGTAGCAAGATGCTACCTTATTAGCAGACCAATGGAAACCCCTCCTACATAATCCTATAAGTGTGATCATGGAGTTGCAATTTCTGAGAACCATTCCCTAGAGCAGTACTCATAAATGTCATAGTTCAAGTGTGTGGCAATTATTAGACCAATCTTGGTACGGCCAAGTACTACGTACGTACGCTGCCCCGTGACATAATCTTACGTACGCGCAGAAGGTCTAAACTTGAAGACACATTTCATTTAAGATCTATGTAGATAGGAACAAATCAAGACAGACGAAGATCAAATCTTGAAAAATATATTCATAAATCTATAGCCATCGACTTATAATTCAGTCAGCCTAGTTTTCTGGGTCAAAAATTAAATACCAAGTCAATATCAATACAGCAAGTATCTAGATAGAAAACTACAACTGCAAGGCCGTTGTCCCATTCTGTGGGGCGGAAAGCAAGTTCAGAAGTTTCTGGCACCAACTTGTTATTACTGGTGCAAGGTGCCACCTTCTGGATGAAGATTGCAAGCCTTCAGCGCCACTTATTTCATTTATATACATGCACATCACCTTAACGAAATGATGGTTCCAGACCGCACCTAGCTTCTTGTTTCTTTTCCCTCTCTTTTGAGTTTTGACGATGTGGCGTTGAGGTTACTAGATATGTGTTTTGTGTGATTCTCAACTTTCAATCTCAACATGTTGTTTGGGCATTCGTCATATTTCTCAGCTGTTTTTGACATGAGAAAGTAGGTGGAAGCTACTTTTAATTTCTATTTTTCATATGAAAAATATTAAATTTAAAGTGTCAGTGACTATACTATATACAAATGTTATGCATATAACTTACAGGTCCAACCATCCTCTAACGATCTCACTTTTTGCTCCAATTTACGAAAGTCATAATTTAGAAATTTCAGTTTGAAGCTTAAAAAAACACAAAGTACAAAAAAAAAAAGGAAAAACTACATAAATGGCTTGCACTGCAAACCTGATGACTCGCTCTCAAAATGTGTAAACTCAAATCTATGTATGTCCAAACGTACATTTCCACTTCAAAATTCTGCTAGACATTCTCGAATCACACAAAATCTTTCACGACGGCTTCTGATCGGAAAATTGGGGTACGTCGGAAAAAACCACGAAGGAAAGATAGCCGGACACTGCTGTCTGAGATCGACTAATCCTTGGTCCTTTTCGAATGAACCGTAAATTTCTTGAACTATGTCCTAATTTTTTGAAGCCCTCTGGAGGAGATTTTTCTTGCAGGGCAACAAGAGGGATGGAGAAAGAGAGATCCATTTGGAGGAATCCTGTCTTAAAAGAGAATTTGGATCCCCTACTGACTTTTCCAAGCCAGATGATCCCTCATCATCTCCATCTGGTATATGAGCCTTCAAGATTGCTAAAAGAGTAATCTTTTTTTTGCTACCATGGATAAAAATGTTTTTGCCGTGCTGGAATAGTTAATTGGGCCATGATTGGTTTTTTTTTAGTGCTGCACAAGCTCCACAAAAAGTGGCAATTAAATGTTTGTCAGAACTTAATAAAAAAAAATAAGTGGAACAAATAAATAATTAAATAGAATAAATAATTTTATTTATTTATTTATTTATTTGTTCCGGTTATAAAGGATCAAACAAATAAATAAAAAGAAAAAAAATATAAGCGGAACAAATAACTATGTGATTCAATTATGTGTTCTACTTATTCACCTATTTATTCATCAAATAAAAATAAGTAAAATAAATAAATATATAAGTAAAATAAATAATAAATAGAATAAGTAAATATATAAATAGAATAAATAATTATATAAATGAAACAAATAAATTAATTTATTTCACTTATGTATTTATTTATTCTACTTATATTTTTATTAGATTCTGACAATGAAGATCCAGCCAACTACTCCAACAGAGCAAAAAGTCGTCCATCCACGGAAAAATCACATTTCTCTTTCTAAAATATCTTTTGGTTGAATACCCATCGAGGTGAAGCGTTGGTAAGACGTCTAGTTCCGATCCCTTTTCAGACCAGTGGATCGTCGATGGATGTGGCCGCCACGGCAGGAAAACTACACAAACGTACAAGAATCTGGAGTCGAGATCAAAACAAATGAAGTTTCATCTCACTATTAATTTCTTACGTATCTACACGTTAAGGGGGACTGCGGAAGAGACGGCATAAGGAGGACGGAGACTGCAACCTTGGAAACTCCACAAACTTCTTTTGATCTTTTTTCTTTTCAACATTTATCCACATCACCGTAGCTTTTACTTCGTTAATTTAACTTGTACAAAATAGTTATCTGTCTTCTAAAGATCACTAGACATATTTCCAGTGGATTCTGATGGGACCTACTTCCGTGGTTCAGGAGTCATGGAGCCTACTTTCCTGGACCCAAAAAGGAAGCAAATTGGTGAGGGTGGCGTGGGGTGGGGTGAAGGAAAGAGAGATGTGTTCCTGGCATCTCCTGGGGAGAGTGTTTGGCAGCGTCCTTTTTGAAGATAGCAGGATTCCGGTAGCTTCCCACAAGACATTGGTGAGGTTTTTATGTCAATTAACAGCACCTGCACATAATCTAAACTCATCATCTGATCTTTGAAAAAAACCCCAAGTATAATTTAGTTCGAAATTGTCAATATCACATGGCTTAGTCTCACCATGGCCTAAGATTGCAGAGACAGATGAAATAGGAGCTAAATGAAAAAAGGGTAACGTCCTTTCATGTCCAAAGCAATTGCAGCCTCCAGTCTCGTGGGCCAGATGGAACAGTCTCCCCCGTTACCACGAACGCGTTCTAAATGGTCAAGATATTAAAAGGTTCCCCTCCAACACCTGTAAGTACGAAAAACATGATGCACACCGGACCCATTTCCCAACTCACGCTTGTCTCTGTCCTGGGATCTTTATTTTTCCTCACCTGGTTGAGTGGTTTCTCTCATTGGCGGCTAATATATATATATATATATATATATATATATATATTCCGAGAACATGTTGGCTTTGTGATGATAGCAAACATAATCAATTTTGAGGATAGCCCACCTGATCAGGATTGTTAGTCCTTTCTTAATGTTATCATTGTGATCAGCTCCCCTCGTACAAGAGTCTATATCAAATCTTTCTAGTTACAGTGATCGCTTGGAGAGATCACTGTACAGCGCCATCACCCCCAGGGGGCCTAAATAGACCAGGAAAAACTCAAGGGTTGCTGAAACACGTGTACACGATCCTGAAAGTCGAAGAACGATGACCCTCCCCCTCTCCCGGGTTTCTTGTGCTCTGTGCTGCGTGCGGTGGGGTGCTGCTTCTGTGCTCTGTGCTGCGTGCGCTGGGGTAGCATACCCAATGTGGGTAAAGCTGTTGTTACCTGATCGCAGAGGAATAGTCTTACCATGTTAAGAATAATACGAACTTGCCACAAGACGACATGCAAGTTCTTCTGTCTCTGGTCCTCTTGTCACTTCTGCTGCACCGTAAAACCCAGGATACCATTGTTACCAAGTGACAACTCCCGATTGTGAATAACAGACGAGATATACGAGCGATCCGGGTTTTTAGTTATGTAGAAGCGAACCAACGTTTGGAGTCGGCTTCCCTCGGAAGGTCATGAAGAACGGTGCTCTTCGTATTCCCTTCATTTCTTCTGACCACATGAGCCCTGCTTACCTGTAACAAACAATACGTAAGGGGTCCAAGATGTATCACTGGAGTTCCAGCTGGTCTTTAAATAAACAGAGTTTCTTGCAGCATCTGGAAACCATCATCTTGTCTTTCATCAAAGAGACCGATTGATGAAACGATGGATACATAAGTGGGCTGATGGGTTGGCCACTCCATTGCACACCTGGATGCAGGAGGATGTCACTAGAGCTTTTGCAACCTTGTTTGCTACATTTACTCTCCACCAACCTGTTTGAAAATAAATGTCAAAAAGTATCGAACTTGAACTTGCGTTCAGTATTGACCTCATCTCCACCATCCAATCTCAAGATCAGATGACCAAGACGATAACAACAAATTGTTCTGGCAAAAAGAGAAAATAAAAAGAGTGCACGTACACTGCCTCAGGCAGGCAAACTTTGACGGTGAGCCAACATGTACGGGATCAAAACTGGGACAGGGTGATAGGAAGTAGAAGATGGAAGAACAGCAGTTTCGGTGAAACTTAGGGTGGTGGTGGACGGTAAATTTCAGGACAAGATATATTCTGACTTCCTCTGCAGTATAGTGATGTCCAAGCACGTTTAGACAAAGGGACAGGGAGTGCCAGTTCATGCATGATTGTGGAAGGACAAAGCTGATGGCACATGATAACAAACAAAAAAAGATATTTCTAGACAGAGATAAAGATTTCACACATGCTAAAAGGAATCCATGGCATTCGCATTTTAGTGTTTATTTCCATCTGTTTCAGTACCTATGGTAATGTTCACGTCTACATCCTAAACAAAACGGCAATCAGTCCAACATTCCAAAATGACATGGGAAATGCTTAAAGTTACCCTGCCAGCACCGCCGGGATTGGCTGGGGTGCGGGCCCCGCGCTTGCCATGCGGATTTTTTTACCCGGCCAGCTGGATAAAAAGTGGTTCTCAAATGACATAAGATTGACAGGGCTAAGTGGGTGACTTATTGACGAAAAGAGGAATGTTAATGCAGGTATTTAATTTATTTGCCTTGGAAATGGGAAAATCATTTGACAGGCAAATATCAAGGAAGATCTTCCCATGGTGGAGAATTCTGATCCTTCTTGATCCCCTGCTTACCAGGTTGTTCGAACGAAGACAACATTAGTGTCATGGGAATCATGGCATGCCTTATGTTCCAACCTTTGTCCTGGATATCAGCATCCAAACTTTTAGTGGAAGTACCTCTAACTGATGTGGGACAATAGATATGCCTGTTCTTTTTCGGAGTCCTGTGAACTCTCTCTCAGGTTCCTTTCAACCTTTTGAACTTCTAGGCGAAAGCAAAAGTTACATGAAACTAGTTGGCAACTAGTTCAAATAAGAGAAATACTGCCCTTTCCACCTAAAAAGACACCTAATCAAAAGTTGGGATGCCAGTGTCACTCATCGATATCCTGGGAATGCCAGACCCTTACATTCCAACGTGATAAAGCCCATCAATCCGTCTGTAAAACCAATTAGGTTCAGCTGTCTAAAGTTGTTCTATTATCAGTAATGTGAAATTTCAGTTCCCTATATTTAAGTTGATATAAAAGTACAAGTTCAGATCAACCATTTCCCAACAGGATCCCTAGTTTTGTTTATTTCACTGGAAACTGCAGCAGACAAGATCAAGATTTACATCTCCACTTGTCTTTTATTTGCCTCTTTATTTTCATACGTTTTGGAAGTCCCAACTCATAACGAATCCTATCACCATACATATGAAAGATGGGAAATGATTCTCTCCCATCAGGAAGGCAAGCTGGATTCGCCGCCCCCAGAGAGAAGTCGAGGGGCCCGCTCCCCTTAGGGTTGCGGGTCCCCCTGGAGGCTTCAATCTCGGGGCGGCGAATCAGCAGGAATCATGAAAGATAGTGTGTCCATTTACCCAAGGGTCATATATATCAAAGACTTATTTGGTATCATGTGGATGTTTAGATAGAGATATGATTAATCATCTAGTCTCTTGTTTTTAGTAATGCTTTCATTGCTGCAGAATGATAGAACTTACATTGAATGCACCAAATAGAAGTGTGTTTTAAATACCTTGTCTTGATCCACTCAGCTTGTGCAACAAGTCCCAGACAATTTGATTGAGCAAGCCTTGTTCTAGTCTTTGAGTCTTCTCAAACCAAGCTGGCCTTCTTACTTAGGCTGACATACATGACCCCATTTAACCATATGAATAGTTGTCTGATCCGAGCTACTTTTCCACAGAAATTTGTCAAGAATACTCTCAACTTCATCTGTCAAACATGCTGGAAGTATAAAGGTTGTAGACCGGTACAATGAATATGAACTCAGGACTGCTTTAACAAGTTACAATCTCCCAGCCTTGGATGGAAGTCTATTCCTCCAACAATTAATTCTTCTTTTAATTTTCTCTATAATAGGTAAACAATGTTCTTTCCCAATGAGGTAGATATCAATGGAAACCCCAAATATGGGGTTGGAAGATCTCCCTTCACAATATTTAATCGGTCTCTTAGCATATCTGAGTGGTGAACAGCTGCACCAATATATAGTCAGCTTTTAGCAGTATTCATAAAAGTCCAGACTGAATAGAGAAGCTTTGTAACAAACCAACAATAATAGAAATAGCCCAAGAGTCATCCTCAAGAAAAAGAAGCAGATCATCAACAAAAATAACGTGAGAAATTCTTGCATCACTAGCTATAGGAACCTTCAGCTTCCCCTGTTGAATTACCTAATCCAAAAATGCAAGACAAACCCTCCATAACAACTGTAAACATGTAGGGGGAGAGTGGGTCCCCTAGCTATTGGTGCTGTGAAAAAACCCAATAGGAGATCCATTAAAGAGAATTGAAAACATCGGACTCTCAATACATACCAGAATCCAAGAAATCCAAACCTCCAGAAAATACATGCCCTCCATCATATGATAGAGACAATTCCGGTAGACATAGTCAAATGCCCTATTTAGATCAACCTTGAAACATAATCTTCTCCCTCTTGTAGGTGAGTACAAATCTCTCACAATGCCATTGGCCAGTAAAATATTATGATGAATGCTTCTACCTTTAATAAAAGCTGCTTGGTTAGCACTAATAAGCTTTGGCAATACCATCTGCATTTTGTTTGCCATTATTTTGAAATGACTTTATAAACTAAATTACAAAGGGATCAACCTGTACAGATCTAGAGAGTCAGCATTATCTAACTTAGGAATGAGAGAAATAAAGATGCAATTCATTTGAGTAAGCAATCTTCTTGAAGAGAAAAAATATTGAACAGTATCAACCACTTGATCCCGTACTATAGTCCACGCAGCTTGATAAAATTCCACCAAAAAAATCATCAGGATCAGGAGCTTGACATGGCAGTGAGGAGAAAACTGCCCTTTTAATTTCCTCAGCTTCCACTGAAGAACAAAGATAATTATTACATCTTCCTCTGAAAGACATCTTCTTTGCACCATAGAGAGAGATATGAAAGCCTACTACATAAGTAAGGAAGAGTAGAAATTAAGAGGATGAGATTTTACCTCTTCCTCATCCTCAATGATACTACCATCAGCAGTTCTACACTTCCTAATAGAATTGACAGTTATACAAGCTTTAATGGAAGTGTAGAAATACCTAGTGTTGTTGTCTCCCAAAGATAATCAGAGTTGCTTTGATGTTCGACTAGCAAAAGACTCTTCATTTGCCAACAAAGAACATAGTTTCTCCTTGTTAATTGTTCTTCATTTATTAACGTCTGAGAAAGAGGTTGTTGTGCAAGATGTTTCTGAGCCAAAGAAAGCTCAGATTTGGCCTTAGCCACCATGTGGCTCACATCTCCAAAAGCTTTTTTGCATTCCATCTTTTTAGTGCCTCTGTGACTACCTTGAGCTTATTGCAAAGTATGTACATTGGCGACCCCAGAACTGAGCTGTTCCAGGCCTGCTGAACTATCTACGTGAATTGTGGATGTAAAATCGACATATAAACTAAAAAATATGAATGGCCTCTTGCCCTTATTTGGTTCCTTATATGTAGTAACAATAAGCAATGAATGGTACAGAAAAAGGTTCAGCACCATAGTCAATAATAGAGTCTGGGCAGAGGAATAATCAAACATCATTAACTAGGCATGTATCAACCTTAGTCAGAATCCGCCCCTTTAAGGAACGGTTAGACCATGAGAACTTACTTCCTACTGATCTCATGTCTTGCAGATCAGAGCAAGTGACGCCATCATCAAAGGAGGATAAAACATAATGAAGCATTGGATGCCCTCCAAAATTCTCTGATACAGAGTGAATATTATTAAAATCACTTATAGTAAGCCATGGCTGCTTATTGGCCAGATGAGGCAAGTCTTTAAGATTCTGCCATAAAACTGAATGAAGAGAGAAGAAATTTGAAACATAGCCTGCTGTGATATAAATGAAAAAACTTCTGGTTACTTAAATCAGTCACTTTGTCATGAATAAAGTGGTAGGGACTTGCAACTAATTGAATAGAAATGTGTTTTGTGTTCCACAACATTCATATACGACTTGAAGAAGAATGAGAATCATTTTTTAGGAAGCCCGCTTCTGTCCACACCTGTTGCTTGTATTGTTGAGCCCAGCATTCCTTCACTTTAGTCTCAACTAAGATAGCAATAGAAGACATGCTATAATAAGGAATCTGTTTTAGAGACCTCCTAGAAGAGGCCCTATTTATTCCATTAAAATTCCAAGATAAAATTTTCATTGAGAAAAATAATAAAGCTTCCTTCATCCTCACCCACCTTCCATCTATAAGTGCTTTTAGGATATATACCTGGTCTGGTCTCACAACGTAGCAACCCGGGCTTAGACCGTTGAGGCTCAGCTCTAGAGGATATGCTTGACTCAACTTCCTATAGCAGCTGGTTGCATGTTGGTGTTGAATATGATCGCATTATCTTGTTACAACATTGTAGCCAGTGATATAGTAAAATCACCTTGGATAATTGTGGTCAGAGTAGAGTTCTTAGAAGAAGAATCCATCACTGCATTGGATCCTATCTTTAGCGCAGAATCATGACAAACCATAGACTCCTTTCTTCCCACTGGATTCTCCTCCGTCACCACCGGAGCAATCATGGCCGGCGATGGTACCAGAACTGGTGAAGCGTCACCTCCTGGGATCTCTTCCACCATCACCTGCTCATTAATCTGAGAAAGAACAACAAATGAATTATTTGCTGTGATATTTGTTTCCACCTCATTAGCTTGTGATTCCTTTTGCACTGGTTTTGAACGGTATTCCTTGCGAATAATAAGACCTTGTTTGCATTGTACATCGGAGTGCCCGAATGATGAGCAGGAAGAACACCTCTTTGCCTTCCAAGGATAAGAGAGCCAATTTCTTAATCCTATCATCATGATCTTTAAAGTAAAGATAATCTGTAGTTCACCAGATGAAGAAACAAGAACACATGCCCTTACAAAGGAAAAGCATTTTCTCAGCTTGTCTATATAAAGCGCCTAGTCCATGAATACATTGGGAGTCCATGCAAAGTAACCCAGATGGGTATAGATTGAAGGCTATCGATCTCCATGCTTATCTACGGACTCCAACACCGAATGATCATTGGATGGCCACGTCCAGAAATCATCTAAAAATCTTAGTAAATCCTCCTCCAAATCAAGCTGGCACACAAAGAAACCATCATCAAGTACGTGTAGATAATAACCTGCAGATGGTGCCCAGTGAGCCTTAATGAATGCCGAAAGTGGGATGAAAGAAGTATGTAGACCAACCACATATTCCACAATTGCTTTGTCATTGTCTCAGACCCCCTTGAGTTCTTCAGTATCTTGGATATCAAACTCTTCATGGTCTCAGAAGAACCCAGAAGAAGGAACTCCCACCTGCGATCACCAGTGGATTCCGGTGCCTTAAAAAGATCCGTCCAGGGCTTAAAAGGCATGGAAGCAATCTTCGCTGGGGCCCTTGAAGGAGATCGCGAACGGCCCCTGGTGACCCTACGGTCTCATCCCTCCGACCGGAGAGAAGCGCTCGGTTGGGAGAGCGAACCAACATCAAGGCCATGATGGGAAGACGAAGGGAGTGGTAGATCACCGGAGGAAGGCGCAGTCCTCACGGTGGAGGCCGGCGAAAGAAGTTTCGCCGGGAATACCTAGAAATCAATTTCCTCTGTTCCTACGTTTACACCCAGTCAGAAAGTGGTGCTGCCAAGATCACCTAGTACTGAGAATGTTGGACATCAGACGCCTAACACTTTCTACGGGACAAAGCTCCATCTTAAGAAACCATTTAGATCGAAACGTTTGAAGTTTTTCTATCTGCACTAGCGGGAGACCTCTTTCTTTAGGTTGATGTTGCCGTAAGGTTTGCCAGAGAGTTTGTGAGTTTCAGTTGATCGACTAATTTTTCTAATGAATATTTTTAAATATTTAACAAGTTAAAATTTAAAACTAATTAGTTAATTTTTTAAAAAAAAAATTAATTAGAAGTCTCTAACTATAATAGGAAGATCTTTACTTTAACGTGTACTGTAACAGGAGATAACCTTATTGTAATGAGTTATAGTTCTGTTAGAGATTAAAAAATAAGTCAAATATCTATTAGACACTTCTAATTAATCTGTCCTCTTTTTTATCGATCAATTAATTTTTTGTTAAAATAACATCTAAATATCATGACCTATTTAATTGTTGAAAAGAGATGAAAAAAGATTAATTGACTTGAAATTTTCTGTGGACCAATCAACAGCCAAGCTTGGTTGAACGTTAAAACCTTTAACTAGGATCAACCACTTTTGTTTCTTCTTCACTGGAAACTATTCTAGGCAAACTCAAATGTACGTCTCCGATTGGTTTTTGTTTCCCTCTCCTTTAGAGAAGACGTGTTGCCATTTTTGTTTAAAAGAATAAATGTGATAAATTTACAGCATTGGTAGTACTTTGCTAGTCCAAAATTTCAGTATTTTTGGCACCATGATCATTGAACAAAGAAACTTAGAAGCTCCGGTAGAAGTAGTTCCAATTCGAGTTATGAAGATTATTGGTTTCGTTCTTCCGCGATTCTCGAACGTGCCGTGCAGCCATATTTCTACCATCTCTTGCACCGCTTCCTTCTTTTATTTTCATTTTTTTCTTCTGAAAGCGGCCACTTGCATGTACACGTTTCAAGATGTATATTAAGAGTTGTCTGGTTGGTTAGACATTTCATTGTACACTCAAAGATAAATAATTTAATACTCAAATTGACAGAATTTAAGAAGATTTTTTTTAATTATATATATTCAAAATTTAAGTATCGATCTTAAATATTAAAGTTATTACAGGTTTAAAGATTAGATCAACTGACTTAACACACCAAAAAAAAAATATATATATATATATATACACCTTCGAAAATGCAAGACATCGCTTATCTGACCAGAGTTGAGAGTTGCAAGGAAAAGGCAGTCTTTCCACCCATGTTTGTATGGAGTCATTTATATGGCGTGAGAAATAGGACAACTTTCAGTTTAAAATACAGTAAAAAAAACTGACTTCACTTTAAACTTTTGTCTTCAACATTCATTATTATTATGAATGAATCTACTTTGCACTTAATCACCAATTTCTAAATTATATGACTAGTTCTAACCTATGGCCCTCACCAAAGACAGTGCCTGCCGGACCATTAGATTGTTTCAGCCGAATGGATGTTGCACCAATCCCCTCTGCAAACGAAAGAACAGAAAAAAAGAGATGAGACAACTTGACACCACCCCAGCCCCTGTGAATGGTCTAAAAAGGAGGCGCTTGGATGCTTCCCTCTCTGTCCTGCTGACGATGCGGGACTGTCAACCAATTTAGGATTACAGATCAGTTATCAAAACCTGATACCACAAGCAACACCCTCAGTAGACCCATTAGCACGCAACAGCTTGGGGTTTGGACAGGCATGTACCTACTGGGAAAGATCTGTTATACTAGTGCTAGATAAGAAATGTTTAGCTTGAGATGCAAGAGGGAGCTCTCATTGATCCACCTAGAATAGATTAATGTGTTCCAACACATCATTTATGAGACTAATCGAAAATTTTACAAGTCTGATCTCAATATTTATAAACCAACTTAAAACTTTATAAACTCACTTGCAACTCAAGTACAAGTGTATACTTACACTAAACATTTCTCTAAAAATATATTCAGATTTTATGACATCTGGGTCTAAAACCTAGCCCTTTTGGCAAGAATGCTGAAACTTCACCGTTTTTCAAACCTGCACTAGCCTCCTCCTGTCAGACGGGGCAGAAGTTTTTTTATGACGTAGGATAAGATTTTATCAAAGACTCAGGGCTAATTTCTGTCCTACTTTTATTTCCAAAAATGGATAGAATAATTTCTGAGTTACACCAGGTTAACTTAACCTTCGGTTACATCCGTACATACCTCTCTTTCAAAGTGGCTACTAGTGCTAGCAGGCAGACACGACACTTGACCGGGTTAGCCGTTCCCAACAAATTCATTATCTTACACGAGTCTAGATCTATCCAAGGGGGAAAAATAGGACCTGAACGAGTTCATAATATTCTGACGAAAAAGAGACGGAAAGAAGAGAAAAGCATCATCTGCAGATCATGGTAGCAGCAGGTAACCTATTAAATCAGCCAATCTCAAGTTGAAGGTAAAACATGAGAAGAAAAGGTGGCAGAAACAAAGTACCATAACTTCTCATTGTGTTTCAAACCTGCATCATGCAGGGTACAGTACCCGTCAAGGTGATCAACCACTAATAAGGCTGGCTAGTCAAATCATTAATGTTTTCAGGGGAAAATAAAACGTCAAATGAAAACACGAGAAGCAGCGCTTAAAACAGTCGTCTCTACATGGCCAATCGACTTCTTATTCAAAAAAAAACAAATGCTACTTCTCGCAAGCAATCTATCATCTTCACGAGAGGCAGGAGTATGCCAACGACTTCTCTTCACTCAGCTCCTCAGCTGTCGCATCCAACTTCTTTCTCGATAACTCATCAATCGGCAGCCCTGAAATAAGGAGATGTGAGGAGAAAATTGAGGCTACTCGTTTATTTGTGGTTATATTTTGTCAGCTATGCATAACAAGAACGCCAACAGAAAGACACCCCTGTTGCAGGGCGTGCAGGGGGATCTCTTTTGCATTTGTAATTAGGTTAGGAGAGCCATAAATATGTGGTTTGAAGGCACAACATATTTTGGTAGACGCCAGAAGATCACAGAGCCATGGGTGATTCACATTTTCATTCACCGAACAATCAAAGCTTTCTCAACATCCTGAGTTGAGAAAATGCATTTGGGTATGATAAAGCACGTGTACTTGTATCATGCATTCAGACATGCATAGCATGTGCATGTGAATATTTATGCCAAACCACATTGAAATATGTGCATATACAAAGAAAGTAATGAGACAAGTCAAAAGACACGCTTATGGAAAGGAAATGCATATGCAATTAGATCTAGAGAACATCTCCGCCTGCCATCTACAGGACATACAGAAAAGGTATTTTCCAACTAACTATGCAGTTGAACATTGTTTTCAAGGCATCGCCTCACCAAGGCACCAAGGTGTTGGACAAAGCTAAGGCGAGTGGACATCTAGGCGAGTAGCCCAATAAGACTGAGCTAGCATGATTCATGAACCACAGCAGCCTCTATTGTGTTTTTCATTAGATGCCTTACCTGTACATATAATTTAGTTATTCTTTTATCTCTCTCTCTCTCTATTTGTTATTTGCTTAGCAATATTTCAGTGTAATTAAACTTTTCAATTTGGCTGACACTTGACAACTATATGTTTGGATTCCCATTGATCGCCTTATTGTTATTAATTATTTTGTTAACATTTGTTATTTCTTCCATTATATGACCTTACACACCTGCTAAACAATTATGGCTAGCACTTTTATATTTATTTAATAAAGAATGTACATGTTATAAAATATACGGGACTAAGTACTTTGTTACATAAACTAGGCTTTGCCTTCGTGCCTAAGCAGTAAGGCAGTGGGCCATCGACCTAATCACCCTGGTTGCCTTAAAACCAAGCAGTTGAACCTAGCAAATTCCCTAGAACGAAGGGTTTACAGGACCTTCCTGTTGACTGGAAAAATGTACGAAAGAAAGACTGAATAATGTGTATAAGGAAGATGAGATGAATGATTCGAGCTGTCAACAACCATATTTGGAAAAACAACAGTAAGTTCATGAGGCAATTTACTTGGCATCGGGGAATCACATACTAGTGGAAACATTATTGCCACGGCCCAGGATGATTTCAACTTTGGCTGGTAAATGTCTTCAGTGCTCTCTTATATGCTGTTGTCCAATGGTTATCTCTCAGGGCTTTTTGCAACATTTTTTTGTCAGTTTGAATATTCAAACTTGTAGATGATCCATATGTGATACGGTACCTCAAAGGAGAAAGGATTAGGGGTTTATTTGCCTGACACATGAAGTAGGGTATAGGATATCTTCAAGTATTTTACATCATAACAAAAGACCCCCTAAACAAATGCTCTTTTTTCCCCAATAGAAGTATTTTGTTACAATACTCACCTACCAGTGTCCGACACTCAAGGACGACTCTCAAAGAAGTCAGATCAGATTAGGCAAGTACTGTGCCATTGAGCTGAGATTCTTCTTAACAATTTTAGGAGTATAAGAGAAATGAAAAACCTCATTTCTCTTTAACAAGTTATAGAAACTTGAAAACAGAACACCTTATATGATGACCAGCTGTTGGACCAGTTCTTACATGGTACATTTATGTTGTCAAGGCAATATCCAGTTATCTTCTTTGCTTTTTCCTCTTTCCCTTTGGATCAAGGTGCAAAACAATTACTACCATTATCACATCATGTATTACTCATCCAAGATTTTTCTTCATGCTCAGCATAATTGGGATTATATGATGTAGATCATGTCTGATCAAACTACATGATAATGTTTTGGGCCCTTTTGCTTCATGGAAGCTGTTACAATCTTGACAGCATGTCAGAGGTTACAAGAAATACTACTATTTCAATGTAAAACAAAATGTGAGGCTCCATCTAGTTAAGCAGTCTATGAAAAGCCTCATTTCCTGGTTTACTCCTTTCAGAGACACTCTTAAGAGTGCAAACCAATTACAGATAAAAGAATTAACAAAATACAAACATATTCGTGCACAAGCTCGATTCATAAAGTATTCTCATGCAGGCACCTTTATCATCGGCGAGCCAAAAGACCATACAACTTTGATTAGCACTTATACTATTTGTTTATTAATCTATAATGGTAGAGCCAGGGATTGCCAAATCAGGGCAAATTGGCACAATTCGGCCAAATCGGAGTGTATCAGGGAAGAGTCGATCCCTGAATGCCTGATTCGAGTCATTCGACCAATTGCAGGGTTTCATGCCGGAAGCCCTTCCCTCCCCTCCATTTCCCCTATTTCCCTCGAGAAACCCTTGGATTTCCACTCCAAGGCTTAGGTGGGGCCTCTCTACATGAATTACAAGGTGTTTGGAGGCAAGATTCCCTTGTTCTTGCTCTTCTTCTTCACCCATTGAAGGTAAGGTACCATCCTTCTTTCTTTCTTTCTTTCTTTTGCTTTTTAGTGATGTATGAGATAAATGTTGGTGGGAAATTGGGAAATGATGTTGCAAGTGATTAGTGTTCACTTGCAACCATTTTCCCCTTAGATCTACATCATTTTCATATGGATTTGGGGATTTTTTTCCCTCGCAAATGGCTCCAAAGAAGGCTGATAGTGAGGACATTGGGTGGCAAGATCCAGGTGTGCCCGCATCAAACCGAGCCGGACGAATCGGGGCAAATCAGGAATTTCCGATTCGCCCACCGATTCCGATCCTACCAACCCTGGGTAGAGCTCCTCTTACGAATTCCAAAAGAACAAGTTTTCAAATCCTTGGTTTGAGCAACTTATTATACCAATTCCAAAATCGGTACATGCAGAGAAACTTGCTTACCTTGAACAATGGTCCACTCGCCATTTTTGCATGTAACTGGGAAAGAATAGATCAATCCAGCTGGTACATTGTAAGAACCATCAGAATACACACCCATGGAAACCCATGTTCCCTGATGGAAGAAGGAATAGGATGTCAGAATATTCCAGGTAAAAACTTTAATAAAGAGCTATCAGATGACAAGAATAGCAACCTCTGGAGTCCCAAGGACCCAATCACGTATGTGATCACAAGCAGAACTTGCAGCAGACAATGCGCTGGAAAGTTTCCGTGCCTTAATGATTGCAGCTCCACGCTGTTGAACAGTCGTGATGAATTCCCCATTGAGCCTGTAATTACCAAATACAAAGTCAAAATGAGTGAAATAAAAGCCACTTGGTGCATTACCAATTCAAAGTCAAAACCAACAGCTAAGGTTGATTCTTACCATGCATCATCAGCAACAAGTTCTCTGACAGGCTTCTCTCCACTTGGGGTTTTGACAGTTGCATGGTTGACATCAGGATATTGAGTAGATGAATGATTCCCCCATATAATAACATTCTTGACATCACTAACTTGGACATTCAGTCTCTCTGAAATTTGACCCAAAGCCCTGTTGTGATCCAGCCGTGTCAAGCAAGTTATGTTTTTCTCAGGAATGGATGGAGCAAACTCTTTCAAGATCAAGGCATTGGTGTTTGCTGGGTTAGCTACAACAAGAACCTGAAAAATAAACCACCATTAATCAGATGTTTACTAGCTAAAGGGATGTACAGGTAGGTTTATACATGGAATGCAGCAAAGATAGTGGCATATGATGCAATTTAGAACTGAATTGGTTATCTGACACATGGTTTGCTGAATCGGGGCGGGGCGAATCGGCACGAATCAGGGGAAACTCAATTCCTGATTGCCCACGTCAGTCGATTCGCCGCTTATATATATATTATATGTCATGTATAATGTATATATATAATATTATATTATACATTATAAATATGATATATATTACATATATGTATTAATCAATATAAATGTCTCAAATATGATATATGTAATATAAATATATATATCATATGATATATTGTGTATAATATATATATATACCCATGTGAATCGGTCCAATTCGGACCGATTCAAGGGGAATCGAGGTGAATCAGAGAAAACCCGATTCGCCTTCCAATTCCGATCCGGCAAACCATTATCACTTCACATGAATATTAATCTAATGTGCCTTATTTACCTTGCAGTTAGGAGCTGCATGCTTTTCAAGGGCTGATGCCTGAGATTTGTAGATGGAGACATTCTTGGACATGACATCTTTCCTCTCCATTCCTTCCTTCCTTGGAAATCCACCAACCATAATGGCAACACTGACACCAGTGCAGGCCTCAACAACATCAGTGGTGGCGACAACACCTGAATTTTTTACAGGTATGTCACTTCAACAAACAAATGTAGACACAATGCTGGTTATATAAAGTGCCAAGACAATGCAATCCTATGTGCAGACTGAATCAACAATACCCTTCAGAAGGGGAAAAGCAGCATCAACCAACTCCATTTTCACTCCATTCAGAGCTTCAGCTGCAGGTGGAATATCAAGCATGTGCAAAATCACAGGCTGTTCAGGGCCTAGCATAACTCCCCTCGCAATCATAGGCACAAGAGCATATCCAATTTGCCCTGAAAAGAAACATTGGCAAATCAGAACTGCATGAAAACAAAAGGAATAAATAATAGCAATGTAGAAAGTACTGAAAAAGGGACATTTAAAAAATGCGGCAATCTAACCACAAGTTCACTGAATAAGAACAGGGAAGTTACTCAAACAAAGCACACCATGAGTGTGACAGTCTGACTACTTAATCAGACTAAGAACAGATGATGTGCTTCAGGGTCCTACTGTTACTTAATAAGATGTTTTTTCTGTAATCTCATAGTCTATCTTGTCTTCTCCAAACAGCATAGACTAATTTTTACCTGAATAATTACACTCTGTTTTTCCATAAACAGAGCAAAAATTGCAAGGTGAAAGTTGATCTTCTATTAGAAGAAACCAGGACAAGAAAACCATATGTTTTGCCGCTAACCATATTCAAGTAAGTCGTCGTAACTTCACACATATCCATCATGACATTTATGTATTGATGTGAAACCACTTTCTTTTGAAATGTCAACCAAATATTATGTATGGCACTCTGTCATGTGTTTTTTCTAAGTCAAATAATGTGTCTTTCTACAATAAAGATTCTGAGTCCTCAGACTACAGAATAACACCACCCTCCCTTTCACCAGGAGACATGAAGAAACAATGATTGCAAAAAGGCAAAGAATATCCAGGGCAACATATAGCGTGTATTCTCTAAGTCAATAACATGACTTCACAAAATAATAGTGCCAAGCATAAAAATATAAAAATTCCCCTTTCAGTACACATGAATACCATTAGTTTTTTGCCATAATAAACTAAAGTTCATTAAAAATAGGAAGCCATTGGCCTTCACAATGTAATAGTCCCAAGCAGAAATTACATAAGCAAGATTCACAAAAAAACACAAGCCAGATAAACAAGGGATGCTGAGAAAGCAGGACAGAGAGAGAAAGAGAAAAGAGGGAAGAAAGGACAGAAAAGAAAGGTAAACAAGCTAACATAGTTAAAGGTTTATCAAGTAGCTCCCTAGTCCACCTGAAAATATTTTGGGATAAAGCAGATAAACCAGCCATTACAGTCACAAGATTTAAATAAACACAAATCTACAACAACATCCATGACAGAAAATTAGCTTCAATGGTCCATGTATAATGATTAAATGCTTCAAATAAAGGAAGTCTTTAATTCTTTTGTGCAAATTAGTCCCTTTCATGAAACGTGATGCATATTGATCCTCATTCTTTAGATACCCATGCTAATACTTAGTCATATTGTTACGGTTGACTTGGACAGTTTCCCCTTAATGCAAACTAACCTGATGTTTGTTTTACAAACACTGACCATGTAAAAGATAAAATGTGTAAGCACAAGCAAAAGATAATACTTGGACAAGCCTAGGAGGTTGTACCAACATATAATTTAGTATAAACTATATGCAGGATTAGTTTGTCCACATGACTATGAAGCAAGGTTTGCCGGATTGGAATCGGGAGGCGAATCGGATTTTTCTTGATCCGATTCGATTCCCCCCAAATCGACCCGAATCGATCCGAATCGGATCGATTCTCATGGGTATAATATATATTATATATAATATATCATATATATGATATTTATAATGTATAATATATATACTAATATGATATAATAATATTATATATATGAGGCGAATCGGACCGAATCGATGGAATCGAGAATCGGGTTTTCCATGATTCGCCCCGATTCGGGAGAATCGGGCCGATCCGATTCGATCCGCCAAACCATGCTATGAAGGCATCTAATCCATAGTAATCTTTTGACATCCATGATTTGAACAGAACCTGACCCCATTGTCCAATCATGATTAGCATTATATGGATGGTAAACACTGCCCGAACCTGTTCTGCACCCTAATTCCCTAAAGTAGGAACATCCATCTGAAGAAAATGCCTGGCTCTCTGGGAGTAACCAGATGACATTGAGTGCTTGCAGCAAACTATAGTCAACATTCTCACGCAAGCAATCTCACATAAGAGCAAGGATGCTCACATTTAATAAATTGAAGAGAGGATACCATTATCAAAGAAGATATGTATATCATTCACCGGCCTATGCTTGGCAACTGCATGCAACTCTCATATGCCAGAATTCGTCATTCTCTCAATCTAAGCTTCACTCATTTTTCATATCATAGATCGAAGAACATTCGGAAGCCCTATGACCTATGTCCAAAGGGGAGTGGAGATATCACTCCATAGACAAGGGAAACACTTGAAGTTCCGTGACATTGAGTCAAAAGGAATGATCAATGTCCAGTCAGTAAGGTCAATAGGTGGTCGGAAGATCCCACAATCAATCAACAAATTACGTGTCATGAAACCCCCCCCCCCAACACACGCACACACAAAAAAAAAAAAAAAAAAATTCAACGCCAAACGGACACAGACTGTAAATCACCGTATTTCCATAGAAAAGAAATAAAAGAAAGAACAAAACAAAGCCCATCTTCGTGCACCAAAAGGCGTAGATGAGATCCGCCATCATCGGAAGGACACCTTCCTCTTATGGTTTTGAGACCGTGAAGTCTTGTACCGGCATCGGTCACTTTTCCGCCGATCAACACCCGACCATTTCCGTTGACCCAAAAATAGAAGGATGGAACATGCTCCCGCATGGTTCCCTCAGTACCACTTCTGTACCCTTGTTCTTGGCTTCCCTTGACAATCTCGATAGATCACACAGACAAACCAGTGATCCGACTATATTTCCGATCAGTCCCGGATCAAACGGAAAAAATATCCAATACTACGAACCCCATCGACTTCAACACAGAGACGGCTTCCCCGGCAGAGATAACACCAGATCGGGGAGCCGATCCCTCCCAGATTCAAGATCGCGGCATGGCCACTGATCTTCTACACCATCAATAGTGAACTAACGTAGGTCACAGTGAGCTAAAAGAGAAGGGGAACCGAGAGGGTTAGGGACGACCTGCGGCGCCGGTAACGAGAACGCGAACGGGATCCTTCGCCATTGCCGACGAGAAAAAGGGTTGCAGCAGCTCTGATCTCTCTGGCAAGGGGGAAGAAGCGGCGATGGCTGCGGCGTTGAGGAACGATGAGGAGGTTGCTGCTCTATTTATCGTGGGCGTCGCTCTCGAGAAAGTCGAAGTGGCCGCTTGCGGTAGAAGAGGGCACTGCCGGATGGGCAGGTAGGGACTACGAGCCGGCAGCAAGATAGGGCGACGTGGTACGTGGCGACACGCTATGGTACCAGATCCGATCCATACGCTAGATTTTTATTTTTCTTGAAGAGATTTGAAAATATAATGTCTCATGGTTCCTTTTCCGTCTCATGACTCAGTCTGGCCTAATAGTTAAATTTATATTTTGAAATGGTCCGGTGTCCTATAAAATCATGTGAAATATTTGATCTTAAAATAAAATATTTTATTTTAATTTTTTATGACTTCAGACTAAAAATTAACATGAATTAGAAAAGTATGATGTGGGTCATATCGATTTTGAAATCTAACAGCTCACAACATTCTAAGTATAAGAAAATTGTATAAATAATTTAAATATTCTAATATAAAATATTTGTAAATATGTTTTTCACTTTTATAACACTGTACCTCTACGTGAGAGAACTTAAACTTTAGTCATCAGAATGATTTCATGATTAAATTTTTTCATACAGTTCTCGACGATTTTATCATCTGATAGTTCTAAGATTGAAATACTTTTGGTGTGTCGCATTTTCTTATGACCTTTCAAAACAATAGTCGGGTGAAAATTATAAAAACATAAAAATAACATTATGGTGAAAATTATGGTCCATAATGCATATTGCTTCATTTACAGTATTCTTTAACTTTGCTCTATACATTAATTTATTGTATTAATTTTCCTCCACGATTTGATATTAAAAAATGGTAAATTTGTGATGGTGCAAAGTGTAGCTATGTATAAAATATTAATAAATTCTTCAATAACACTTGTCATGTGCAAAAGGGGAGTTAGGTTTGGGAACATCGGCTGCACTTGCAAACATGAGAGGAATATAAAAACATCAGTTGTGGACTAACTAACATGGGCGCATATGAAACCTCTCTCCCACGATGCACAGCTATTAATGGTTCTCTCTGTCTTTCCTCTACTTTTATTTCTACCTGATTTTTTATCTTATAAAAAATACTTATTATAAAGTTAATCTTGCAAAAAAATGATGTACATTATAGGGAAAAAATATTAATTAAGAGAGAGAGAGAGAAGTACTTATGTCAGGCCCTATATATAGAATTGATTCTTGCAATCCATATCAACTTTAATGTAAGAATAATCTTACAATAAGAATTTATCATGCCTTCTTTGCCTCTAATCTTATATATGATTTATTATTCTTAATGAAATTGGAGCAAGCTAAAGTTCAGTGCATGTGTAAACAGGAAGTTGAATAATATGGAGAAGTGAAAGATTGAAATTAAGATGTAAAAGAAATATTTTTGTTCTCTTTAGATATGTCTATCTAAAGATTGAGAAACTTTTGCAATTTGCTCCTACGGCCCATCCCTTGTATGTTTGTAGATACAAACCAGTGGATCTCGCAACGAATAATAAGTTGTCACCAATTTGTGTTTATGAACATGCAGGAGGTAGGTCATTAGATTTTATGAATCGTCAAAACTATATCTAGCTCATGCACATTCCCCCTTTTTCTATGTAACTGGATCATCGTTTAATTTATTTTTATTTTTACACTAAAAATCTTGTTATATGAATTTTTTGCACCAGAAACCTAATCGACACATAGCTGTAGAATATGCTTTGAATGTTCCTTTATTAACTTGTTAAATATTATGTGGACACATATATTCTTAAATAGTTAAACAGATTGTTTTTTTATTATGATAGAAGGTACTATGATTCATTCTTAATTGTTCCATTATGACATAAGACAACAGGGCTTCTGGTATAAAAATACTAGTCTAATCTGGTTTTTAGTACAAATATAAAAATAAGATTGATTATGACTTAATTACTTTTTAACAAGGATATGTATGTAAAAACTCTAAAAAAATATTCTAAATAGTAAAAGAAAGTAAAGAACATCGTAGGATGTGTCATCGTCATAACCCCTTAAAGCTTGAAGAGAGGTTCGTGATTTCTAAGCACTTCAAATATATTTCGTTGTAATTTAAAAGTAAAAATATATAGATGATAGTTTATTATAATATATATATATATGTTAAAAAATAAAATGTCAACCCAATCACCGCTTATTCTAGATGGCTCCGCCAAAAAGAAGAGGAGTAATTAATATAAGAGTTGTTTTACCTTTACATTTCCAATTTTTAATATTATGTAAAAGTCTCTCAAATCTCACTACTTATCTCAAAGCCTCTCAAATCTTCTCTGTCACGTTATTCTCTTCGTAACTGAGTTAGATTTATAATTTAACTCTTGTATGGTTAGATCTTAGTTAGAAGAGAAAAATGATCAAAATGTCGCTGCTCTCGGATGGAGGTGGGAGACCATATAATGGGGAAGATTTGATTTTTTCTAACTCTACATTTCTGATGGGATATTACAAACGGACGAATGGCATTTTCTAATGGACGTTAACTATGTAGGCATGAAGAGTCTTTTTAATGATACCTGTGGAAGTTATTTTTAGCCCCCTAGGTCTGCAGGCCCATCAAGGCCTATCTAGACGTTTGAGCTCTGGTCATCAAGTCACGTGTCCTCGGGGAGAGCCAAAGGGCTTCCAAGCACGATATGGTCATCAGGCGTCTGAAGGGCTCTTAAGGGTCGTCTCTGGGCACCCTTCAAGCCTATTCGAGCAGAGCATGGTCTACCGAGCAGACCACGAACCTACTGCGGCTTATCACTGAGCACCGCGCAGCGGGGCCAGCAACCGAACAGGTCCCTGCTCGGCATCTCTCAATTAGAGGACTCGAGACAGCCCTTCGCCTCCCGAAGGTAGTTACAGCAACGGCGCGCCACGCGCCCCATGGTTAAATGACATTAACCGCAAAGGATGCTAATAGGCGTCTCAAACGGACAACTCTCCACCTAGGGACTCTAACCGACGCGTCCCTTCAGTTATCATTGATGGAGATTGCGCCCAGACCTTTCATCTTCCTTGCCTATAAAAGACACGGGTAATCCTCATGCAAAGGTACGTGAGACAACGTAATCATACCCTCACACTCGCCCACGCACGATCTCACACCGGAGAACTTTCATTTCCTGCCTCCTGTCCAGTCTGATCTGACTTAGGCATCGGAGGGTTCCCCCCGGTTCTTCAACCGGGCCCCCCTGATCCCTTCTGAATTTTGTAGGTTTTCGTCCACACCGGCAACCGTCTCTCCCTTCTACTCTTAGTGGAGGCTCGTTCGGCCCAGGCCCGAATAGGATAACTCATCCACATTTTTGCGCCGTCTGTGGGAAGGATAGCAGCCATGGCTCGCAGACGATCTTCTCATCAGAACCCCGGCAGTAGGGCGAAGCGGTCTCGCCAGTCGCGCACAGACTCGCGTGATCAAGCCCCTCCTGCCGCCGACGACGCTCCCCTTGCCGAAGCAATTAATAATGGTCCTGTCACCGGCGCCCCCGCGACAGCCCAGGAGGTAGCAGAACTTTGGGGCCAGGTGCAGCAGCTTGTGGAGGTCTGCCAAGGTCTCCAGGCTCAACTGGCCAGACAGCCAGCCCTGCCAGTTCCCCAGCCTCCGGAGCAACAGGCGGAGTCGTCACGACGGCGGCCCCCTACTCCATCGGCTCGGCAAGAGCGGCATGAAGAATCGGCTCGGTGCTCACTTAGAGCTCCGTCGGGCCACCGAACCCCAAAACGGCAGGAGAACTCTCCTCACCGATCTGCAGTGGTACCACCTCCTCCGCGCTCCATCGTCGCCGCCAACTCCCATGGGTCCAAGTGCGAAGGCTCTGTACACTCCGACCAGGAGTTAGCTAGACACCTCCGCCGCGCCGTCAACCTCGAACGCCGCACGAACTCGATGGTCCAGAGGGTAGAAGGCAGAATTCCAAGAGATGATGACCTGGACTTCCGCTCCCCATTCACCGCGGAGATCCTGGAGGCCTGGGTCTCCCCGAAGCTGCCCCTACCTACCATCACGCCCTATGAAGGCACCTCCGACCCAGCGGATCACATCCACGAGTTTGAGTCGCACATGGTGTTCCACGGAGCATCAGATGCGGCCAAGTGTCGGGCTTTCCCATCCACACTGAAGGAGACTGTGCGGGCTTCGTTCGAAACTCTCCCCGCGGGCTCCATCTCCTCCTTCCACCAGTTGAAGAAGTCCTTCCGGGACAACTTCCTGGGCGGAAAATCGCAGCCGCGTACAGCGGCTTCACTTATGTCTATTCAGCAGAAGAAGGGTGAAGCGCTCTGAGACTACATTAAATGGTTCCAGACTGAAGCGCTTCGCATCCCTCGCCTGGACGTCCCGTTAGCCACCAGTGCTCTCATCCAGGGCACTCGCGATGGCTTCCTCCAGAGGACGCTGGGAGCGCAACAGCCCACCACTCTAGCCGACCTGCTCTCCACTGCTCAACGCCATGCCACATGCGAGGAGAGCTTGGCAGCCGGCCGAGCAAAACAGGGCGATCAAACGGATAGGAAGAGGCCTTCTGACAATGATTCCGATCGCGAACGGAAGAAAGGCTGGCGCAACGGGGACTCGCCGCGCCGACCACGCCCCTTCACCAAATATACTCCCCTCACGATGGCCCCCGAACAAATCCTGGCCGAAATCCGGGACGAACAGTATGTTCGGTGGCCACCCAGGATGCACTATGATCCTCACATATGCAACCAAGACAAGTACTGTCGCTTTCACCGCGACCACGGCCACGACACCTCGAGTCCTTGATTAAGCGCGGTTACTTAGGGAGTTACGTGCGTCGGAACGAAGACCGCCCAAGGCGCGGAGAATGCACCCCCATCCAGCCCATCGACAACGAGCCAAATGGGCAAGAGATCAACGTGATCGCGGGAGGTTACGGAGCAGGCGGAGAAAGCGGCCAAAGCCGATGTGACTACGCTTGTCGGGTGCACCAGGTCAAACAGCCCCCAGCGCCTCGACCGACCCCTTATCCCAGTCCGGCACACGCACATTCCGAGGAGGCTATCACCTTCTCGGACAATGATCTTGTAGGAGTTACGACTCCCCACACCGATGCGCTGGTCATTGCGGCCACCATCAATCATTGTACTGTGCGACACATACTGGTTGATAATGGAAGCGCCCCAGATGTGTTGGCTTACGATTGTTTTCTCATGATGGACTTGAAAGCCGACCAGCTCACCCCGGTAGAATTGCCTTTGTTCGGCTTCTCTGGGGTCTCGGTGCATCCTATGGGTCAGATTAATCTTCCAATCACCCTAGGAAAGGCACCGAGGGATATAACCAAAATGGTGGATTTTATGGTAGTCAGAAACATATCAGGGTACAATGCCATCCTCGGTAGGGGCCTGATCGGCCGCATCCGAGCGGTACCCTCTTCTCTACACTAGAAGATGAAGTTCCCCACTCCTAATGGTGTCGGGGTTGCAAATGAACCAATACATTCGACAAGTAATTCTAAACTCGGCTCGATAAAAACTCGGCTCTGTTCGTTTATTAGATAAACGAGCCGAGCTTGAACAAAAATATAAGCTCGATTTATAAACGAGTCGAGCTTGAACATAGATATGCTCCACTCGAATACGTTCGCGAACAACTCGTTAAGATACTCGATAATATGCTCGTTAAAATACTCAATTAGTTACTCATTAATATACTCGAATTATATTAATTATTATTATAAATATAAAATATTAATATTTATTTATTTTTAAAGAATTTTGTTAAGGTACGAAATACTTATGAATACTAAAATGTAAAAGATTAAATATGAGAGTGTAAATTCACAAATTATGAAAGGAAGGGTTGTAGACGAACTAATACACTCGACAAATAATTCAAATTCGACTCTGATGTTACTCGAATTCGACTTGTTTAATAAGATAAACAAGTCAAGCTCAAACCAAAAATTAAGCTTGTTTCATAAACGAGCGGAGTATGAGTAAATATCTACGCGGCTCGTTTAAGCTCGTGAACAAGTTTATTTGTTTTTTAATTATAAAAATATAAATATAGTTATTAAATATTTTAAACATTATATTAAAATAATTAAACAAGTAACTTATGAAGGATCTTGGGGTATGACCTTGAAATAAGATAAATTTGGGTCTTATAAATCATTAATTTTACTTTAAATTGAATTATACTTATATATATATATAATAGATATATATATTATATATAACTCTTAAATTCAATTGAGCTCGTTAAGATACTCGTTAAGGGCTCGAACTTGAGAGTATTTAAACGAACCAAGCTTGAACAACTATTTTCAATACTCGATAAAGCTCGAACTCGACTCGAGCTCGATTAAAAATTAACGAACAGAGTTTGAGCAACATAATACTCGGCTCAACTCGACTTGTTTACACCCCTATTAGCAGCCAACGAGAGTCCCGGCGGTGCTATGTCCTCTCCTTGTGAGACAAACGGCCCGTGGCGGACCCAGAAGAGCTGCCTACACTGATCAGCGAACCCTCCACCAATCGAGGAACCCCCGCCGAAGAGCTACTACCAATTCAGGTAGACACCGACCCCGAGCACATCCTTTACATTGGTGTGCTCCTGCCAGAAGCCAAACAACAACGCTATAAGGTTTTCCTGCTTGCCAATTTGGATGTGTTCGTGTGGTCGGACAATGAGCTGCTCGACATCCCCCCCGAGGTGATGACCCACCATCTCAACCTGAATCTGAGGGTGCCACCTGTCCAGCAGAGGCGACGACCAGTCAACCGAGAATGGCAGACCGTGATCCATGATCACGTCGTCACAAGCCGAGCAATTGGGCTCCTCCGGGAAGCCCAGTACCCGAGGTGGATTTCCAATGTGGTCCTCATACGCAAAGCCAACGGCAAATGGCGCGTATGAGTGGACTACAAAGATCTCAACAAAGCAACGCCCAAAGACAACTTCCCGCTGCCGTGCATCGACCAGCTGGTGGACGCTACTTCCAGTTATGAGCTCCTCAGCTTCTTGGATGCATACTCTGGCTACCACCAGATCAGTATGCATCCCCCAGACCAGGATGCCACAACGTTTGTCACCGACCTCGGCCTCTACTGTTTCACCAGAATGCTGTTTGGTCTGAAGAACGCAGGAGCAACCTACCAGCGTTTGGTCAATAAGATGTTCGAGTAGCAGATAGGGCGCAACATGGAGGTTTACGTCGATGACATGTTGGTCAAAATGCTCCCGAGCGCCGACCACATTGCATACCTCAAAGAAACCTTCGCAACCCTGCAAAGGTACAACATGAAGCTTAATCCCACAAGGTGTAAGTTCGGAGTACGCTCGGGAAAGTTCATCGGCTTCCTCGTCTCTAACCGATGAATAGAGGCCAACCCCGAAAAGATCCGAGCCATACTGAAGATGACCAGCCCGAAGACCGTACGCGACATCCAACGGCTCACTGGACGCCTCGCGGCGCTCAATCACTTTATGTCCCGAGCAGCAGAACGGAGTTTCAACTTCTTCAAATTGCTACGAGTCCCCAAAGGTGCCTCACCGCAAGGGGGGCAAGTACGGTGGACCGAGGACTGCGAAGTAGCCTTCACCGAGCTGAAGGTGTATCTGGCTGCCCCACTTGTTCTCTCAAAGTATGTGCTCAGGGAAACCCTGTTCGTGTACCTTTCGATCACTGAACACTCCATTAGCACAGTGCTGATCAGAGAAGAGGCAATGGCACAACATCCTGTTTATTACATAAGCAGGGTACTTCAAGAAGCTGAAAGGAGATATCCTCGAGCAGAGAAGCTTGCTCTGGCTCTCGTTACGGCTGCTCAGAAGCTCAGGCCTTACTTCCAGGCCCATCTAGTCACGGTGTTAACCGACCAGCCATTGAAGCTCATCCTTCAGCGACCAGAGGCTTCCGGTAGGCTCATCAAATGGGCCATCGAGCTTGGAAAATTTGACATCAGCTACCGTCCAAGAATGGCCATTAAGGCACAAGTGCTAGTGGACTTCGTGGCAGAATGCACCCTGCCGACCGAGAAGGACCCTCCACTGGCAGACGAGCCCCCGTGGGAGCTCTATGTCGATGGATCGTCCTGTGTCACAGGAAGTGGTGCAGGCCTGGTTCTTACCTCCCTGGAGGGATTAGAATTCCAGTATGCCCTTAGGTTCCGCTTCGCTGCCTCCAACAACGTAGCAGAATATGAAGCACTCCTGTCCGGGATTCGCATGGCCAGACACCTCGGAGCGCTTCGGCTACGAGCCTTCAGCGACTCCCAGCTGGTCGCCAGCCAGGTGAACGGGCAGTTCTAAGCTAGGGAGCTCCGCATGGCACAGTACCTCTAACAGGTCAAGCGTCAGACAGAAGGCCTTCTCTAATTCGAAGTCATGCACGTTCTACGAGAGCAGCAGGCCGATGCACTTGCCAGGCTAGCGTCCTCCGACGACATTGCCCCTTCTCGCTCCGTGTTCATAGAAGAGCTCGCCTCACCGAGCACCGAAGTGGATATAGTGGCCATCGAGACTAACCAACAGCTTCGAGCTAGAAGGACCCTCTCTTGGCCTGCCTATTTCGAGGAGAGCTCCCTTTCGACCAGGTTGAAGCCCACAAGATCAAGATGCGTTGCCAAAGATTCACCTTAGATGAAGGTCAGTTATACTGGCGTTCCCTCTCCAGACCCCTCTTACGATGCCTTAGTCCTTCCGAGGCAGCTCCAGCTGTCGAAGAGGCACACGAGGGCCTGTACGGAAGCCATCTGGGTGGAAGAACCCTGGCACAAAGCATCCTTCAAGCAGGATTCTGGTGGCCCTCCCTGCAAAAGAACTGCATGTCCTACGCAAAGAAGTGTCCGGAGTGTTAGAAGTTCGGGCAGCTTTCCAAGCTCGATGGCCCATTGTTGCACACTCTGTTCGAACCATGACCCTTCGCTCGTTGGGGAATCGATATCATGGGACCTGTTACTGCTAGAGTAACGGGGTCGGCTGCAGCCGAGTGGCTCCCAAGGGAAGATGACCGGCCGCTCGTCCGTCTTCAAGCTTGTTCCTAGAAGACCACCGAGTGACCTCGGTGGGGAAGAACTCCGACGCTCAAGTCAGTTCGGGAAGTCAGAGAGACAGGGTTTCTGGGCTAGAAGTTGCATACCTTGGACATTGTGAATGTCTCCTCCTTTTATAGAGGTTTCGTGAGCAGGGTTATGGTAAGTGGGTCGAAGACGTGCCCCGGAATCTGCCCGGGATTCGCGATAATTGCGGATGACTTGCAGTTATGACCTACAAGGCGTCCTGCCGTTAATGACCTCTCCATTGCTAACGTGTTGAGGTAGTTAATGAACGGGGTCTGTGATCTTCGGTCCTTTCCGTCAACTGACCTTCCTATAAAGGTCAACCGAGTTCAGATAAAAAAGGGGTCGAGGGCGATGAGTCCACACAGAGGATTGAAGAGGGACTCAACACATCGGGGAACTCGGTCTTGCGAATTCTCGCTATACGGCTTGAGAATAGCTCGGCTGCGGTCGCTCCTTGGGGCGAGCCCCCGAATGCTAGTGCCATGCCGACTTACCCCTACTCGGAGTAGGTCAGCTCGCTCAGTTTGTTCCCAGACTCGACGGACGAATACTCATCGTCATATCGAATCGCTGAGTAACGATCAGTGTCATTAGCCCCCCAGCTTCTGCTCGGTACGTCCTGACGAGCCGAGGAGAAGATGTTGACGTCTAACGATTAGGCGCCGATGCAAACCTTCTCGCCAATCGCGTTATGCGTTGTCGTGATTGCGAAAATACCTAACGGCTGCTGGAGAGACGCGACTCCTGACGTTTCTGGTACCAGTCAGAATGGCGCGCTGTCTCGATTTTTGGCCGCAATTATGGTGGCTTCCGAAGCGACGGGCGTTCCCATCGACGCCTCGACTCCTGAACTTTCCCTTCTGGATCGCGATCCGTGCCCATGTCCTGTTGATGCCTAGAATGGCGACACGTGGGTCAATCGCGATGCTCCAGAACAGCGATGACTAGTGTTCATTGGATCGAAGTAACCTCTGACCCTATAAATAGCGCTGCTAGTGGCGAAATGGGACCCTTTGCGCGCGCGAGCTTCATCATCTGTAGCAGACGACTTCCCGAGTTGTGGCGGAGTGATCGAGTGCCCTTTCCCGAGTTTCCGATCAATCGCCTTCGCTTGATCATTTCCTTCCCGGAGGTAAGCCACGGACTCGCCTTCTGTCTCCTGATCTCCTTCGTCTCCTTCTGCATCCTCTGCGGGGTATTCTCCTTCTGAGGGTACTCTGGTTCATCCTCCTTCTTCTCGCCCTTCCTTGGCTCCTTCAAATGCCAGGCTGGCAATGGAGGAGAGCGAGGTTGCTCCTGCTGTATCCCTTGGGACGTACGTGCCCAAGGCTTCTTCTACTCCATCCTCCGGCGTGCGCAAGGCGGCCGATTCCGTGGCCGACACCGCCACGGAGATCGACCAGGCGACCGTCGACTGGATTACCGAGCATCTAGGGATTGCCTTTCCTTCCGACTTTTCTGTGTACGCTTCGGACAGCCTTCGGGCTCACTACACGATGGAGGATGGGTTCTGCTTGTACTCGGAGTCGGTCAAGGCTGGCTTCCGCTACCCTCTTCACCAGTTCTTGGTTCACCTCTTGTGGTACTTGGGAGTCGCTCCTTCCCAGCTAGCCCCTAATTCGTGGAGGTCGGCTGTCGATTTTTTAGTAGCGTGTGCAATGGCCAAGGTTCAGCGCAATATTCGTCTTTTCTTCTATTGTTTTTCCCTCAAAGTCTCGGGGGATTGGTTGTTTATATCAGCTCGGACAGGTCGCCATTTCCTTGGGCACTTCCCCTCCTCTATCCACCATTGGAAGAGGAGTTTTTGCTTCATCCACAGCTCGGAAGGATGGGAGTTCCCTACCACCTGGTCGGCTATTAACCCCCAGGATGACGCTTTCCAGCCCCCCGCCGACATGAGCGATGTCGAGCTCTCGAACTTCGACTCGCTGCAGGCGGTGTCGACGCCCGACCTGCGGGAGCTTTCTACTGACCTATTCGAGTTAATTCGGTGGACCGATATAGGTCTGACATCTTTAGGAGATTTTCTTTCACAACTTTATAGTTTAACGTGGTTGACTGATCCTATGATGCTTTGCCTTTTTGACAGTCATGGCTGAGCCAGCGGACTACTGATTCCTTGCCGCCCAACGCTTTGCCGCCGGCGGTCGGAAGAAGAAGACGGCTCAGGAGAAGCGGCCTGCCGAGGAGGCTGAGGTTTAGATCGTGGAGCCCCCAGCTCCCTCTACCGCAGCGGACCTTCCTTCAGCCTCCACGGTTAGGGAGGTGCAGAGACCGCCGAAGCGGGCTCTGGTGGTTAAGTCGCGGCTGACCGAAGGCGGTTCGTCGAGTGCTGCTCCCCCACCGAGTCGTTCGGTTGCCCCCTCAACCCAACCATCAGGTCCAAGCCCCTTGGAATGGGGTCGGGCGTCTGCCCCGGCGGATGCTACCTCCCGAGCGGCCTCGATGAAGACCCCCGACCTGATTGAAGAGGCATTCTGAGGCCTTCAACAACAGCTGGGCACGCTCGTGATGCTCCTTCACCGGATGGATCAAATCCGAACATCGGCCGAGAGTCGGGTGCGTTCCTTGGAGAAGGAAGTTGCCGACCTTGGAAAGAAGAGCGTCGAGCTCGAGGGGTCGATTGCTGTTGAAGCTGCTCGGGCCAAGCAATCGGAAGTTCGGGCTGCCTCCTTTGCGAAGACTCTGGACGAGCTCAAGACTTCGCTGGCCGAGGAGAAAGCAGCTCGGGAGGCCAAGGCGGCGGCTCATGGGGAAACAAAGGCGGGAATGGCCCGGGCTATCTCCGAGGAGCGCCAGAAGGCTGTGGCCAAGTACACCAAGTCCGAGGTGCATCTTGACCAGATAACCGGCATGTTTGAGGATGGTTACAAGCATTGCTTGGTGGTGGTCGGCAAGGCCTTCTCCGAGCTGGACTTGTCTTTGGTGCAGCCCTCGAGCGACGATGGCGACGTGTCTGATGAGGAAGTTGCGCCGGCCGCTGCCGCTTCTGCCGACGTGGGGACCTCGGCTTCGGTTCCTCCGGCCGTCGGACCTTAGGCTTCTCTTTTACCCCTGGGGGCCGCTGTACTAGGCATCGACAACTTTTGTAATCCCTCTTTCTCCGGCCTTCCGGCCGTTTAATGCAGGTAACTTTTTGTTCTCGGATGCGGACGCACTCTCATCATGTTTGGATTTATTAACGAATTAAATGAGCCGTGTTGGGCCGAGGGTGTCGAAGCAATTGTGGCAAATTCGGATTGCCATAATGGCTCTGTCTAAATTGGGGTGCCAAGTTGAACCCCTTAGATTGTTTGGAGCGTTTGGAGCGACTTCTTAATGTTCGTCTAATTTCGACACGCCGAATCGAACTCCTTAGATTGTTTGGAATACCGAACCAACCTCGTGCGAGAGCTCTGATGGCCGAAGAAGGCTCGTGAGATGAGTGTCGAAGCGACCTCGTGGTTGGAGCTTGGAGTGCCGAAGCGACCTCGCACAAAAGCTCTGATGGCCACAGAGGGCCTAAGAGACGAGTGCCGAAGCGACCTCGTGATTGGAGCTCGGAGTGCCGAAGCGACCTCGCGCGAGAGCTCTGATGGCCGCAGAGGGCCTAAGAGACGAGTGCCGAAGCGACCTCATGATTGGAGCTCGGAGTGCCGAAGCGACCTCGCGCTAGAGCTCTAATGGCCGCAGAGGGCCTAAGAGACGAGTGCCGAAGCGACCTCATGATTGGAGCTCGGAGAGTGCCGAAGCGACCTCGCGCGAGAGCTCTGATGGCCGCAGAGGGCTCAAGAGACGAGTGTCGAAGCGACCTCGTGATTGGAGCTCGGAGTGCCAAAGCGACCTCGCGCAAGAGCTCTGATGGCCGCGAAGGGCTCAAGAGATGAGTGCCGAAGCGACTTTGAGAATCGTGAGAGTGGCGGCTTCATTTCATCTTTCACACTTCAGGGATAATAACATCGGAGGTGCTCAGCGTTCCATGTTCTTGGAATCGCCGAGCCGTTTAGGTTAGCCAAACGATAGGCCCCTTGCCCAAGGTCCTCAATCACGCGATAGGGGCCCTCCCAAGTAGGAGACAGATTTCCTGTCGTAGACTTAAGATCCGAGACAACCAGCTTCCGAAGAACGAGACTACTCGCGCTGAAGCGGCGAGGCCTGGCCGTTTGGTTAAATCTTCTCTTCATCTTTCGCTAATAGGCTTCGACTTTGGACGCCGCCTTGTCCCATCGCTCTTCGACCAGGTCTAACTCGGCGCGCAGTGAGCGATTGTTGTCTTCGCGTTCGAACCCCCGAACTCTTCTTGAGGGCATGAGCAGTTCCACTGGAGTCACTGCTTCTACGCCGAAGGCTAACGTGAAAGGAGACTCTTGGGTGGCTTCACGGGGAGTCACTCGGTATGCCCATAGCACATGGGGCAGTTCCTCGACCCATTGGCCCTTGTGGTCGTTCAGCCTTTTCTACAGCCCGTCGAGAAGCGTTCGGTTGGTCACCTCGGCTTGCCCATCAGCTTGAGGATGCACCACCGAAGTGAAGCGGTGGTCAATGCCGAACTCCGTGCAGTTACGACGAAACCTGGCGTTGTCGAACTGTTTGCCGTTATCAATGATGATCATCCGGGGCAGCCCGAACCTGCAAATAAGATTTTTCCACACGAACCCCCAAGCATTTGAGTCGGTTATTTTCGCCAATGGCTCGGCTTCCACCCACTTGGTGAAGTAGTCGACCCCAACGATGAGAAACTTCTGCTGGCCGGAGGCTGGTGGAAATGGTCCGAGGATGTCCATTCCCCACTACGCGAAGGGCCATGGGGCGGTCAATGGCTTGAGGTCTGCGGGTGGTTGCCGATCTACTTTGCCGAAGAGTTGGCACTTCGGGCATCTTCTCACATGGTCCTCGGCATCCTTCAGCATGGTAGGCCATCAATATCCTTGTCGAGCTATTCTTCGAACCAGGGACCGCGGTTCTGTATGACTTCCGCATGTGCCCTCGTGTACCTTGGCGACGATCTCCTTATCTTGCCTTTGTCTTACGCACCACAGGTGCAGGAAGCTGAAGCCCTTCCTGTATAGGTCATCACCAATCATAAAAAATCTTGGGGCTCATCTTTTTACCTTCAGTGCCTCTCCCTTATCGCTTGGGAGCTGCTCGTCTCAGATATACCCGATGATAGGGGGTCATCCATGTTGGCTCGGCTTCCGCGCACATGACTTCTGCAGCGCCTACAAAAGGCTCGCCAAGCTCTTCCACAAACACGGAGGACTCCCGGAGACATTCTGAGGCGACCGCGTACTTGGATAGCGCGTCAGCCTGAGAATTATCAGCTCGGGGGATTTTCAGCAGCTCCGCCGCTTCGAAGTCGTCCATTATTCTATGGACCTCGGTTATGTATAACATGAGCTTTTCCTCCCTGACCACGAACTCCTTCAAAACTTGGCTGACGACCAGTTGGGAGTCGCTATGGACTCGGACTTTTGTCGCTCCCAGGGTCTTTGCCATTCTGAGCCCTGAGATGACAGCTTCGTACTCGGCTACGTTATTGGAAGCAGAGAAGCCGAACCGAATCACGTACCTTAAGACAAGGCCATCGGGGGATTGTAGGACAACTCCGGCCTCGCTGCCTTGAGGGTTGGACGCCCCGTCCATGTACACCAGCCAATGTCCGACGACCTCATCTGGCTCGGGCAACCTCGCCGTGCCTTCAGAAATGAAATCGGCGAGAGCTTGAGCTTTGATGGCAACCAGAGGCCTATATGATATGTCGAATTCACCGAGCTCGACGGACCACTTGCACACTCTCAAGTCTGATCTATGGCCGGTTTTCTACTACGCCAGACTCTAATGGATGGAGAAGGGGCCCCATGAAAACTGGCTCGAAACCACTACAATGGGCACTCACTAGACGGAGATGCTCTCGACGCCTAGGCTCATCGCCGGACTAACTCAACACCAGTCGTCTAGCTGAAGTCGCACTCGACACCCGGGTACATAACACAACCGTAAGCATGGAACATAAGCCATGCAAATAGAGACTCTCTCAACATCTAGAAACACCGTGCCACAGTGCGGACACCACAATGTCAACACCCAACATAAGAAACACAAGGGGAGCATAAGGAGACCATTGTCTCACACATAGTAGGTAGCAGCATCGGCCGCTGTCAACAATGGTTGACGGCAATATCGCATGCTGTCAATGCACACTTGACCAGCAGATCATGCCGTCAAGGTCACCTTGATGACAGCAGATCCCGCTGTCAATTAATTAAGTTCATCTGCTCCCAGAACAGTGGATAGCCACAGGCCACTCCCAGGGGTATAGTCCACGCCCTACTACTAAAATCCAACATTGAGGAACTCTTCCCCATGTTGAGAAACACCGGTAGACAACCAGAAAACAATAATCCAATGCTCAGATCACGCGGTGAAACAATTATCCCCCATCATGGATAACCCCCCAAAAATCTCGAATCCAAGGCTTAAAACAAGCATGCAACTCCACGAAAGCAATAATAGGAGTACAAAGGTTAGCCTCTCTACCTCAATCGACGAGAAAACGCGGTAAACACACTCATCCCATGAATTGCACCACCGCAGGCAAAACCTCCTCGCTCGACCCCAACCTTCACACAACACCACCTCTACAGACACCAGAGCGTCGCCTACGAGTCTCTGTCGGCCACCCAAGGAAGCAGGAGAAGCTAGAGGTGAGAGGGGAGGTCGAGATGGAGATAGAAGCTCTCGGGTTGCTTATATAAAAATAGTTTCATGTAGGTTGACGTCAATATAGACAATCGTCAACCTAAACAGCCATTACTTGACATCAATATAGACCGCCATCAAGTTCACACAAGAAAACTCTAGAACTCTCAAATTTAACGACAACATAGGTCGCCGCCAACATAGGTTGACGACACAATATTCCGCCATCAACCCCAACTAGGAGGCAATCTATCCCACCGTCAACAAAGGTTAACTGCAATCGATCCTGCCATCAACACCAAATGCTAAAAATGGCCCATTAAAGGTTTAATAAAGGCCCAAAGCCTTACATGCACTACCGGAAAGGAGGTTCCATATGATCTATGCCCCAGGCTGGTGCACTGTCCACCATGTATAGGTAATAGGTTCACCTTAGCGAATGGACCCTCTTCTGACATGTGCCCACTGTTCGAAAAAGGTTCTCCCTATACGACCACCCATTCCACATTGTTAGGTGACTCCAACATGTTGGTGCCCCTCACTTCCTCTATCAATGGCATACCTCAGAGTTCTTGCCACAAGGACTAGGGGTTGAGTGAGAGGGGTATCAGTCTGCGAGATTGTTAGGGCGGAAGCAACTATCACAACCCTCGATGGTACGTAGAGCTTCAGTAGTACGTAGAGGTTTCTAGCTAGCTAGATGTCTTGTAGAGGTAGCTTGTTTGAAGATTGCTCAACATTCTGAACAAGAGGCAATCAATTGTGATCACCAGGCGATAGACAAGGCACCAAGATAATTAGAAGATTGAAGGACTTGAAGACCAAGCACGAAAATTGACCCTGACACCTATCTAGCAAGACAAGGGGTTAGGCATTGTTTGGTAACACTTTTGAAGTGTAGATCTCAATCATTTAATGATTGAAAATCTACTTCTTCTCCCTCTAGTTATAAACATGTAAAATGGATTTTAGATTGTGTAAAAGTAGATTTTAAGAGAGATGAGAGAGATGGAGAGAAAAAATGTAATGATGATGTTTTAGATTTTGGGCTTTAAAAGCTGATGTAAGTGAGCTTTTTAAGAGATTTGAGATTTCAAAAAAGTGAAATCTCTAGAAGTGCTACCAAACGATGCATAAGATTAAGATGCCTCAGTCGTTTCATCATGAGAAGAGATTCAGTCTTGTTCACATGCTTGAGTGCTAGGTGGTAGATAGAGTCACAGTCCTTGCGGTACAAATCTCAGGGCCTTGTCCCTAGGGAACTAGTGCGGTCGAAACGAGTGGGGAAAGTCCCAATCCTATTGGTCATCCATGTGGGGTGATGATGACGAATCGATCTCTCCTCTCAGACCTTGATCTTCGAGAGGCGAAGAGAAAAGTTCAAGAAGCTCTTAGAAGGATGACCCTTGAAATAATAATCCTCTACACTATTGAAGGACTTGACAGTGAATAGATTGTGAAATATGTTGATGGTGGGAATGATCCCTAAATCATCACATCATATGAGAAAGCAATAGAAAAGTTGTCATGAGTTGGGCAAAAGCTATGTCGAAGCAATATCATAAGCCAGAAGAAGTCGAACAATGATGTCTGAAAATAGGGAGTTCATCTACCGCTTTTGACCTCTACTCTTGCTTTAGTCAATCAATTGTAATCCTAACCCATGGTTTTAAGTCATAAAGATTAAATTCTAGTCATGATATAAAAGAAGAAGAAATATACTATAAAGACCTCTTTGATAACTTGATAAACTCTTATAACTCGTACTTATCTAACCTATTAACGGGAAAGATGATTTTTTAAGATAGATAATTTATCATAATTTTATCTTCAATAAATATTGAAAAGTCCTAATAAACTATTTCACTCTGTCAGTTCCGATAAAATTATTAGTTCTATCATTTTATTTGTTAAATCAAAAATTTTATAATTTAAATATATATATATACATATATCTAAAAATTGTTTTATTCATGAATAAATGAATAAGCTACGTAGTTATCAAAAGAGGCACTAAGCATATACTTTGATAAAAAAAATTAATCATAAAGATGCAAATGATACATATATATAAAGATGATCCGAGTAAATACAGAGGATGCAGAAAAAGTGCAAGAAATCCTGGAATGGAAGACACGTGGGACAGAACATTTATATCGGACAGAAGTGTTGAACCACTCTCTATTTGTTCTTATATTTTGGTGATAATAAAATTTATGATGTAACTTAAATTGAATATTTTGTTTCATCTGTGTCGCATCAATCTCATAGCAAAATGCTGAGTCTCACATTGATGCAATATGGCGCACTAAAATGATAAAATCGATGTTTAATCAATATACATCGATTTCAGTTTAAGTGCCAAAATTAATAAGCGCTACAACGATTTTGTTTTAATTGATGTTTTAAAGCGCTACAACGACTTCGCTAAGTGGCCATAACGATTTGTTAAGAAATCGATCTCAGAACGATTCGCTAAGTGGTCATAACGATTTGTTAAGAAATCGATCTCAGAACGATTCCTTTTATAGCCACAACGATTTGCCCTCATATCGATTTCGTTCTCATAATGATTTGATAAGTTTCACATCGATTTGGGTCTCGTAACGATTTCATAAGTGATCACATCGATTTGGGTCTCATAACGATTTCATAAGTGATCACATCGATTTCTTCAGGTGATCACAACGATTTCCTTGCATAACGATTTCATAAGTGATCACATCGATTTCTTAAGTGAGACAACGATTTGCTCTCACAGCAATTTATTTACAAATGAGCAACGACTCTTCACATAACGATTTCATAAGTCATGCTCATAACGATTTCTTCATGGATTCTGATCAAACACAGATTGCCTTTATATTTCAAATATGCTTGGCGCTTAATGAAAAGTCAAATATCTTCTGACAAAAAGCTGCATGCATATTTCAGATAGATATGAACTACTATTTTCAGTATGTTAGCAGAAGCACAGTACTATGCATCGTTTATCATAAACACTCTTTTATGCTAACACTTTCTTCCATGCTCACAGACCTCGAAGACCACAAGAGTGATCAAGACAAGAGATGAGCAACGAGTAGAACTCCAACGGATCTCTTCAACGGATCTATTCTAAAACTGCTCATATAAAAGATGGAGCATTGCTGAAGAACAAAGCAGAGCCTTCCTGAAAATCCTTCAAGGAGTGTACAACTGTGAGAAGAACCTTCACGCCACAAACACTCAGAGAAAGAGAGAAGAGCTCGAGCCAAAAATCTACAGAAGCTTTCAAAGTAGAAGTCTTCATCGCCTTCAAGCCTTCTTCTCTTCCATTCTCCCTATGCTCATTGTAATCTTGGGGGAGAGTCTGTGACTGTGAGCTAAGTCCTGAGTGTTCATCTTGTAATAGCTCTCAGTCTGATCTTTCTTTTCTAAGAAAGATTTCTGTCCAGCTGTAGGACTGTATACAGTGTGTAACCTAGCTAGAGGTTAGTGTCTAGCAGAACCTTGTTGGGGTTTGTACCAACAGGACCTAGCTGGGGGTTTAAGTCTAGCAGAACCGCACTGGGGTTTGTTTCAGGAGGTTTACTTCTGAACCTGTAAAAGAAGTAGGTTTGCTTCTGAGCCTAGAAAAGAAGTGGGCTGCCTTCTTGCCCGGGAAAGAGAAGAAGACTTGGTGGGGTATCCAGGGTGTTGTAGTATCCTTGAAGGGGACTGTACCTTCGGTTAGTGAAATCCCAAGAGTTTGCTTGGGAACTGGACGTAGGACTTCCATGTGGGAAGGGCCGAACCAGGATAAATCTCCTGTGTCCTTTTGTGTGATTGTTCTTTTGCTTCCGCACTGCCACTCTTCATCACACTAACACTAACCAAACTTTTAAGTGTTCACGTTTTGATTTCAGATTTCAGAAAAACCTATTCACCCCCCCTCTAGGTCACCTTGCTGCCGTACATAAAGGGCCAACAAGTGGTATCAAAGCGGGTCTCTGAACTTTCAAGAAGATCCAACGATCTTAGAGCAAAGATCCATGGCAGCTCAAGGATATGCTGAAGGCCAATCAGTCACCAGACCTCCATTCTTTGATGGAGAGGACTACCAATACTGGAAGATGAGAATGGAATGCTTCATTCGAGGCACAGACTTTGATCTGTGGCAGGTAATTGAGGTAGGTGATTTTGTTATTAATCCTGCTGAAGGCACTACTGCCATTACAACAGCTGATAAGAGTAAGCTATCTCTAAACTTTAAGGCTAAAAACTATCTATGTTGTGCTCTATCTAAAAGAGAGTTCAGTAGAGTTTCTGCATGTAAATTTGCTAAAGAAATATGGGATAAATTGCAGATAACCTATGAAGGAACAGATAAAGTAAAAAAACTAGGATAGATATTCTTATCTCTCAATATGAGCAATTTAAAATGCTTCCAAATGAAAACATTACTACTATGTGTAATAGATTTTCAAGTATAGTAGTAGGTTTAAATTCTCTTGAAAAAATTCTTTCTAATGAAGAAATCGTTAGAAAAATACTTAGGTCCTTAACTATTTCATAGACACCTAAGGTAACTGCTATTGAAGAGGCCCATGATTTAACTAAATTATCAATTGATAATTTAATAGGTTCTCTCATTGCACATGAAATAAATATGGAGCGATTATCTGAAAGCTCATCTAAGAAGAAATGTACTAATGCTCTTAAAGTTGTAGCTGCTCCTTCCACCTCTTCTTCTAGTTCCCAGGATGCAGATTCTGAAAACTGTAATATGGATGAAGTATTGTCCAAGCTTCAGAAGATTTTGAAGAAGAAGAAAAACGGATCAAGAAGGATCCAAAGAAAAGAGAAAAAGGAGAAAGAACCAGTCTGCTATGAATGCAGAAAACCTGGACATCTGAGACCAGACTGTCCAAGGCTCAAGAAGATTGGTCAAACTGATAAGCCCAAGAAGCAGCACAAGAAATTTAAAAGAAAAGCCATGGCGGCTGCTTGGGAAAATGATGAGGTCACAAGCTCAGAATCATCAAGCTCAGATTCCGAAAAGGAGCAAGTAAATCTAGCCCTCATGGTGGGACTAGATGAGGTACATTCTGACTCATTTTTTAATTCTTGCACAGATTCAGGGTCAGAATCAGAAGACTTAGAAGAAGTCTTTAATGAACTGTATGAAAAACGTAAAGGGGTTGTAAAAGAATTAAAGAGTCTGAAAAACAACACTATTTGCTTAGAAAACACCAATTCTGATCTTAAATCCGAACTGGAGCAACTAGAAAAACAATTAAATGACAATAAAGATAATATTTATCTTTTGAATGAAGATTTAAAAAATAAGGACAATGAAAAATTAGAGTTAGAAGAAAAATTAAAACTCTAACTGAAGAAAATCTTTATTTAAAAGAATCAGTTAGAAAATTAACAAAAGGAAAAACGTCTTTAGCTTTATGTTTGAAAGGGTCAAAAGTTGGAAATAATAAACAAGGGCTTGGATACATACCCTCAGAAAAGAAAAAACAAGCCACAATTCCAGGTAAATATCCTTTACCAAAATTTGTAAAAGAAACAAAAATGCCTCAGAAAAAGGCCCCTGAAATGAACAAGCATTATCAAACGCAAAAGGTTTCTAAAAATTGTGTTCTAAATAGACATCATAAAAATAATAAGAACTGTAAAATAAATTCTATTCATGGTTGTTCTCATTGCAATAAATTAGGACACACAGTAAATACCTGCACAACAAGGCACTTAGTTTGGATCCCTAAAGGATATTTTCATGCATCTAAACATCAAGGACCCAAAAAGATTTGGGTACCTATTTATGAATAAGTTGTGTGCAGGGTAGCCTTGGAGCATCAGGATCAAGGATGCTCAAGGCAAGGATGACTGCAGGCTCTTCACTCAAATCATATCTGAAGAGAGAGTAGTCACAAGGATTGAATGTGTTTATGTTGCTACTAACAATGTCTGCAAGTTTTTTTTTTTTTTTTAAATGCAGGGAATAATTCTGAAGACTTGACAATTAACATGTCAAAAGTCAAGAACAACAAGATCTGACTTGCCTCACATTAAGGGGGAGTCTCAAGCTCAGGGGGAGCACAGATTAAGGGGGAGTCATTCCTTATCAACTATTATTGTTGAACCCCTCAATGGTAAGAAATTCTCTCAAAGGGGGAAAGAAATCCATGGTAAGATCCTTCCTTTTTGGTTAGTGACAAAAAGGGGGAGAGTTTGTATGAATTTTCTGAAACCTCTATGCTTTATATATATTCTTGTCAGAAAATTCTCATAAATTTTGTCATCACCAAAAGGGGGAGATTGTTGAACCACTCTCTATTTGTTCTTATATTTTGGTGATAATAAAATTTATGATGTAACTTACATTGAATATTTTGTTTCATCTGTGTCGCATCAATCTCATAGCAAAATACTGAGTCTCACATTGATGCAATATGGCGCACTAAAATGATAAAATCGATGTTTAATCAATATACATCGATTTCAGTTTAAGTGCCAAAATTAATAAGCGCTACAACGATTTTGTTTTAATTGATGTTTTAAAGCGCTACAACGACTTCGCTAAGTGGCCATAACGATTTGTTAAGAAATCGATCTCAGAACGATTCGCTAAGTGGCTATAACGATTTGTTAAGAAATCGATCTCAGAACGATTCACTAAGTGGCCATAACGATTGTTAAGAAATCGATCTCAGAACGATTCCTTTTATAGCCACAACGATTTGCCCTCATATCGATTTCGTTCTCATAACGATTTGATAAGTTTCACATCGATTTGGGTCTCGTAACGATTTCATAAGTGATCACATCGATTTGGGTCTCATAAGGATTTCATAAGTGATCACATCGATTTCTTCAGGTGATCACAACGATTTCCTTGCATAACGATTTCATAAGTGATCACATAGATTTCTTAAGTGAGACAACGATTTGCTCTCACAACGATTTATTTACAAATGAGCAACGACTCTTCACATAACGATTTCATAAGTCACGCTCATAACGATTTCTCCATGGATTCTGATCAAACACAGATTGCCTTTATATTTCAAATATGCTTGGCGCTTAAATGAAAAGTCAAATATCTTCTGACAAAAAGCTGCATGCATATTTCAGATAGATATGAACTACTATTTTCAGTATGTTAGCAGAAGCACAGTACTATGCATCGTTTATCATAAACACTCTTTTATGCTAACACTTTCTTCCATGCACACAGACCTCGAAGACCAAAAGAGTGATCAAGACAAGAGATGAGCAACGGGTAGAACTCCAACGGATCTATTCTAAAGCTGCTCATATAAAAGATGGAGCATTACTGAAGAACAAAGCAGAGCCTTCCTGAAAATCCTTCAAGGAGTGTACAACTGTGAGAAGAACCTTCACGCCACAAACACTCAGAGAAAGAGAGAAGAGCTCAAGCCAAAAATCTACAGAAGCTTTCAAAGCAGAAGTCTTCATCGCCTTCAAGCCTTCTTCTCTTCCATTCTCCCTGTGCTCATTGTAATCTTGGGGGAGAGTCTGTGACTGTGAGCTAAGTCCTGAGTGTTCATCTTGTAATAGCTCTCAGTCTGATCTTTCTTTCCTAAGAAAGATTTCTGTCCAGCTGTAGGACTGTATACAGTGTGTAACCTAGCTAGAGGTTAGTGTCTAGCAGAACCTTGTTGGGGTTGTACCAACAGGACCTAGTGGGGGTTTAAGTCTAGCAGAACCGCACTAGGGTTTGTTCCAGGAGGTTTATTTATGAACCTGTAAAAGAAGTAGGTTTGCTTCTGAGCCTAGAAAGAAGTGGGCTGCCTTCTTGCCCGGGAAAGAGAAGAAGACCTGGTGGGGTATCCAGGGTGTTGTAGTGTCCTTGAAGGGGACTGTACTGATGACCAGTCTGTCCCCATATAATTTTAATTAATTACATATATATATATTTTTGATGATTAACAAAACCAAACAAAAGTATATCAACTACATCTAATGAATATTTCATAAGTCTTAAGTCAGGAAAAATACCAAGGTCAAACATGCCAATAAATGTATGCATTACTTCTCTGAAGCTTTAATCTTTTCAACATGATATTTCTCTAAGTCCACATCGACTTCTATTGAAGGCCATAACGATTTCTTTATAAGCATATCGATTTCAATATAATTATCATAATGATTTCCTTTCTGGCTAAAAAGTCATGTTGTTTCAAACAAATCGATGCCGTAACGATTCTATAAGTGATCGCAACGATTTCCTTATAAGGCTGAAAAGTCATGTTGTTTCAAACAAGTCGATGTCACAACGACTCTATAAGTTACCGTAACGATTTCTTTAGAGCTCGTAACGACTTGCCTGTCGCAACGACGCTTTTAGAGCCCGTAACGACTTGCTCGTCACAACGACTCTATAAGTTACCATAACGATTTCTTTAGAAACTCGTAACGACTTGCCTGTCATAACGACTCTATAAGTTATCACAACAATTTCTTTAGAAAGCGCAACGACTTGCTTGCTGTAACGATTTCATAAGTTATCGCAACGATTTCTTTAGAACTCGCAACGACTTGCTTATTGTAACGACTTCATAAGTTACCATAACGATTTCTTTAGAGTTCATAACGACTTGATAAGTATTCATAACGATTTCTTTAGAATTCACAACGACTTGCTTTGTATAATGATTTGTTAAGTATTTCACATCGATTTCTTCAGAAACACAACAATTGCTTTATGCAACGATTCATTAAGTGTTCATGATATATCTTCTGTCACATAACGATTTGCTATGACTCATAACGATTTCATAAGTCATATAATCATCGATTTCATATCTTGATATCTTATTCATCTTAAAAGCGTTGACTAGTCAAAGTCCACGTAGACATCTCTGACGCTTTTGCATTATGAGATCTGAACGTATCTCTGCATGCATGCAGACCATATCGTGCCTACTCTGATTACGTCCTTTAGACTTAAGCTATTTTGCATTACTATTTTCATGTCTATTGCTACCGACGTTGACTGACATCAGAGACAGCTTAGCTATCTGCTATTTGAGATTGACATTGTGCAGACCTCTGAACTAGCTTCATGGTACAACGCTAAACAAAATAGAAGCCACGGATATTTCTGAAGATCTCATCTCTTTGCGTGCTCAAGTGATCAAAAGACTGTTGACTGGAAGCTTCCAAGACTCCAGATGTCATTCAGTCTAACGACTACTCAAAAGAGAGACAACGGACACTTCAACGTCTACATTTCAAATTGAAGATATAAATTCAAGTCAGAAGAACAGAAGAAAAATAAGAGATCGTGCATTCAAGCATTCAAATTCTTCTGAAGAAAGTCCAGAGCTAAGAACCTTCATTCCACTTAGCTTTTGCTCTTTCACTCTCCACTAGTTTGTGAAAATCCTGAGAGAGTCCGTGTAGTTCTGAGAGTGTGCCTTGTTTAAATCTCTTTGCTCTCAGTTCTAGTTGCTTCAAATCCTTGCTTGTCAAAAGCTTGATCTAGGGGCTTGAATTTCATTCACTCTCTTTGTGTTGTTCCCTTCGGTGTGAAGGAAGACCTGGTGGTGTCCAGGGTGTTATTCCCTTCGGTTGTGAAGGAAGACCTGGTGTGGTATCCAGGGTGTTGTTCCTTCGGTGTGAAGAAAGACCTGGTGTGGTATCCAGGGAGTTGTTCCCTTCGGGTGTGAAGGAAGACCAGCTGAGCTGGGTGTTGTAGCGTCCTTAGGGGGACTGTACCCTAGTTAGTGAAATCCTGAGTTGTTGCTCAGGGACTGGACGTAGGACTCCTAAGGAAAGAAGGTCCGAACCAGGATAATCCTTGTGTTGTGTGATTGTCTTCTTGTGTGTTTGTTATTTAAACTAACTGTCACTAACCTACTTCGAAGAACGTTTGTGTGAATATTTTTAGTTACATGTATCTTCTAGATTAATTTTAAAGACCCATTCACCCCCCCTCTGGGCTCGTCAACTGGGCAACAAGTGGTATCAGAGCGAGTCTCTTCGACAAAGAAAGGATCCAACGATCTGAAGAGTGAAGATCCATGGCAGCCCAAGGTAACTTTGAAGGTCAGTCTGTCAACCGACCCCTTCTCTTCGATGGTGAAGATTATCCTTACTGGAAGACCAGAATGGAATACTTTCTACAAGGGCACGACTATCAAATTTGGTCCATAGTAGAAGAAGGTGATCTGTTAGTCACAAATGAGAAAGCACAATGGACAGATGATGACAGGAAGAAGATTTCTCTGAATTGCAAAGCAAAGAGCATCTTATGCTGTGCTCTAATTAAGAAGGAATTCAACAGAGTTTCAGCCTGCAAATCATCAATGAAAAATGTGGGAAAAGCTCAGGATTACTTATGAAGGCACAGACAAAGTAAAGGAAACAAGAATCGACATTCTTGTCACTCAATATGAAAGATTTCAGATGCAGTCAAGTGGGTCCATAACTCAAATGTTCAGCCGATTCACTGACATCACAAATGGACTAGCCAGTCTGGGGAAAACCTATGAGATGGGAGACATGGTGAGGAAGATACTTAGATCCTTACCGTCCTCATGGACCCCAAAGGTCACAACAATAGAAGAAGCTAATGACCTGAAGAGAATGTCTGTAGAAAAGCTCATTGGGTCCCTCATGGCCCATGAGATCAACATGGAAAGGCTAGGAGAGTCCTCTAGCAGAAAGAAGCACTCCAACGCCTTAAAAGCTGAAGAAGATTCACCAGAAGCAAGTTCAGCTGAAAGTGAAAGTGATGCAGACAACGAAAATGAGGAAGCTATGCTATCTAGAAAATTACAGCGAATTTTGGCTAAGAAGAAGAAATTCCAATCTGGAAGAAGGCACTTCAAAAGGAACAAGGAATTCAAGTAGCCAGATGGAAAAGAAATAAAGAAAGGAGAACCCATCTGCTATGAATGTAAGAAGCCAGGACACATTAAAACTGAGTGTCCAAAGTTAAAGAAGTCGGAGTTCAGGAAGAAGGACAGTTCCAAGAAGTTCAGAAAGTACAAGAAGAAGGCGATGGCAGCAGCATGGGAAAACAGTAGTGACTCAGACAGTGAGTCAAGTTCCTGCAGTGATGAAGAAGAGGCCAACTTGCCTTCATGGCAAATACTGAAGATAAGGTAACTTCTGACTCCTCTTTTGATTCATGCAATGATTCAGATTCCGATAGCTTAGAAGAGGCTTCAACGAACTATATGAAAAATATAAAGAAGTAACCAAATTATTAAAAGTGAGCAAGAAAAACATAGTCTGTATAGAAAATACAAACTCAGATCTAAAATCAGAAAATGAACAATTAGAAAGTCAAATAACTGAACTTAAAAGAAGAAATGAACTGTTATGTGAAGACCTAAAAGCTAAGAATGAACAAATACTAAATTAGAGAAACAAGTAAGTTCAGATGAACTGAAAACTGAAATCAAAACACTAACAGAAGAAAATATACAGTTATCTAGCACATTAGAAAAATTCACTAATGGTAAAAACTCCCTCATATTAAAAGGTGCTAGAAGATCAGGTAAGAAGAAAAATGGATTAGGATATATACCCCTAGATAATGAAGAAACCATAACTTATCCTAAAACATATCCAACACCAAAATTTATACCTGAACAAGATACAACATACAAAGCTGATTTCAGATATATAGAAAAAATAATCAAATTATCCTGCTGTAGTCACTATAACAAGTTAGGACACATCATAACGACATGCCGAACAAGACATAAGAAATGGATAATAAAAGGCAAAATAAATGATACTAACCCATCAGGACCCAAAAGAATTTGGGTACCTAAAACTTGATGTTTTTATTTCAGGACATCTCTCGAGCATCCAAATGGTATTTGGATAGCGGGTGCTCAAGACACATGTCAGGAAACCAGAAGTTATTCTCTCATCTCCAAGCTGAAGAAGGAACAACTACTTATGGAGATAATGGGAAAGGAACCGTGATAGGCAGTGGCTATGTGAATAACAAAGAAAAAACAGTCATAGAAGATGTGCTATTAGTCAAGGGATTGAAGCACAATCTCATTAGCATTAGCCAGCTGTGTGATAGAGGCCATCAGATCAAGTTTCAAGAATCGAAGTGCAGCATACTGAAGGATGGAGCAGTCATCTTTGAAGCTAATAGATAAAAGAATTTGTATGTGCTCTATCTTGAAGAACTCAAGGTTCAAAATGTTGCCTGGCAGCAAATAAAGATAAATCTACAGAATTATGGCACAGACGACTTGAACATTGCAGCATAGATGGCATGAGAAAACTGCTGAAGAAGAATCTTGTGGAAGGTCTACCTAAGGTTAGTACAAAATTGGATGGTGTATGTAAACATTGTGCTAAGGGAAAGCACACCAAAGGCTCCTTCAAGTCAAAGACGGTGGTGACCACCTCAAAACCCTTAGAGTTCCTTCATATGGATCTATTTGGGCCAATGAGGACTACCAGTCTTGGAGGAAATATTTTGGATTTGTCATAGTTGATGACTACTCAAGATTCACATGGGTATCATTCCTAGAGCATAAAGATGACACTTTGAAAACTTTATTAGTTTCAGCAAGAAGGTCCAGAAAGATCAGAAGTTCAGCATTGTGTCTATCCGATCAGATCATGGTGGTGAATTTAAATGAAAAGTTTGCTAGATTCTGTGATGATCAGGGAATTGAGCATAATTCTCAGCACCAAGGACACCACAACAAAATGGTATTGCTGAGAGGAAGAACAGAACCCTATTAGATATGGCAAGAACTATGCTCTCAGAATATGATCTGCCAAGATATTTTTGGGCTGAAGCAGTCAACACAGCAATACATTATCAACCGAGTAATGATCAGGCCAATCCTGAAGAAGACTGCATATGAACTATTCAAAGGGAAGAAGCCAAAGATCAGCCACTTCAGGACTTTTGGATGTCCTTGCTTCATTCACAACAATGGAAAAAGGACATTGGTAAGTTGGATGCCAAATCAGATGAAGGCATCTTTATGGGGTACACCTCTAAACCAAAGGCTATAGAGTATTTAACAAACTACTTTATTGATTGAACAGTCTGTACATGTATTTTTGATGAAACTAACCCTTCTTGAGAAAGGAAGTAGATAGTGACAATGATGATGCAGATGAACTGTCCAAGAAACTAAAAGATACATCAATTGAGGACAAGGATGATCCACCTCTGGAAGAATTGCAACAAGAAAAAGTTACTCATGAAAACCTTCCAAAGGAGTGGAGATACAAGAAAGATCACCCACTTGAGATATTATTGGTGATCCATCCATAGGGGTAAGAACAAGAGGTAATGTTATTCTTGTGATTACCTAGCTTTTGTTTCTCAAATAGAGCCTAGGACAGACAATGAAGCTCTTTCTGATGAATCTTGGATAGTAGCCATGCAAGATGAATTAAATCAATTCAAGAGAAACCAAGTATGGTCACTTGTTCCTAGACCATCAGACCATCCAGTCATTTACACCAAATGGGTGTTCAGAAATAAACTGGATGAAACTGGTGCAATCTTAAGAAACAAGGCCAGATTGGTAGCTCAAGGCTATTCTCAAGAGGAAGGCATAGATTTCGATGAAACCTATGCACCTGTAACTAGACTTGAGGCCATTAGAATATTACTTGCATATGCATCTGCTTTGAATTAAACTATATTCAAATGGATGTTAAATCCGCATTTTTAAATGGTTTTATAAAAGAGGAAGTTTATGTGGAACAACCCCCGGGTTTGATGACACAGAATTCCTAATCATGTTTTCAAACTTCACAAGGCATTATATGGTTTAAAGCAAGCACCTAGAGCCTGGTATGAAAGGCTTAGTTCTTTTCTTCTAAACCATGGTTTCAGTAGAGGTCAAGTAGATAGTACTCTTTTCATAAAGTCAAAGTTCAAACACATTCTATTAGTCCAAATTTATGTAGATGATATTATCTTTGGGTCTACTGATGAATCCCTTTGCAAGTACTTTGAAAAGTTGATGCAGGGAGAATTTGAAATGACCATGATGGGAGAACTTAATTACTTCCTTGGACTACAAATCAAACAAGGAAAGGAAGGAACTCACATCTGTCAAGCAAAGTACACAAAAGAACTCTTAAAGAAATTTGGATTCGAAAATACCAAGCCACTGTCAACACCGATGAGCACATCAACAAGGATGGACAGTGACAAAGATGGTAAGAAAGTAGATCAAAAGATCTACAGAGGTATGATAGGTTCACTCCTTATTTAACAGCTAGTAGACCTGATATTTTATTTAGTGTATGCATGTGTGCTAGGTATCAGGCAGATCCTAAAGAATCACATTTAATTTCTGTGAAAAGAATATTTAGATATTTAGCAAGATCTCATGACTTAGGTCTATGGTATCCAAAACACTGTGAAATTAACTTAGTAGGTTACTCTGATGCTGACTATGCTGGATGCAAATTAGATAGAAAAAGTACCAGTGGTGGTTGTCAATTTCTTACAAGATGTTTAATATCTTGGTCTTCAAAGAAACAAAATTCAGTAGCACTATCTACTGCTGAAGCTGAGTACGTAGCTACTGGAAATTGTTGTACACAACTCTTATGGATAAAGCAACAACTTGAAGACTTCGGATTAAACATCAAATCCATCCCACTACTGTGTGACAACACCAGTGCCATTAATCTCACCAAGAATCCAGTTCAGCACTCAAGGACCAAACATATTGAGGTTAGATATCATTTTATTCGTGATCATGTTGCAAATGGAAATATTGAAATATCCTTTATTGATACAAATGGCCAATTAGCAGACATTTTCACAAAAGCCTTACCTGAAGAGAGATTCACATCTCTTAGAAGGGAATTAGGCATGTGCAATTTGTGATAAAAGTTTGCTTACAAATGGCACATTAAATTTCAAAATTAAGTAATTTTTCCCTCCATGGCGTTAAGCAAAAGAAATTCAAATTATCTTTGTAACCGCTCTCTCATTGAAGTCGGTTGAATAGTCAACACCTTTTGTCGTTTTCCACCGCCTTTGGCGCCTCACTTTCCACATCGCATTAATTTATTCATAAAATCAATGACAGAACGATTCGTATCTCATCGTCTACCTTTTCCCCTTTTCATCCTGTCGCATGAGTCGATGCCCTAACAACTCATATCTCAACCCTCTGCAAATTTGAACATTCCTCCTCCTTCCCGCAAAATTTCTTGAGGATTCCTTCTCTTCTCCTTCCGTTTCAACCCTCCAGAGACTTTCCCACCTGAATACATGGCCGCACCAGTCATCGCCGACAGTTTGGGTGGCTACAACGCCGAGTTTCTCACTCCTGAGCAGCAGGAGAGGTTTACCTTTGTGAAGACGAAGCTCTGTGGAAATAAAGAAGTCGATGTTGCTAATCTGAGGAAAAATGGAATGAGCAGCGTGGCAGACTTAATCAATCAGATGCAGTGGACGGGAGTCACCACCTTTTCGGAGGTTAGTTATCCGGACCTAGTAAAAGCATTCTTCGTTTGTATGAGAACAGAGGAAGATGGGTCCCTAGTTTCTTCAGTGAAGGGAACCATGATTAGAATAGACTCTGAGTTGCTGAAGATGCTGTTTGATGTGAAGACTTCCGGATTTAGTGGGGTTCACACTGTGGACACCCAAGTGAAAGGATTGGGAATTGTAGGACCGGGCTTCAAGCTAAGGTATGGCAAGCTGGATATAAATCAACTGACTGCTTTCAACCGCCTCCTTCATTTTATTGTTTGTCAAATCTTAGTCCCCAGAAGTGCAATATTTTCATCTTGCACAAAGGCCGACTCAGACATGATGTACTGGGCCATTCAAAATAAGGAGATAAATATGACCGCAGTGATGATGGAAAGAATGAAATTTGCCAGAGATCAGATTTGGGACACCAAGAGCAAGTTAAACGTGTCCCTCCCTATGCCCACCTACTTACCAAGATCTTCAAACACTTCGGTGTTGATCTTTCTGGGGCAGTTGTAGAGAAAATGGGCCAAGCAATCAGGTTCAGGAACCTGAAGAAGAGTGGCTTCTCTGTGGAAAATGGTGTCTGGTTCAAGGCTTCAGTTGCTGAAGGCGAAGCCATCATGACGACACCTCAGTTGTTCATCAGGAGATGGGATCAGCAGATATGATTCCAGAATTGCCAGTGGAGTCAGTTTCAGCTCCAGCAGTTGGAGCAGCAGAATCATCAGGCCCCTCTTTAGCAGAAGTTCAGTCTGAAATTGCAGTGGAAGAAGAAAAGATATCAGCACCAGCTTCAGAATTTCCAGAAGAATTAGCTGAAATTTTGCAGAAAGGAGAATTGAGGATATTCTCCCATAGGATTTTTCCAGTTGAAGACCCACTACCCTCAACTGTCGTTGCATCTATTCTTTCAAACATTATTGATTCAATTCCTTTCACCTCTAGTGCTCCAGAAACCAGTGGCAGAGTTGCAGAAGAGGCTGTGGCATTAGGCACATTGATGAACCAATGGAAGATGTTCAAGTAGAGGTAGAGCACCCAGCTGCTCAAGGTGACTCTGTGTTGGAAGATGCTCCCATTCAAGGGAGCAAGTATCAAATGAAGAAGATGCTCCTATTGAGGGGGAGCTATCAAAAGAAGGTGCAGCAGAAACAACTCCAGTTGTTGATGGTCAGGAGGAAAGGCATAGAGATTCCAAAATTGGATGACAGAGAAGGAGAGATTGCAAGCTCTTCAAGCTCAGATGATGATCAACCTCCTCCAACAAAAGAAGGCAAGAAGAAAGGAAAAGAAGTTGCCTCTGAAGTTCCTCTCCTGGCTGATTCACCTTTTGAGAGGCAGGTCAAGCAGAAAATTGTCATAAATTGAAGCCAGTAATTGAAAGGCTGAATGTGCAAGGTGAGCTCTTATGTACTCTCCAGTCAGATGTAAACTCTATATTTTTGAGCCAAGCTTCAGCCAAAAAAGTTAGGTCAATCAGAAATGCTATGAAATAGTTTAATAAGGAGATGAGTAGCATGAAAGGCATGCTCTCGGATATTATCAAGGCAGTTGGAGTTCAAGCTCCTCCTCCTCCAGAAGCAGCAGCAGCACCAGAAGCAGCAGCTCCTCCAGAAGCAGCAGCAGCACCAGAAGCAGCAGCAGCACCAAAAGAGGTAGGGCCAACAGGGTCAGCTGATCAGGTTGAAGGGCCAACAGGGCCATCTGAGCAAGGGTCAGGGCCATCAGGGCCATTGGAGAGTGAGTCTGTGCAGATAGAGGCAGAAGAGTTTTTGGCACCCAAGCCCCCAGCTCCTCTTCTCCTCTCACACACCTATTCCTCCAACTCCACCCTCAGCTCCTACAGCACCTCCTGCTCCTCAAACATTCAAGAAGCCTCAATCTAGACCAATTTCTTCTCCTACACCATTTCAGTCCACCTCATCTCCTGCCTCCTCTACTTCCATTCCTTCTCCTTCTCCTATACATGAGGCCCTCCAGCATCCTCAGCTGGAGCATCCTCCTCCTCCTCTGGTCCCTCCCTTGGACCAGTTGATGACCTTCCTACTACTTGTCACTCTTTTCTTCATCCTACTCCTCCACCCTCTTTCATCACTATCATACCTGAAAGAGCCCAACTTAACTCTCCCTTTATGGAACAAATAAAGGATGAGTTTGAGGAAGAGATTCTCAGGTATGTGTTGAAGGTTGGAGAACATGTTCATAGGGCAGACTTCTAGTCCTGCCCCCAAGAAGAGGAAGCTTACTTCTACTTCCTCCATTCCTCTGAACCCAAATACCCACTTTGTGGTTTCTCTCACAGTGGACAACAAACATCCCTCACTGTACAGAGAATATCTCTCAAAGGTTGTTTTGCAACCATCATTAACCTTCCCTTTCTTGATCTCACAGATCATTTGAACACCATTCTACCCTACACTTCTCTTTCGAAATATGAAAAATCTAAAATCTTCTCTCTTGCCCACTCCAAAACTGAAGAGCAGTGGGGCAAAGGTCACAAAGATCTCCTAAAGAAATTCATTCTTGCCAAATCTGCTAGATTCCCTCCAAGGGACCACTCCCTGACCTTATCAGAGTGGTTCAGGATCTATCATAGGGAACTTTAGGCACCCTATATTCAAAAGGAAATCAAAATGATCAGGCACCTCATGCTATTCAACAACTAGATATATTCATAGACTTCCAAAGGTTCAGCTCAGTCAGTTCAAAAGGGCCATTTCAGCTCTGACTCTGGATATCTCTCAATCTTCAGATGTTCAGGTAGATTTTGCTACCCTCCAAGTACCTGAAGAGGAAGCCCTTCCTCAAATTCACTTTCTAGTTATGGAGTCATCTGTAGGATCCATCATCTTTGAACGTTTTGCCAGAGTAATGAGCAGAATTAAAGTACGGAAAGGCTGCCTGGTTGCTTTTTCTAGATTCCTGTTTAGGGAATATCACCAGGGGCATGTAAGTGCTGAAGTTCTAGCCCCTATCTGTCTGAATGTGAAAGGCTGACATCCTCTGAATGGTCCAAGTTCTACCCCATGTCAGCTCAGCAACTCTTTGAAATCAATGAAGTTCAGGCCAGAGAAGGCAAACCAGCCATTTCTCCAGCTACTTTCCTAGATATGAACTCCATTCATCTTGTTGATGACCCCTTCAAGGTCTGGGAGGAAAGATACAAAGTGTATGTGGCTATGCACAAAGCTCTCAGAGATAACCACAACCATTATCCTGTCACCATGGACCAATTCCTCACCTGTGCCAGCTTTGGGACTCGTCGATTTCTCAAGATGAACATGGATAAGAATGCATATGCTGATCTTTCTATCAGCACCTAGATCTTCATCTCAAAAGGATGGCTTCCACCATGGGACCATCCTACTTGTATCCTTTGGAGTCTTAAACTCTTTTTGAAGGCAGGAAGCACAGGCATGGGAAATCATCTCCCATTTTGCCTCTCTTCTGTCTCTTGCCTTCTATTTACCAGTACCTCCACAAAGTTAATGAAATGACCCTCTTTATATACTCCTGTTCTCTTTCTCTCTTCTTTCTTTGTCGAAGATTGTCTTTTTGCTCAATGACAAAAAGGGGGAGAAAATTAGCATGTCTGAAATACAATAATTTTTTTAAGAAGAAAATTAGCATCTTCAGAATGATTTCAGATTTTTTTATCCATACTTATTGTTCAGTTTTGTCATCACTAAAAAGGGGGAGATTGATGACCAGTCTGTCCCCATGTAATTTTAATTATTAATATATATATATTGATGATTAACAAAACCAAACAAAAGTATATCAACTATATCTAATGAATATTTCATAAGTCTTAAGTACAAGAAAAATACCAAGGTCAAACAAGCCAATAAAGGTATGCATTACTTCTCTGAAGTTTTAATCTTTTCAACATGATATTTCTCTAAGTCCACATCGACTTCTATTGAAGGCCATAACGATTTCTTTATAAGCATATCGATTTCAATAGAATTATCATAACGATTTCCTTTCTGGCTGAAAAGTCATGTTGTTTCAAACAAATCGATGTTGTAACGATTCTATAAGTGATGCAACGATTTCCTTATAAGGCTGAAAAGTCATGTTGTTTCAAACAAGTCGATGTCACAACGACTCTATAAAGTTACCGTAACGATTTCTTTAGAGCTCGTAATGACTTGCCTGTCGCAACGACTTCTTTAGAGCCCGTAACGACTTGCTCGTCACAACGACTCTATAAGTTACCGTAACGATTTCTTTAGAAACTCGTAACGACTTGCCTGTCATAACGACTCTATAAGTTATCGCAACAATTTCTTTAGAAAGCACAACGACTTGCTTGCTGTAACGATTTCATAAGTTATCGCAACGATTTCTTTAGAACTCGCAACGACTTGCTTATTATAACGACTTCATAAGTTACCATAACGATTTCTTTAGAGTTCATAACGACTTGATAAGTATTCATAATGATTTCTTTAGAATTCACAACGACTTGCTTTGTATAATGATTGTTAAGTATTTCACATCGATTTCTTCAGAAACACAACAATTGCTTTATGCAACGATTCATTAAGTGTTCATGATATATCTTCTGTCACATAACGATTTTCTATGACTCATAACGATTTCATGAGTCATATAGTCATCGATTTCATATCTTGATATCTTATTCATCTTAAAAGCGTTGACTAGTCAAAGTCCACGTAGACATCTCTCTGACGCTTTTGCATTTATGAGATCTGAACGTATCTCTGCATGCATGCAGACCATATCGTGCCTACTCTGATTACGTCCTTTAGACTTAAGCTATTTTGCATTACTATTTTCATGTCTATTGCTACTGACGTTGACTGACATTAGAGACAGCTTAGCTGTCTGCTATTTGAGATTGACATTGGTGCAGACCTCTGAAATAGCTTCATGGTACAACGCTAAACAAAATAGAAGCCAACGGATATTTATGAAGATCTCATCTCTTTGCATGCTCAAGTGATCAAAAGACTGTTGACTGGAAGCTTCCAAGACTCCAGATGTCATTCAGTCTAACGACTACTCAAAAGAGAGACAACGGACACTTCAACGTCTACATTTCAAATTGAAGATATAAATTCAAGTCAGAATAACAGAAGAAAAATAAGAGATCGCGCATTCAAGCATTCAAATTCTTCTGAAGAAAGTCCAGAGCCAAGAACCTTCATTCCACTTAGCTTTTGCTCTTTCGCTCTCCACTAGTTTGCGAAAATCTTGAGAGAGCCCGTGTAGTTCTGAGAGTGTGCCTTGTTTAAATCTCTTTGCTCTCAGTTCTAGTTGCTTCAGATCCTTGCTTGTCAAAAGCTTGATATAGGGGCTTGAATTTCATTCACTCTCTTTGTGTTGTTCCCTTCGGTTGTGAAGGAAGACCTGGTGGTATCCAGGGTGTTATTCCCTTCGGTTGTGAAGGAAGACCTGTGTGGTATCCATAGGTTGTTCCCTTCGGTTGTGAAGGAAGACTTGGTGTGGTATCCAGGGTGTTGTTCCTTCGGGTGTGAAGGAAGACCAGCTGAGCTGGGTGTTGTAGCGTCCTTAGGGGGACTGTACCCTAGTTAGTGAAATCCTGAGTTGTTGCTCAGGGACTGGACGTAGGACTCCTAAGGAAAGGAGGTCCGAACCAGGATAATCCTTGTGTTGTGTGATTGTCTTCTTTGTGGTTTGTTATTTAAACTAACTGTCACAAACTATTTCGAAGAACGTTTGTGTGAATATTTTTAATTACAGGTATCTTCTAGATTAATTTTAAAGACCCATTCACCCCCCCTCTGGGCTCGTCAACTGGGCAACATGTACCTTCGGTTAGTGAAATCCCAAGAGTTTGCTTGGGGACTGGACGTAGGACTTCCATGTGGGAAGGGCCGAACCAGGATAAATCTCCTGTGTCCTTTTGTGTGATTGTTCTTTTGCTTCCGCACTGCCACTCTTCATCACACTAACACTAACCAAACTTTTAAGTGTTCACATTTTGATTTCAGATTTCAGAAAAAAAATATTCACCCCCCCTCTAGGTTACCTTGCTGCCGTACATAAAGGGCCAACAAGAAGCAGTGCCATGACTTTTCATCTGGGTTGTACAAGGACCCACTACTGCCAACGTTATTAGTAAGAGAAAAGTTTAGTACAGTTTTATATTGTGTTACTGCTATGGTAACATAGGTCGGCTTCTGCCGAGGTGACTGCTGAGGCGCTTCTCGCCAGGCTGAGCCGAGACGACCAAGCCGATGAATCCCTCTCCGAGGCGTGGTTGGCCGACGTGTGACGCTGCTCCCGAGCTTACGAACTGACCTGCAAAGCCTGCCGAGTGGGCTCGGTGGGGAGACACTCTGACGCTCAAGTCAGTTTCTAGCCAAGCAGAATGGCCTAGCATGGGGGAGAATAGCGTACCTTTGCCAGTGGAATGTCTACCCTTTATATAGTGTTAGGACACGTACGTGTGAGCTGGACTAGCCGCCAATCTCGCTGGGAGTTACCGAGATTCCCGCCGGATTGGGCGCCGTTACTTCCCTGTCAAATCGCGATGATCGTGGATGCCACCTGTAGACCTGATCACTGAGATCGTGGTCTAAATGGTCATGATTTACGGTCCCATAATTCTCGGTTATTACCTCATTCGTCCGTTGACCCCGTGAGGGTTGTGAAGGGGCTCGTGAGGGCGCCGATCTATAGGTCGGCGTGGCCCGAGCTTTGACAACCCGAGGTGCTCAATCGGGGATGACAAGCTCTTGCTTGAGGTTGGATTCACAAGAGACTGCTTGGGCCAAGCTGTGGAGAGGCCCGAGATGCATCGCTCATATCATGTAGATAAGATGTCGACCAATGGCCTTAATGAGGTTGGCTGATCCGAGGTCCCATCCGACCTGATGGGACACTACAAGAAAAATCACTTATAGAGACCGATATAGAGACCGAAAATTTCGGTCACTATTCAGTCACAAAATAGTGACCGAATTGTGACTGAAATTAATTAGTCGCTAAATAAATGTTTTAGAGACCGATACAAAATCAGTCACTATTCGGTCCCTATTTTGGGACCGAATAGTGATCGAAATTTTCGGTCTCTATATTTTGGGACCGATTAAATTCAGTCACTATTCGGTCCCAAAATAGGGACCGAATAGTGACCGAACCTAATCGGTCTCTATATTTTGGGACCGATTAGATTCGGTCACTATTCGGTCCCTATTTTGGGACTGAATAGTGACTGAAATTTTCGGTCTCTATAGTTTGGGACCGATTAAATTTGGTTACTATTCGGTCCCAAAATGGGGACCGAATAGTGACCGAAATTTTCAGTCTCTATATTTTGGGACCGATTAGATTCGGTCACTATTCGGTCCCTATTTTGGGACCGAATAGTGACCGAATTTTTCGGTCTCTATACTTTGGGACCGATTAAACTCAGTCACAATTCGGTCACAAAATAGTGACCGAATAGTGACCGAAATTTTCGGTCTCTATATTTTGGGACCGATTAAGTTCAGTCACAATTCAATCACTATATTGTGACCGAATAGTGACCGAAATTTTCGGTCTCTATATTTTGGGACCGATTAAATTCGATCACAATTCGGTCACAAAATAGTGACCGAATAGTGACTGAAATAAATCACTCTCTATTTTAGAGACCGAACAGAGGCTAATATTTTCGGTCTCTATCTTGTGGGACCGATTAAGTTCAATCACTATTCAGTCACTATTTAGGGACCGAATGGTGACTGATTTTATTTCAGTCACAAATTCTCAAAGATGGGAGAAAATTTTGTGACCGATTTTGTGACGCCTCAAATTAATACGAAGTATTAAGCTATAAGCCTAGCATACTTGCACCAGAAAATCACTTAAAGATTACATTGTTTCATTTCGGTACCATTCTGGACATATGTACACCGACAAGGTGTCACTGGATTTTGGTAACGAAATTTAGTTTGAAATTACCATAATTATCAGAAAAATATGTTGATACCAAAAATGTGGATATTGAGAATTTTTGATGCATGGTTAATGAGGTAAATATGATTTATCTATTTTTAGGACAATTTGTACTTGATAAATATTTATTCAGGAAAAATTAAATAAAATTTACCATAAACTTACCACGTTGTAATTAGACAGTGGTTGAAATTTTATTTTATTTGGATGTCATTTACATATTAAATTAAGGTTCTAAAAAGACCAAAATGAATAGTAATCTAGTTACGTAACTTGTTTACGTAAGATTTAACCTGCATCTAAATGTGAACATGTGTAGGTAGTGGTAGGTATGTGTAAAAGTGTATATATTTATTAGTATAAATATATATATGTGTGTGTATTAAAATAAATGATAAAATAATGTCAAAGAAAGGGATAAATTTCCTGCATGCACATATATACGTGTAAGTGTGTACTTGTTAGTGTCACATGAGAGTGTGTGAGGTGTTAGAATTTGAGGTAATGATGAGATAGCTACGTGGGAGAGTGTGAAGTGTTTATATATATATATATATATATATTATATATATAATATATATATATATATATATATATATATATATATATATATATATATATATATATATATAAGAGTACATAGAAATGGGTTGGCGGTGGAAGCATTGGGAGAGGAAGAAACGCCAGGAAGGGAGGAGTTTTCGCAGAAGGAAAAAGGGCTAACTTGGTTTTCTGGAAATAAAGAAGAAGGAAATGAGGTGCAAGGTAGGTACCTTCACATTACCTTTAAGATAAATTTTTTTTTTTCTTGATCCTTAATCTAGTTTATAAGTCAAGAACTTCAGTTAATATAAATAAAAAAACAAATGTTCCATCTGAAGTTTCATTTTAAAGGCTACTATATGATTTCTGGAATTGTGAGATCATCATGTAGGATTTATGTATCTCCTTTTCTTCATGTCTCCATCTTTGGTTAGGATCTTGAATATGAGTATCTATCATATTTACCCCTTGATTTGCGTGCCATAAAGATCATTAGGTATACTTTTTGGTCTCTTGTGTACATGTTTTAGCTAATACTCATGTCTTAGGCAAGTGTTCTTGTGAAGGATTATTCTTCTTCTTCTTCTTTTCTTCTGACTGTGTTCAGGAAACAGTGATAGTGTCAACACTATCTGTCCAGTAGTGTCAACACTATCTGTCCAGTAGTGTTGACCTATCTATGTAGTAGTGTCAACACTACTATCTGTCCAGTAGTGTTGACCTATCTGTCCAGTAGTGTTGACCTATCTGTCCAGTAGTGTCAACACTATCTGTCCACTAGTGTTGACCTATCTGTCCAGTAGTGTCAACACTATCTATCCAGTAGTGTCAACACTATCTATCCAGTAGTGTTGACCTATTTATCCCTTATAGTGTCGACCTATCCCTTCATAGTATCGACCTATACCTTGCAGAGAGTTGGCACTATTCTTCAGAGTGTCAACACTCTCTTCTATTCAGGTTGACACACCCTGTATTCAACTCAATCTAACTCCTGTTTCCAGTGACTTAGGTCGACACACCCATGTTTTAGGTCGACACACCCTGTTAATTAGAATTCTTTCTTGAAAAAACTTTACATGAACTATGATATACTAATTAATTCCAAATTTACTGGAAATAATTATTAAGCTACTCCTTCTTCTAAAAAGTGATTTATAATGTATTCATGTATCAGTTCTTACTCAATTGCTTGTCTCATGTTCTTGAAAATTCACTTGTAATGTCTAGAACTTGGGATCTCTAGATCTCTCATGAATTTATAATGTTAGAATGAGCAATATAAAAGGGCCCTGACCTAGTCCTGGGAGGAGCACCAAAAGTACTTGTGCCCATGGGAGTGTGAATGGTCTGGTGTGGTATTGCACCTAAGTACATGTTAAAAATTCTAGACATCTGGTTTCAGATAGTGTACATGTGAGTATTTGAAACTCAATATCTAATTGTTCAATACATGAGAATTTCTCACTCCTGAGAACTCACTTGTATAAATTTGTTTACTTGCTTTTCTTATTTAGATTTTACCCTTTACTGACAATACATGTCTAACATCCTCACGTGAGATATTTGCTACACATGGTTCAAGATGTTCCATTTTTGGTGATAAGAACGACGAAGCGGCCTAGCTCTCCACTTGTGGTAGGAAGTTTTCCTTCTATGCGCCACTGCGACGTCACCACTTTTCATGCAGTTTGATTATCTATCCAATCTAGATGCACACCTCTTCCCATCTCCAAAAGTTTATCTTCGATGTTGTCATACATTGGAATATCATGATACCAAATCATATATCGGCACATGCACTTGCATGTGACATATTTTTTATTACTTGTAAACATGTACGTTTATATTCCAATAATAATTAAAATACTATAGAAATAAAAAAAATAACTATATGAGTATGTAACTTAAACTTAAAATATGCTCAGTATATATTTCATCATCTAAAAGATATTATCAAAAATTATTGATATTTAAAATATATACTTAAATTTGGTATTGTATTTTATCTAACTTAGGTCAACAACTATTATAAATACTTAATACACGCATGCAAACCCCCTCTCCATCGTTATTTAAATGTAACATTTATACTAACAAATATATATATATTATATATATTCTAAATATGTAAATAATTATGTTATGTATGTTATAGATATATTCAAGTATGGTATATATTTAGTCATAATATCTAATAATATTTAAATATATATTATATGTAATTATATAGTTAATTAATAGTTAATTATGTCATCGGCCCATTGGGCGCTGACATATTCCCAACTACCCCCTCGCCCTCCACACGCAGAACCCTCCCCCACTGTCTATCTCCGGCCTGCGCGATCTCCCACCTCTCCCTCCACACAGCAGACCCTCGCCTGGCGCGGTGATCTCCCCACTCCGCTCTGCCGTCGGGATATTAAACGGAGTGGATGCGAAAATAGAAGATCCGCTCCGTTAAGATCCGATCCGAAACTGGATTAATTCTGGCCATTAGATCTTACATCTAATGGTCCATACCTAACATATAAAAACATATCCTTAAAACCCTACCCAACATAGCGACTCCCTCTCCCCCGTTTCCCCCAAATCTTCTCAGCCAAATTCGAAATCCCCTCCTGCGGCCCTGCCTCCTCCCTCCCCTCATCATCTCGGCCGGCCACAGCGCGGCCAGCGCCCTCCCGGCGAGGCGGCCACCTGCTGTCGGACCCTTGCAGACACTACAACAAATTGGGGCTATACCCACAGAATTTACCTACAGTAGGGTAATACGTAGGTATATACCACAATTATACATGCTAAATCCGTTCGTTGTAAGGTTATGCATACGCTTTTTTTAACCATATGTAGATACGAATATATAGTTACGGTTTTCACAAATCATGAGAGAATATATTTTATGTAGTCATAGTTCATTAAAAAATGTAACAAAAAGATGTATATACTTATAAAAAATCTACAAATCTACCAAATATAAGTATTGACATTCATAACATCTTAAAAAATTTGGAATCGTAAGTGTATAGTTGTGGCGCCAATACATTTTACTTACGCGGGAAATAAAAGGCTTGGGATATTGGGGTTCTCCCGTGGGTTCCTTGTCCAGAGGGATCGGATTGCGGAGACGCTCTTCTCGTGTCAGCTGGCGAGGTGCCATGGCTGTGACTAGGTCAAGCAGCAGTTTTCCCCGGAGGAGGAAGAGGAGGATGATTTGGAAGAGCCAGGAAGAGAGGGCGATGGTGTTGCCGCCGGCGTCGAGAAGGAACGCAAGTTCAGCTCCATGGAGGACGTAGAAGAGGTGGGTGCGAACCGGACAGCTACGATGAGGCAGAGGCGTTGACAGAGGAGATGGAGGAGGAGAGCCTGATGATTGGGGAAGTTATGAGGATTAAGGAGATAGTCGCCAACCAGGACGATGAGGTTTACCTCCCGATCTGTTCCTCTTGTTTTCTGCTTATTGTTAGGGCTTTAAAACTGGCATTCTTGTTTCCCATCCTGGAGTGAATTTTGTTGAATTCTTCTGTTATCTTTCAGTTTGGACGCATGCCTTGTTTATCTATTGAGCATTTGAGCTGTAGTTATTTGTCATGTTTGAGTAATTTGGGTCTAGGATATGTGCACCGGGTTGTGTCCTCGGGAATCCTTCGTTCAGCAGTTTTATTCTGGGGAAAACTGGTGCTACTCTGATGATTCACAAGGAAATAATGGTTTTGAGTGGTTACTATGCAATTACTTTATCAACTAATATCTCGTGAAATTTGAATAAATTGATCCCTTTGTTGTTGATTCTTTACAGCCTGATTCTCTACTGTTGAATCACTCCGGAGGCTTCAATGATGGGTATATCTGTAGAGGACTCTTAAGGTTAGAATGGAATATTCTGTTCATTGGGAAATGGATATAACAGAATGCATGATCCTGTAATAGGAGTATTAGCAGTTATAGCTGTTATTGCAGTTGGCTTTGGCAAGCGAGTTCTTTTTTAACTTTATGTTTGATTCTTGTCTGCTTTGTTGATCACTGTAGGCGACAGAGATAGGGAAAGCTGTCAATGGTCTCCATAAGCATCACTTAAAGGAGATACGCCACCTTGTACAGATGCTAATTGAGTAAGTTCACATGTCAAATGCCACTTGATTGCTTCATAAATGACACTGCTCCAGTCTATTTCATTTCATTGATTCATTACTAGATTTATTAAGAGTTCATGAGTTCCACTTTCGTAAGTACATGCTAACAGACAGGTGTGAGCTGATTAGGTTTCCTTTTCTTTCTACACCAGGATGAATTAATAGAAATAACTATTTTGTATGTTCTTTTCAAACTTGTGCCGATGTTTATTTAATAATACTTTTGCTAATATCGATTCTCATTTTTAAGCTTATGGAGCATGGTTCAATAGAGAAGAGGTGGACAAGTTTGATGAGAAAGTTCGATTATTTCTAGCTGGGACAAAGATAATGTTACTTCTTAAGTTGATTTGCCCGATATGAAAGAAGAGGAAAATGGAGGAAGAACAGAAGCGTGCGAAAACTACTTCCTCTAGAAAGCGTGGTTACACCACCTGTCATCATGTGTATACAATGGAGGAAGGTCGTCGTATTTGAAGTAGACTTTTTATTTTGAAATACACTGGCCTTTTTTTTTTGAAGCACACTTTTTTTTTTTTTTGTATATGGAGGTCATGTGCTTGTATATATATATATATATGGTTGGCATGGGCCTTTAGTGGAGTGCCCTCTTGTATATGGACATGCTTGCTTGAATACGGAGGCCATGTGTGTATGGATGCTAATATGTTTTGTTCTTTCTTGCTATGGATGTTAGATCTTATATTGTTTCAAGAAATATGGATGCTAGATCTATTGGTTTTTCATTATTTTTGGGTGTTCAAGGAGAAGGAAGTTGTAAAATATATAAGCATCTTTAAATGGTGTTAGTTGTCAACCCCCTGCAATCACCTTGCAATGGCAGCAGCTATAAGGTACGTACTCTCATGCAGTTGAATTTTTTTTTTTTGGGTAAATCGGAGGAGCTTGGGGACTCCTACCAATGATTTTTTTTCCTGCAGGGACTTGACCCTGCTGAACTGTGAACTGTGAACTGTAGGGCCAACTTTTCTCATCTTTTTAAATTTTAAGGTGGTTTCAATCATAACGTGTCATGTTTTCTGGTTAATATTTGGAGTAAGTTGTAGAGAATATTGTATTGATTGTAATCATCACTTCATACATTGGTCTAGAAACAATTATGTATTTTTCTTATCTGATTTTTTCTGAACATCAGAACTGGTAGAATCCAACTCTAGGTATTTTGTGTAGCTCTTTGGTGTAGACTGCCACTCAAATGACATGTCTTTGGTTGTCCTTGCAGCTTCTTGGGCAATATCTGTGTACTTTGCCTATCATCGGGACATGGAAGCCTGTTAGAGTGTTCAGTCAGAGTTTTGTTTTTTGTTCCCGTACAAGATTCCTCTTTATTTGCATGCCTAAGCTTATTTTACCTTTCTTCCAGATGAGTCATCACCCGCCGATTAGTGCAGGGCATGCTGAGAATGAGCACTTTGCTTTGATGTCACCTTCAAGTTGAAACAAGGGTTTGAGGAAACTCTGTGGATGTGTACCTGTTGGTAGGTGAGGTCTATCCTATCCATTTCTAGGTAGTTTTGAGTAAAGCAGTCAATTTTTTCTTGGAGGGCAGGATTAGATTTGATGTCTTTTTTGATTCTATCATCAATTTGGAAAATGAAACTTGGATAGGTCATCAATTTTGATTGTGTTTTTTGATTCTATCCATCAATTTTCATTGGGTTCAAACAATTTAAACAAGTCCAACTTAAATTGTCCACATTTGAGTTCTAAATCAACCAGTTTTGTTTAATCTTTCATGTGTTTTAATCTTTCATATAATCGATAGGTACACAATCATATGCTTCCCGGAGCAGTACCAGGACTAATGCACCATTTGGCATATTTGGGACTCAACAACCTCCTAATAATATTTTGTTTGTTCAGGCAATGACAAGCAAAAACACCTTTGCTCATGGTGCTTGGTCTGAACCTCTTAATTTTGATTTTCTCTTGGAATCTTCCCTTTCTCAATGCTCATTGGCCAAAAATCTATGTAAAATTTCACTTTATTTTTTGTGGACTGAGTTTGCTGAGTGGAGAAATTGTGCAGGTGTGGCTTCTGCATAGTTATCGCTGATGGCCAACTTCATCATATTGAGGTCACCCAATATTCCAGCTCATACATTTACTCCACTGCTCTTCTTCACCTTTTATTTTCCAAGTATTAAAGCTGTTTGTTACATTTCAGGTAGAAGAGATCATATGTGTTTTAGAAGAAGGTAATACATCTATTCTACCCATTTCCGGGGGATTCAAATGCCTCTTATTTTTGATTGCTCTGTAGCATCTAGGTCCAAAGTTAGTACTTGCTATGTAGCATGAAGGTTGAAAGCATGGGAGTCTTTTAGTAATAGAAATTTAGTTCAGACAATTCTTCTTTCTTTAGCCAGTTTTGTATATATTCAATTTTGTTCTTAAAAATTGAGTTCATGAGCATTGTTTCTTTTATTGAACTGATATGAAAAAACAAGTCAAAAGTTGAGTTATTAAAATATATGAAAAACAGTCAAACAAAGCAACATTATCTATTTTAAGAACCTTTATATGTGTAAGGGAACAACTGGGTAATTATTGGTCATTAATTATATGTGTATGAACAGAGAGGGGCTTGGGCAAAATTCTTCGAGCTCTCTTGGCTGATTACTGGGTTTACTGGAAGCTCAAACTCAGTTTAGACTTGGTGTTTGATTATGAAAAGAAGTAAGAACTCACTCTTGATTTAATGTGAACCTGATAGAGTTTGCCAGTGTGTGGTCCTCATTCAGTGATGAAAACGTGACGAGCGTTGGTCTGTTATGGATCTCATAGCACTCACTTTACCTATTTTTGCTGGGGCTTTCCCATCTGGATTTTTTTCCCCTTAGATAACCCACATTTTCTCCTGCTTTCATTTTGTTTTGTGATTTTCTGGGGGCAATGTCTGCCGTTCAAAGGTTTAAATTCTAAAGTCCTTTGCTTTTTCAGGCGTAGAGAGCAGATCAAGGAGTTAATTTGGTGGATTGCTTCTAAAACATTCGCAAGGAGAAATTTATAAAAAATATGTTTTTATGTAGTAAATTACTGTAGCATTATTATTTATAAAAAATATGTTTTTATGTTATTTTTTATATTTAAAAAATTATAAATCAAAACAACTAACATTACACAATCAGATTTTTTAAAAAATTTCAAAATAAGAAAGAAAAAAAGAAAAAGTTGAATGAATAGTTAGTTACTGTAACTATTGTAGCGCTACAGTAGCTACAGTACTACTGTAAGGACCCTCGAATTTACGTCGTTTTTTTCTCGTATTTATGTGTGTATATTGTGTTGAATATGTATGTACGTATTTACGTGGATATTAAAATTCGTATAAATACGTGTGTACATGTGGTTATATTAACGTAAATAATGTTGTATTGCATGATGATAGTGTGAAATATAATACCATGTACTTATTGCGATGTATAGAAGTTTGGTATGCATGGTTTTCGCATAAATTAGGGTTCTGCCGAAGACCCTATTGGCGTCAACCACTGGCCGCGGAGGTGTGTCAGCGTCCATCCCTGGACGCCAACACTCACTCCGGCGTCCAGCGATTTGGACGTCAACTTCTCTGGCCTGCATGCGCAAGCAGAGCTGCTATCTTCTGAAACAGGTATGGCAACCATTGGAGGGATGTCCCCAACGGCTCTGAGGGTGTCCCATCACCTTAGTGAGTGGGGGAAAGACCTCTTTAGGTCTGAACCCGATTGGCTCAACCCATTCTTCCCCTTCACCCTTGCAAGAGGAGAGAGGTGAGAAAGAAAAACCCTAGAGCTCTGTGAGGAAAAACCCCAGTTGGAACCCTAAAATCGACCCTGTGAAGCTGGTTTGGAGATCTTCTGCATCAAGGAGGGAGCTGAAGCAAAGGGGAAGGCTTCCCCATCATCCCCTCGGCGTGGAGATCAACCAGAAGCCCGGAGGAAGGCGATCTTGGAGGTGCTCTGGCAACTTCTTGGGACTGCCCAAGGAGGGTCTTCACCAAGCCTCTAAATCCTTAGAAGAATTTTTGTTGAGGCAAGTGACCTATCTATGGTATCCCCGTATGAGTCTAGGAGGTTTTATAATTTTTATGGAATTTCCCTCGAGTCTAGACCCTCCATTTCACCCATTTTCAGAGCTCGGGTCTGTGTTTCGCACAGACTGAGTAAACGGCAAAGTCCCTGGACGCCTGTGATGAGATTGGCGTCCATCGACCTGCCGCTGGACTCGAGTCAGCGGCAGAGACCGCCGTCTAGTCTTCAGGATAGAACAGTGAGCTATTATGTCCCTCTTATACGTTAATTCGTTATGATTTCCGTGATGAGGATATATGGTATTCCTATAAGCTATGATTTTGTGCATTGTGGTTGTGAATGAATGTGGTGTGATGGTGCATGTGGA
>CM024759.1:95009986-95304238 GCA_014218235.1 Colocasia esculenta | reverse complement strand
AGGCGGCCTCCAATCTTCTCACTAGGATCAGAAATGCAGTTAAAATCCCCCCCGATAAGCCAGGGAACAGACACGTATCAGAGAAGGTAATCAGCTCATCAAAGAGACTCCTTCGAGACTGGAGGAACAACTAGCATACACAAAGGAAATGATCATGTGAAGGTCGCCATTTTTAGGACAGAAAAGGTAACCTGTTGGTCTGAAGAGGATAAAGCCTGCAAGGTGAGATTACGCCAGAAGACCCATATCTTAGCTAGAGTCATCACCATCATTACCGGCACAGCTTTGCATGTTTAGGTAGTTACATAAGGAGGCACCCTATGTTTCAAATGTTTGAAAGAAAGCGGAGGAGTCGAGAGAGATAGCTTCAAAAGCGGGAAAATAAGTAGTGAAAAAAAATTGAAAGGAAAAGATTTCTCTGTTAGCCATGTGTGCAGAAAATAATTTTAGGCGGAAAAACTCTGCTCCTAATGTTACCACATGTACTTTTAAAATTGAGTATTATTAGTATAGTATAGATAGTATAGATACTCAGAATATTTGTGAACCACCATTAATATCCCTCGATTCTAGTATTATTCCCACATGAAATTAATTAATGTTCATACATACGATCTTGTACGCAAGGAGAGTACTGGCCGTATTCGTGACACGGTACCAGCTAAAAATTCAAACGATCGATGAGCTAGCTCTTGAAACAAAACAAATTTGATATTCGTAATGTAATCTTTTGATATTATTGGACATTCTCTTTATCTTAAAAATAAATAGATTTTGTGTGTTAGTGAAATGTATATGAGACTTTGTCTGATTTACCTTGATTAATTAACTAAACTGGGATATCACTATCGACAGATCGCTATAGATCAAAGATCGCTTAGACCAAATTGTTAAAGTGATCAAGTAGTACCCTACCCAGCTAAAGAAGTTAGACTGATTAAGGTGGCGTTTGATAACACTTAATTAAAATGTCTAAAGTCTAATTTATTATCTATTGTCTAAATCTGTAAATTAATAAGTACTTAAAATATATTAGACTTCTATTAAGACTTGTGATTGATAACCAACTTAATTGAGATCTGAATTAATATATTATTTTACATAAATATCTTTATATGTTAAGAATATGTCTAAAATATTTTTTATTTCTCATAATCTTATATATACATCTCCTAACTATCTTATAATTAAATATAAGTCCCTAATTTTTATATATTACATAAACACCTCTACATACTTAAAAATATCCTTAAATTTGTGATTTTTATTTCATATTTACTATAGTTAAAGACTACGTTATTTATATATAATATAATTTTTAATTACATATAAACACCTAATATTTACATATTACAAATATACCTCTACCATAAAAGAATCCACACATTAAATCCTGCGCTTCATCTCTCTCTCTCTCTCATTAAAACCCTCTCTGTGAAGCCTTCCCCACCTACCCACACAAGCACGCAGAGAGAGAGAGAGAGAGAGAGAGAGAGAGAGAGAGAAGAGGAGCATGGCGTTCATGAGCACCACCAAAGCCCTACTCCAACAGCCTGCCATCTCCTCACCTCCTCCCGCAGCAGCAGCAGGCCCCACCGCCACCCTCTCCATCAAGCCCTGCCGCTGCCGTCCCATCTCCCGAATCACTGGGTTTCTTGTGGGGCCATCACGGGGCTCTCATAGGCCTGGCCACTGAGAGCGGCCTGTTCCGGGGTGCGGGGATTGGGGCTATCTCCGGTGCAGTCTTCTCCATCGACGTCGTGGAGTCGTCGCTCCGCATCTGGAGCTCCCGTGGATCGGGGATCTGGAGCATACTCTACGTGGTAAGCAGAGATACAACCATAAAACTTCAGATTCTGACTCTTTGATCTCTATATTTCGCAGATCGAGATCATCGCAAGCTTTCTGAGCGGACGACTCGTACGAGAGAAGGTTGGGCATCCTCCGCGAGCGCCGGCCGGGAACCGCACTGGAGCGCCCGAAGCCGCCCAACTTCCAGATCGGGTGGAAGCAGACCAAGGAGATCAACAACGAGAAGCCCAAGGGGTGGGTGATCGCCGACTTCTGGACAAGCTGGAGTCACTGATGGGGAGGAGGCAATACGGCTCGGTGGAGCTGCTGGCGAAGGTCGGGGGGATCGTGGCGGAGCGGGCGAGGGAGCGGGCGAGGCCGCCAGGGGCATAGGCCGCTCGTCTTCCTCCTATTTCTTCGCCGTCAACGTCGCCCAAAATCCCGGCGAGCCACCCTCACCTTCGGGCTTGCTCATCTCCGCCTCCCTCTCCTCCGGCCTTCTTCTTTCCCCACCCGTGAGAAAGATCTGAAAAAAAAAGTGACATAGCCATCACTTTTTTTAAGATGTATTTAAGACAATAGATTATTTTTAGATGTGTATTAAGATAATTTGTCAAATAATCTGAATCACTCATGTCTCACCGCTTCAGATAATAGAGATTTAATAAGTGTTACCAAACAGACCCTAAGTAGAGATGTGCCACTCTTAATGCATGTGGGATCTCGACCAATTCTCGTCCTATATATACATAATTCTGCATGCATGGCGCCTCGCTGTCGAGTGGGGAATCGAATTGTCTTCGAGGGGCACCGCGTAGGGTGAGATTGGTTAAAGTTTCTTCGGCTTCTAGTGCATGCGTGCGTGTCAATTTATAACTTCTCTCACGCATCAAGCATGGAAGCGACGATGGAACCGTACGTGGCAGCTGAAGCCCACCTGCAGTAACCGTTCCTGCAGCCATGCTACTGGACAAGCACTGCATTTTTCGTAATCTTTGTTTCTTCTGAATTCCTTCACCGGTACTGCCGCGTCCATGCATGCATGCATGCCACTCGATCGTCGTCTTCGCCAGGGCACCAGACGCTGGACTCACCGCGACTATAGGGTTTGTTGTGCACGGTAATTAAGCCTCTATTTGATAATGGGTTGGAGTGAGAGATAATTAATTTCAACCCATGATTAAAGTTATATATGCAGGGTTAACTCACTTTTTAATTTATTTTTTGTGTGTTAATCTAATTTAACTACAGTAAGTTAACTCACTTTCTCTTGATTATGTTGGCAAATTAAAGTGAATTAATCTACTGTTAACCCATTTTCATATCAAAAAGTGACTTGAAAAAGTAGCAATTAATATTATGTTGGGAAAAGTCAGTAGCAATTAATGTTGTGTACTGTCGAGATAAAAAAAGTAGTTAACTCAATATATTAACTTCAATCCACCTCCAGAGATGAGTTGAAAAATTGTGAGTTAACTTACATCTGACCCACTTTTAATCTTACCCACTTGAGTTAATTTTTTTTGTTATCAAACTATATTTTGAGTTAACTCTGAATTAATTTTAAATTAACTTTATATTAACTCGTTACCAAACTGAAACTAAGCGGTCGATATTTGGCACCACCAATTACAGAGGAGGTCGTTCGTGGTTTTGCTGAAGGTCTTTGCGGTGGCGCGGCCAAGAGCAGATCAACATGTAGGATATCTCTCGTTGAATTCTCGATTGGCCAGTGATCATCGAACTCAGGTTCTATTAAGGTTATTAAATCATCAGTGAACATGTATATATGCGCATTACTCAAGTGTACATTTTACTTTAATTAATGTTCATCTTAATAATTAGCACTATTCCCACATAAAATAATGATGGCCTTCGTACGATTCTTGCGCAGTATCTCAAGAAATCCCGAGTACTGTACGCGGACGAAAAATTCAAACGATATATGAAATCGATCCGATACTCGTTATATTAATTATCGTTGCATTTTTCATAATCAAATTTATTAACATTATTTAAATCGTCCGACACATGCAAGATGTAACGATACCAATTCATATATATTATCATTATCAAGAACTCGGACTACTGCGGATATATGGGCTAATTAAATTGCTAAAGAGAGCAGTCCACTCGAGGAGTCGAGCAAAATGAGATGATCATAGAGATGCGTTGTTGTTGAGGTAGTGTTCCTGCAGTTTGCTGATCAGATGTGAGTGGTAAGAGAATCAGGTAATTAAAAGCACAAGAGTCCGGGATTAATGCATGCTAGATAAAGAAAAACTGTGGAGTGAACCCCTTCTCTTGACGTGGGTTTAATAGGGTATTTGGTTACAATTTTTTATCTCTTTTTTCTCTCATTTTTTTAAAAAAAAAAGAAGAGAAGTAAGTGAGGTTACGTATATTTTCTTTTTGGGGAGAGAATCTGTAACACCTCGAAAATTTTATTTATTAGAAAAATGTGAATAATTTGATGATTAAACATAACTATTATCATGAAATATAATTAATCTTAATTTAAGATTTATTATAGATAAAAAAAGATATTTTAAGTGTCGTACTTAGATGTGCGCGCTCCGATAGGATGACACCGAAATTCTGTAACGAAAATAAAATTCGAGAACATCATAATTCTTAGAAAATTGTGGTAATATCAAAAATATAAATATCCAAAATTGTTGATGTACGGATTTCGAGATTAAACTAACGCAACTATTTTTCGGGCGATTTTTCACCCAGTGAAAAATAAATTCTAAAAATTAAACTAAAATCACCATAATTTGTAAAACTATCACATTAGCCTATGGTTAAAATTTTAACACAAATGAACATCATTTGAATTTATTAATATGAGATTTATTGGGCCAGTTTACGGTAAGCATTTCTTAGGATTTTTCTTGCTTACGTGAGTGGGCTACGTAAGCCATATTCCTGGGTAAAAGGCCTACACGTACTTACCCTACGTGTAAGTCTTGGGAGGTTGCATGGAGCAGGTGACCTTGGGTGGTTTAAGGGGATTTATATCATGACACATGCATGGCCGACGTGCCAAGCATGCAAGGAGGTGTGAGAGTCTATAAAAACTCTTCACCGGGCGACGTCCAGCCTTTCTCTCTTTGCTTTGGGCTGCTGCTGCTGCTGTCGTTGCCTAGAGGAGATTGTTGCTACTGGAGCTATTGTTTCTACTGCTCCTGTTGGAGGTGCTGCAGCCGTGGCTGCTGCTGTTGCTTCCACTCTTGTTGCAGCTGTGTTTGCAATCTTGTCATCTCTTCCTCCTGCTAGTTGTGGGTTCCTCTGTTAAGGGAGAGGTGAAAGCCTTCATCTTCTTAAAAGCCAGGTAGGATTCTCTTCCTTTCTCTTTTGTTCTTGTTCCTTTGACTCTATCTCCTGTGTAGATGCTCTAGTCTTCAAAATTGTGTTTTGACTCCATCTTCATCAAGTCAGGTAGGACTCTATTCTCTTTTCTTTCTCAATCCTTGTCTCATAATCTTGCTAAACAGTTCATGATCACCTACATACTTGTCTTTAAACTTGTGAATTCCCTTAAGACTGTATGTCCATCTCTTATAATCATGTTTTAGTATGTGTGTCTGTAGGATACACTCCATAATCTCCTTTTTCTGTATCTCTTTCTTGGAGTCCTTTCTTGAGGTTAAGCTCATCACCATGTTTATGCCATTGTTCAGTCTTAGGAGGTAGTTACATGTTAATTATTTCCTACCTTCATAAGTGGGTCCAATCTGAGCCTATGTTAGCCTCAATTATGTTTGAGTAACTTGATTTAGAAGTAGAGAGGAAATTATTTTAGAAGAACTATTCTTTCAGTAGTCTTCTTCCTTAAGATCTTGCTTCTATGTATACAATGTAAGTCTTCCTCATTCAATTCTTTTGTTTCATCAACCTGGTGTTTTGAGGTTTAGATTGTGTTCATGTAATGTCATAAACATGATAGGAATTGTGGTGAGCTTGGTAGAACATTCCATGGTAGTTATGTACACTTTCTGAAGGTTTTCACAGCACCTGTCGACAGCCATGACCCTGCCTGTCAACAGGAACCATGTTCCCAGAACACAGATTGTGCTGGAAGCAGTACATGTCGACAGGTCTTCCCTGGCTGTCGACAGACCCTGCCTGATTCTTGTTTCCAGTTCCTACCTTGGTTTAAACTCTTGTTGATACAACACACAATTAGTGTAGCAATTTTCCCACCTATTCTTTGTTGTTTCTACCACATAAACACTTGATAGAACTACTCAAGTTTCTTTCATCCTTACCTTGAGTTATCTCTTAAAAGTTCTAAATTCAATTGACCTTTGTCAGGTTATCAACTTCTGTGATCAGTGAAAGTAGTCTCCAAGTTCCTGTTGTGTGAGATATGTTGAGTACTTGTGTACCCTTGAGCCATTACCGAGTGAGTGTGTTAGGATGACAAGTTGTGGGTCTTTGGACTCATTTGAGAATTATGTCTATGCAAATTAATAGGGCTGGTTCAGTCTTGGGAGGAGCACCTGAATTCGTTTGTGGCCGCGCGGGAGCGATGAGGACAAGTGGATGTTGGCATACATCATTACGTGCTCGATTAGTCATCATATCATCTATTTGTGTGTGAATGAGTATTTGAATTAGAAATTAAGTATTATCTTGAAATCTTGACCATGTTTCCACAAGTCAATACTCTTATTCTACATGTGTTATTTAATTGACATGATTGTTCATTCATTTTTGATATTCAGTGCTGACAATAATCAAGTTTTGTACCTTAATGTTGTACATCTTAGTCCTTTCTGATTAGTGGTGTAATGCCCTGACGCGGAATATCGGAGCGGGATTACAGTTATTAAATAGTACAGAGCGAGAAGTAAATGACAAACCATTACGCAATTGGAATAACATCAAATAACTCCAACTTCATTAATAATCCATCAAACTTCTATTACATCGAACTATCAGAGCCATAACTAGGGCCCAAAGTTCTTTATTGAAATCCAAACTACTACATAAAGACTAATTGACTCACTAACTCATAACTATACTAACTAACTACTATGCCAAGATAGCCTGATTGGGTCACTCCTGAGCAACATCCTCGTCAGTCTCATCTTCGTGAGTGTGGTTACCATCCGACTCACCTGAACACATGAAATAAATACGCAGGATGAGCGAATAACGTCCAGTAGGACTTAATATCTCGTAAGAACAAGCATGCTTTAAGTGTTTAATGTATTTATGAGGCAGGATACTAGAACGAGTAGTCATGTATAGTCAAGAGAACGACGTAACAAGGTAACATGAAACAATAGCACATTCACGAGAGTATAACACCACAAGAATTGGCCATATCACGAGATAGCAAGTAAACTAGTCACGATAGCAAGTATGGGTCGGTATTCTTTCAACCCCGAGTTCAAGTAACAAACAATGATTGATTGATTGCCATAGATCAATCTTGTGTGTCATGTGTTAGGTGTATGCCATCACCCAGATCATTAGACCTCTGTGAGTTATAGCCTTTCAGATGCTCCTCCCAAGGACCAGATCGGGCCCTTTATATGTTGCCTAGCATAGTCACGTTTGTTATCTTAGACAATCAATTTGATGGCCAAATAGAGTACCAAGAATAGAGGAGAGTAGTAGACGAAACTAGATGAGAGTGTAGAGTGAAAGTGAACAGATGAGAGTAACGAGAAAGTAGATGAGATAGGATTATAATCATAAAACAACGTTAAGCCACGATAATAACAGTTGCACGGCACCAGGTCGGGTACTGGCAGTCTGGTAGAAATCACATATGCTCACTAGCCGTGCCGTGAACACAGCCAGGTGGTCCGGTGTGAACACAAGGTAAGAAAGAAACACTAAGGTCATTTGGATCGTACTAATCCCTAAGGGTGTAACTGATTTTTAGGGTACAACCAGCTCGTCGGCTAAGGACGTGCGCCAAATCCAAGAAGACTTACGGAGGCCTTGACAAGGAGTCCCTAGTCTAGTTAGGAGTCTTTCTGATGGAGAGGTGGTCCATGCCAAGAGAGTGTGCAGAAAACTAAGGTCTGTCGTGCCTCGAGTGCTCGAAGGTCGAGGGAAACGATCACAGTATTCAAATTACGCGATTAAATCGAAGACAAGTGTAACTATTTAAATAGAAAATTTAGTAATTTATTTTGCTAAATTACCAGATATATTATTGAATAATTTAATAGAGTTTAATGGCAAACATGATGGTTAAGAATGTGCAAGTGTAGATGAATCAAGAGAACATGTATGGTTGTGCACATATCTTTTACATTAATTAATTTCATGTAATATTGCCCATTATTAATCAATAAGTCGAAATTATGCATGACAGTGTTTATTTAAAACTAAACAGGGTTTATATGGCAAAATAGCAGGGTTATAATGGTAAAATCAGGGTTCTGGTCGCAACAGTCAAGTCGCGACGCACAGGGGTGGCGCAATCAGGTCGCGATGCCAGTGACTGGCTCGATCAGAGAGTCAGATCGCGACGCACAGGGGTGTCACGTTAAGGTCATCGTGATGCCCTTGCATGGCGCGTTCTGGTATCAGGTCGTGACGGGGTTGAGGGTCGCAATCAAGTCGCGACATGACATCCGGTCGCGTTCTGGTGAACCGGGGCAGGTCGTGACATGTCGACCCATCGCGATCAGATCACGACGGTTCTTGCTGTCGCGACCCCCTCTGGTATCGCGGCGGATATGGCCGTCGCGACACCAAAAGGCCGCTCGAGCCCAGAAAAGGGGTTTTGCCCTTTTTCCAGGTGGGTCTACCATGCTACTAGATGCTTCAAAAATCTGAATAAAATCACAATGACGTGCAAAAATCACGAGATCAATTTTAAACAAAACTAGACATGGATATCTATCACTGGAAATGATTAATTAGAAAATAAGTAGGTATAAAGCATGCTTTGACTAGGTTACTTTTCGTTAACCTAACTTGCATAGTCATGAAATAATGAATTTATTCACCTCGAATACAAGATGAAATTTAGGGAAAATAGAGGCATTTGACAGGCATGTAGTATTTATGGAAATAAATTCAGGGTATGAGATCGAGTACATGCAAGGATTTAAGACAAACATGGGGGTTCGGGAGCATGAACATGGCAGAGATTGAGACATTAAATTCGACATCATGGATGAATGAAAAAGGGCGAAACAAGAGGGCTTTTGAAGGGGTTCATGAAGGCTTCCTAGGGTAATTTTTACACGATTTAGGCTTGAGAGATTGCCTACCTTTTTGCGTTGAAGAAAACTAGGGTTTTGGTGATGAAAGGAAGAGAAAGCTCCTTGCTCCAGCCTTCTCCTCCGAGCTCCCCACGTCCAAATCGCCTCCCCTTCGTCTCCCAGGGTCCAACCACAAGCTAGGGTTTGGGGGAAACAAATTGGGGTGGTTTTGTGGGTTAAGAGTCCAATATGCCTAAAACTCCTTCATTTCCTAAAAATTCAAATTTTCACATTATCACCCTCCTTCCTTGCATTTATCTCCTATTTAGGGTTGGGAAGAGAGCCAATTTCGTGGGTAGGAGTTAGGTAAGGTTAGGACTCCTTTTAGGATAGATTTAAGCTATTAAATGATTAATTTAACTCCTTTCTAATTATCATTATTTTAAAATGCGAATTTCAATTAATAAATTCCCATCCCATGATGGGCTCCTCTCCATTAGGCCCAACAATCCATGTTAGGACCATTAATAGAACCCATTTCTAATTTAGCTTAATGGGTATTACTTTAATTTCCTTTTATTCCATTTATTCTCTCTTTATTCTAATTAAATGTTTTTAAATCATTTATTAAATTAAATTTTTTATTTGGATTTAAAATTCAAGGTTACTACAAGTGGAATTGAATCCTACTGGGCTAGTTAGCTTACCAAATCCTACTTTTTCAAGTAATCTACAGTTCTAGAAGGCGGGACTTCAAGATTTATGTGTGGAGAGACCAACTTTCGAGGCATTTTACTTTTGAGATTGTAAATCAGAAATCATGTAACACCTATTGAATGGCAAATAATAATTTTTATTTAGTGAAGCCTCTGAGCAAATTTCATGTTCAATTAGTTCAATTTTACTCTTGATTTGTCGTTCGTCCGGCATTTATAGTTATATTAAATGTCGGGACGTGATAGAATCTCGCAACACCTATATCTCTTTCAAAAAAAAAAACAAATGTCGACCTTTTTTTTTTCAAAACTCGTGCATGGCTTCATCGCGCGATCGCTCCTCTGGGACCTCCGTGTTCGCGCAATCGCTCTCTGGGCGGACCTTCGACCGCAGCTCGCCCCCTCGTCAGCCCCCCCCCCCCCCCCCACCCCCCACCCCCCAACCTCGCCGTGCTCTGCCCCCCCCCCCCCCTCGCCCCCGCGTCAGCCCCCCCACCCCATCGTGATCCCCCCCCTCCCCCCACGTCAGCCCCCCCCCCCCCCCCCGCCGCGCCGCCAGCCCAACCCCGCCGCGCTCTGCTCCCCCCCACCTCACCCCCCCCGCGTCAGCCCTCCCCACCCCATGGCGCCAGCACCCCTCCCCACCCCACCCCACGCGCCAGCACCCCCCCCCCCAATCACCCCCCCCCCCCGCAATCCCCCCCTCGCCCCCGTGTTAGCCCCACCTCACCCCCGCGTCAGCCCTCCCCACCCCACGGCGCCAGCACCCCCCTCCCCACCCTACAGCGCAGCACCCCCCCACCCCCCACCCCCCCCCCCCCCATGTCAGCCCCCCCCCCCATCGCAATCCCCCCCTCGCCCCCGTGTTAGCCCCCCCCCCCCCCCCCACTGCCCAACCCCGTCGGCGCGCTGCCCCACCCACCCCCCCCCCCCCCCGCCCCCCCATCAGCCCCCCCACCCCATCGCGATCCCCCCCTCGCTCAGCGCTCTGCCCCCCACTGTCGCTCACGGAGGCGCCCACTGCCACTCAGTTTTTACACGCGTGTCGGCGGCTTTAGGTGTTGGATTTGGCTCGAAAGATTTGGTGTTCTCCTGCCCCATTAAAACGGGGAGTCCCTTGATGCATGGGAACGGTGCTTCCTCGATCTGTCGAAGAGATGTGCAGGTTCGAAAGGCTGCCAGGCTCTGAGTACAGAGACGGGCAGCAGCACATGGGTTTGAAGCTCGCCGGGGAAGGGAAGGTGGTGGAGAAGCTGAAGCGCTCGATGGTGTTGTCGAGGACGCGGATGAAGTTGTGGATGATCCGTGCTACGACGACGGTGATGTTGTGGACCTGCGTTCTGCAACTCACGGCGCTGGGGGATATGCTGGGGCTGAGGGTGCTCAAGGCTGGCCATCCTGCTTCACCCCCTCTGGCTCTGTTAACATCATGGTTACTGAATTTGACGAAGTATTACTAATTATTTATTAGCCATTCTCTTTCATAAATGGTACAATCTGTTTTTGAATTTGCTTGTCATTTTACTATAAAAAATAATAAGTGAAAAGAGTCTACCAACAGGTTTATACAAATTTTAAAAATTATGTCATTTCTGTAAATTTCAGTCAAAAACTGACACAATATAATTTTTTAGTTAGAAAAGTTTTTTTTTTAAATGTGTAACCAAACACCCTATAAGCTTTGCTGGCATGTGATGTTAAGCTCATAGACAAAACATGATAAGTCTACAAGTTCATACATGGACCGAACTGTAACTAGAGACGTCTTTCATAACTGTGAATGAGGAAAAAATAAAGAAGAAGAAAAAAAGAAATGAACTGCAGAGTAGTGTCGGATATAATTTTTTTGGGATATATATATATATATATATATATATATTATATATATATATATATATATATATATATATCATAATTGTAATATATCTATGCCCGTATTGTTTTAAATATCCCTGATCTACTAAATAGTTGCAACTATGCCCTCTTCTTAAATCCTATTAGATTTACTCACCTTAAAGGTGTGTTAAATGACACAATGACTAATTTACTCTCAGATTTACCTTAAATCCGCACTCTCACATCCTCCTACACAAGGGCGGATCTAGCATAAATTAAGTGAAGTCCTATAACCTCTTTGGATAAAAAAATTTATATTGAGAGAATAATTTTTCATCATGGGTGACCCCATTAAATATATATGGGTGCACCATTAAAACCTCACAGAAATAAAATTTTGGATCTGTCACTGCTCCTACACGTTGCCTTCTTTCCATGGCGGCGATAGCAACTACGGGGAGACACGGTTGCCAATGGCAAGGGAGTTGAGCATCCCGGCAAGGGTGTTGTCATCCTGACATTTATAAATGTGGAAACGTGATGGAATAGAAAATAAAGAGAAATTTCAAATTCATCGATTAGAAACTACTCGGGTCTCAACTTTGTATAAAAGTATTCTTTATCATTTCTACATGATGATATAATTACATGTATCATAAACTCAAATTTTAAGGAGTAGGCAATAGGCATAGCCATGGTTAAATACTAAGCACACAATTCTCGATATCATGCAGTCTTCTAGAACTGAACAGTATGAGCAAATGTGACCAATAAAATTATCCTCCAATATCAAAAAATTATAAAAATATACATAAATCAAAAGTAATTGCTTCAACTATTATGAGGGGAGACTCACCCAGTCCCCGTCTCCCATCAAGGTAGCCACCCCCTCCTCCTCCCCGCCTAATATGAGGGGCTAGCTAGGTGGAGAGAGAGAGAGAGAGAGGAGAGAGGAGGAGAGAGAGAGAGGAGAGATGTGAGACTATTTTAGTTATTATAATATAATGAAAGAATTTTTATATAGCTATTTTTATATAAGTTTAATTACAATATACATCTGTTAAATTGTTTTTTTTTTCTATTTATGAATGGTAGATATGTCAATATTTTAATAAAAATGATATATTTGTTATTTTTATATAAAAATATTTTATATATTAAAAAAACCTTATGTTCCATTGGGAGTTGGAAATAGTCGGACACTCGGAATTTCCTATCTATTTTTGCAAAACATTAGGGCTGCCAAAGGATATCTCTAATTTTCATTTAGCCTACCTATTTCTGTATTTTTTATAAGATGCGGAACTCCAAAAAAAAATTTCCGATAACTTAGCGAAGTGGAAATGGATATTCAAATTCTTATAGGATGCAGAAGCGAAAACATCCAATTTCGCATCTGCTCTTCCTTTTTTGTTTTCGATAATTTTTTAATATATATAATATAATATTTTTATAATAAAAGTTCCTCAACCTTGAAGCTTTAGTTTTTAAATTTTTAAATCGTTATCCCTCACCTCCAATCTATATGTAAATGTCATCTATCATTATCTCAATTATTGGCTAGTGGTCACTCTCTCATTCCATCACTTATGGTAGCTTTTTTCTCTAACAATCTTCATATCTATATATGTTGATTATCTATTACTCAACCATTATATAATTACACAATTTTATCATATTAATTTGTTCTTGTCATACTTCATTTAGTAAGGGTCATTATAATGTACATGATGAAAAGATATGGTAGAAATATTATTAAATTTACATTTTTAATTATTCATAAATTAATAATCAATGTACTTGTTAATTTATAAATTAATTCTAATTATATAAATGTTTTACATTTGAAATTTCTGTTTTGTTTCCGTTTCTGATTTTTTGACTCAAAGCGAAAATAGATGCGAAAGTGAACACTATTTTTTGTTTCCATTTTTGACTCCAAAATTTCTTATAAGAAGTGGAAGCGAAACACATATTTTCGATTCTAACTCCGACCCGTTGATAACCCTACACGACATACATGGTGTTGTTTACAATAACTCCCTGTCTAAGGAATTTTTCACAAATACATGCCCTTTTAGGTATCCTAATTTACAGGTTTTTTTTATAGTTCCACATGGCTAGAATTTTTTTAGTTGTTAGTTTTCATGCATCGGGAGTTCTCAAAATATTTTAGATGTTTTTTGGTCAAAACGAAGCCTTTAAGATAGTCTATACCCCCCGCCCCCCTCTTCTCCTTTAAACGATTTAGAGAGGCCTCTTCTTATAATCGGAAAAGTTTCACTGCTCGTGCACTTTGCCGGTTTAACTTGCATATGCGTGATCTCATCAGTCTCAAAATTGGCACTCATAAAAAGACAGCAATACGATGAACCAGACAGTACTTATTTGTATATGTAGGAAAAATGTTATATAACCTAATTTCAGATATTTATCCTTGTTTACGTACGAATTAGTTCGCTAGGCCTTTTTTAACTTACTATATCAAAAATATCCACGCCGACAAGATGGATTCGACGAGGGCTCATGGAAGAACTGAAGAAGCACAACAGTTGAAATGTCAATTTGGAAACTGGTGGGATGCAAACAAGAGATCCATATTATACTACACAAAAGACGAGAAGATACACGCCTGCAAATCCCATTTAACCATGCTCACATACATACAAAAATGGTAATGATCCTGCAGATTATATATACTAATTCGATGAGGGCTCGTTCTTGTCAGCGTTCTGAACATCACCAGCCTTTCTGCTATTTGCTGCAGGAACTGTGTCCTCTATGTTCCCGGCTTCATTCACCGCAGTGTCTCCCTCCCAGCTTGAGTTAGCCGAGCCATGGTGTTCCAGACTTGGGCCCCCATTCGGAGGTGGAGATGCAGCCTCCATTTCCGCATATTTGGAGAAAACTTGTTCGAGCTGTTCATGGAGATTCAAAGCTTCAAACAACGTTTCCTCGTCATCACCAGCAGTCTCTGTGATCCTCTGTATCACCTGTTGGGAATCCTTGCACTTCTCGAGCATACCCAACGTCAGATCATCCTATTAAACCATAATCAGAACGAAACGTCAGCTATAGCAACCATAGGTGTTACAGAAATTGGGGGCCAAAATTAAAGAAAAAAACGATTAGCTTGAAATTAAAAGCGGATATGCCATTTATGATTTCCAAGAAGATATATATCCTGATGTACGATTGGTGAGACATAGGTATAACACAAAAACTTCACAGTTTCTTGAGAATAATCTGAAATCAGAACAGGGGTAGAGACTCAGAAGTTGAGAACACCAATCAGAACCTGATATCTAATCTTTCAGGGTTGAATACATTGCACGTCCAGATTAAGAGACAGGCTGCCTACAAAAGAGGAGAAAAGACAGAAGCATTCTGTTCAAATAATGTAAGAGAAGAGAGTATTCATACCCTTATAGCTTCATTTGGTGCATTGGAGTTCAAAATGGAAGAAAGAACCTCCAGAGTGTTTCGAGTCACAACAAGAATTTCCTTCTTTTCTTCAATAGAAAGACCAACTCCAGCATAGCCAACATCATATGCCTCTCTGCTTTCGCTGTTGAAGCTGGACAGAGGATACCCCTCGGGAAACGACAATGGCTCATACATCACCGTTTCCACAGAAGAAATCCCTTCGCTTGGATGACTATCGCGCTCAACGTTAAATGACACATTTCTGGACTTCAGGCTCTGCAATTAGGATAAGAACGGAAAAAGCTCAGTGCACTTAATACAATCATTTATGATAATTTTTACACTTTTCTCTTACAATATTAAGTTCCAAAAAAGAAGAAATCACCACTAAAGAAAAGACATTCGGAAGATGGCACATACACTTCCTCTTTCTCTGAAGAAGATAGAGTAGGGTTTAGAGTTTAGGTTTTAGGGTCAGGATATTCTCTACCAGACCTTAGTGTCTCAAAACCATGATGTTTCTTATCCATGTGGAACAGTGCTGTGGTCAGAACATGAAGCTAGTCAAAAAACACCTTAGCTGGTCAACCAGCAGAGCTGCAAATGGAGTTGATATGGGGGATGCCGATTTTCTGCAATCATTCATTTTGACTTGTGCATATTTCAGATAATCAATAATCATTTTCACTTATGCATCGCATACAAAGAGTTATCCAAACTCACATAACCAGATAACCTCCATGAGTCAGCATGGACATAATCAGTTCTCGATAATGAAAAAGAAATTTAAATTGCACTAGAGCCAGCCCATTAAGGGCCAGAATTGGGGTTGGTAAGCATGCATAGGGTATACAGCATGGAGCAGACAGAAAGAGGAGCCTTAACCCACTCAGAAAGGCACCCCATTCCAATAACATTATAACATACAAGCGGGGCCAACCCCATTCATCAGGTCCTCTTCAGAGGAGACCTCATCACGACCAGTTAAGGCTATTTATAAGCATTCACAGGCTTATTGTTTGTCTTCCTTTTTCCTCCCTGGGAATGCCAATAACATATAACAGCAACAAAGTCCTCCTCCGTCCATGCAAGCCAGCAACTTAGTTCTGCCATGGGCACATAAGCCCTGCTGATTATTTAATGAGTAATAATTTTTTAAATAATAACTGCTTGATTATTTTCATTTTAAATTTAAATGTTTAATGGGAGTGGATGTAATATCATATTTCTTTTTCCACTCGAACTTCTTAGACAGATATTATCAGAATTATATCCAAACAATCTGCCATATTATTTTAGACAGACGTTACCAATTAAAATGTAGCAGCACTCGAAAGCATACTTGTTTCCAACGCAGCCCCAAGGAACAGAGCATTCATCCTCAGTGGATTGCCAATAGAGACGTCATACAGGGGCAGCATTGGGTTAAAAAACAGTGAAAACACAATATGAGTGAGAATCCAGATACACTAACCAGATTCTTTGTGCAAATCAAGCAGTGGAACTGAACAGAACCCCGGAAGTATCACGCATGTATGACAAGATTAACCAAAAAGAAATATCAGCAGTTTACAGTAAATAAGGGCTCTTTTGGATGCCCATGTGAAAGAAAGCTTTCTCCCTCTCTGCATTTTTATGTAATGCTAAGTTCAGAGAGCATTTTTTTCCCCCATATCATAGAACCATATACCCAAGTCTTTGTCAGTAGCACAAGAGAAGATAACATCCCGGCTCCTTTCTATTCTACTGCATTCATCATGTCGAGGTGGGAAACCTCTTTGGGTTTTCTCCATTCCTCCTCTCCCAACACCTATATACTCCATCCCCCCTCAATGCTGCAATGTTGGCAGAAACAACAATCATTTCACTGCTACTGCAGCTTTGCCCCTGTTAAAATTCCAAGATAGAACAGGCAGTGTGGAAGAAGAAGAAACGAGAAGAAGAGGGTCTGCACAGCCTTTCTTGAGAGATCTCAAGATCAGTCTGCCCCTCTAATCCCCATTATTTATATTAATTTAGGGCAGTTACAACTAAACCTTAAAACAGGACAAAAACACCCCTTGGAAGAGGGATAAATAACATGACTATCCTAATAACTAACTAACTAAAAGAAAACATAAAAACCAGGGACAAAACTGCCCCTTAAGCATCACTGCTACACTCCCCCTCAAGCCAAGTATAGATATCCAGCATACTCACCTTCGTTAGACAATGTTGAAACTAAGCAATCGATTGCCTTTTGTAAGGATGTCAGGAACATGATCCTGCGACTTTACATATGGCAAACAAAGGTCTCCAGAATTGTTCGATCATATTGAGTAGGGTTATTTGCAATATTGTTTGCTGCCTTGTTGTCACAATAAAGCTTCATTTGTAGGCAAATTCGAACACCAAGGTCCATTAGAATAATTTTAGCCATCCCATCTCTGTAACATAGTTGGTCATAGCTCGATATTCAGCCTCAGCACTGGACCTCCCACAAACACTATGTTACCTCCCAAAAACAAACAATAATTGGTAGCCAATCTCCTATTATCTTTAGAACCTACCAAGTTGGCGTCAGAGTAACTTTCAACCAACAAGTTATTTTGCCGAGAAAATAAAAGACCATGTCTAGGATAGGATTTGATGTAGCACAGTATCTTTACCACCGCCTTCAGATGAGGAATTCTAGGTGCATGCATAAACTAACTAACTATACCATATGTGATGTGGGACAACAACCGAAGTACGACCAATTAAACCAATAGTGAGATCAGCTACGAATTACATTAATCATTCAGTATGCACATAGCCACACGGATTTTCCAAGAGAGTGACAAACGTGAAAATAACATAAACTACAATTCCGTGGAGTCGCCCTACATAGCAAGAAAGCTTCGGATCGATAGTAGGTAGAGCTACCACTCGTCTAAGGCACCAATCACATAATTAATATTCTCATTTGGGATGCTGGCAGGAAAATAGGAACTCTCACTCACACAGACCAGCCATGATTAACAAGAACTGGCTAGGTGTCCTACCACTCATGCAAGGCAACAGATTCAACTAGATACGAGAAAGAGCAAGGGGAAGAAGCGACCTTATGGCTAGTGGCTTGCTAGAGACAGAGACCCGACAGGATTTGGGGCACTGTAGAACGACGGATGAACGACCTGCGCAAATAGGGGAGGTGGTGCCGCTCTGCGATCCACTACAGACGGGCGCTCCTGGATTGGCCAGCGTTGCACAACAGATTGGTGGCATCCGTCGTCGTCAGCCGACAATATCGTCAGTGTTGCAAGCCCGACGATCACTAGTTCTGATGGAAGGCAGGATCGAAATCAAGTCAGGATCGCCAAGATCCGATCCGGGATCGGATCGCAGGATCCCACGGATCCACGGGAAGTCTGGCCGATCCTCGATCGGCCAGTCTACAAAATGTTTTTTTTTTTAAATCAGAAAAAAAATTCATAAAAAATCAGGAAAAACAGAAGAAAAAAAATGAGAAAAAAATCTGATAAATTGAAAGAACTAACATTTGCATCAAAAATCAATTATACATGCATTCATAGTATATGAAACATGAAATTTAAGACATTATGTATTAATCTATACTATATATATATAACACAGTCTTAAAAAGCTGAGGTGGCAGCACCACAATAATCTACCAACCTAATCTCTATCTCTCCCCAATGCGATCTCAACTCACCACCTAATTTTTCTCCTGCAGTTGTAGTAACTGCTCTTCCGGCACAGTTACAATAACATGATCACAATAATAATAATGATAAAAACAAAGCTCTTTCTAAAGTTAAAAGATAACTGTACCCTATATCTCGCAAACACGTTCCTGTTTCCCATTGGAACCCCTGCTTCTCCGTAGACATCGGCGGAGGGAACGCCACGGACGCCATTTCTATAGGCAGTTGCTCCACCCTACAGAAGTCTTCCACTACGCTTTGTTCAGTTAACAAAAAAAAAAAAAACTATTCTCTGCTCTACAGATCAAGACTTCCACTACGCATCTGTGGGCAGTTGTTCTGTTATCCAAAAAAAACGAACAAGTCTATTCTAACTTCTTTCAGAAGAACCTCGATCCACCTTTCACTATCTACATATTCTCTCTGAATTTTCACCAAACCACATACCAGTGAACACTGGGGTCGTTATCTGCATATTCTCTTTGAATTTCACCGGGTTGGGGAGGCCGTGGAGGCATCCTGTGGGTGGCTAGCTAGAGACGTCTGTGAAGCCGCACGATGATGATCCAGACGCTACCAAAAAGCTTGGCGTCGCTGGACTCCACTACCTCTGGTAGGAAGGCGTTCTACTTTGACAAGCAATACGTGCTCGGGATGACTGTCATGGCTGGCATCGGCGGACTACTGTTCTTCTACGACACAGGTGGGGAGATAGTTACAATAATCCATTTAGAGTTTTTCTGTCACCGTCTGCACCCTCTTCAGGATCGACATGGCTTTCCCAACCTTCTCGCAGGACGGCAACCTCATCACCTTCTCTGCATTATCGGGACTCTATGTGATGAACTTCGACAAGTCCGGACGTCACGTTGATCTTGCCTAACTAGCCTTCCTCACATGTGGCATCCCAAGCGGAAGGGGGTTCTCTACCCTAGCCTCGATCTGGGTTTCATCTCAGCAACCACAGAGGTGGACGTGGTCTACATCACCCTCCCTAGAGATGCTGGTCTACATCACCCTCCCATTGACGCCCAGGGTTCTGGTCTCCGCAGTCTCACCAACGACCCCTGGAGCCTCACCAACGACCACTGTTTGCATCGTTGCATCCCTGCCTTGAGATGCTGGCGGCCAGCATGAGTTCTCCTCCGCTCTTTGCACTGGGGCAGCGGCGGAGGCACCTGATCAACTGTGTTAGACCCCGAATTTTTATTCTCTTATATATATATATTATATATATATTCTATAATATATATATATGTATAGGAATGGTGTGTGGGAGTTCGCTTGTGGTGTGCATAGCATGCGTAGTTCATTGTGCCTACTATAAGTTTTATAATCTCTTGAGCGTGAGCATGTGTGTATATCTATATATATATATATACGTGTATATGATAATTCATGTAGAAGTGAGCAATTAGCTAAATTAAGAATTATTATGACCACTTTCTCAGAATCTCAGACTCAGAATATTTAAGCAATATTATGTATGCATTTTTCTGAATATTGAAGAATATTCTATATTATCTAATTCATGGATTATGCATGGGGATGTATGGAGTACGTACGTACATACATATAATCATGTATATGTAACCATGCATGTGATACTTACCTATCAAAATTTGGTAAGACCCTGAATTACCTTCTATTTGGCAGTGTGTGGACTCGTGATGGTGAGTAGATATCATGCATGTATATGTAATATCTATATCAGCTAGATGTACTTGCTATGCATGTGTACGTATTGAAAACGTTGTTAAATTATATGTGTATGTACGTATGTATGTTATCTTATGCGTGTGACAATTGTATACCTAATTCTACATGCATAACACCTTGGTGTACTTATGTATGCATGAGTATGTTTAGTTGTAAACATGGTTCATTGCATGGTTAGTTAATGCGTACATTGTACTTCGTACATTGCATGTACATAAAGAGTTCAAGCATGGTAGGTGTATTTAGTAGTTATATTGGGATTCTATAATCCTCATGAATAACATGCATGTATTTTATGATAATTAGGTGAGAATAGTCAATTGGCTCAATCATGCATATAGTGCATATTAAGGAATCCTATGCATATAGTACTTAAGATAATTAGGTAAAGTTGTGCAAGTTAATCTAATTACCGGTGCGCATGTTGTATCCATCTATTTCAAGCATAATGTACACAAGTATGCTACACCCGTGTGTGTATGCATAGGTAGATATCTACGTACATCTTATCTTAGTGTATTCATGTATGCTTGTGTATGCCTAGGTATAAATGTTATTGATTGCCCGGTGTAGTAATATACATATTATACCTTATACTTGTATGCGTATGAAGATATTCATGTGCGTGTTGTTATCTTGATGTACCTATGTATGTATGTGTAGGATTAGTAGAAATATTGGATGTTTACATGGTGTAGTGGTGTATACACTATACTACATAGGTTTCATGTGCATGTATGAGTGGACTAAGCATGGTTCTGCATGATTTTAAGTTCTGGCAGAAGAGTGTCTTGGCGTCAACATGGATGGACGCCCATGTTATGTCAGCGTCCATATCGACGGACGCCACACCTAAGTAACAGTCCACTGGATGTGGACGTTAATATCTCTAATTTTCTGTGCGCAGCAGAGCGCAGAGAGCACTCATTGGGCAGGCTTCTGATTGGGGAGATGTCTTCCCAACGTCTCTTACTTGTCCCTTCAGTCCTGCACGAGCCCCTCTTGCCCCCTTATTCTATAAAACACCTCTCTTTGCAACCTAGAGAGCTCCCTTGGCTCATTTTCTAAAAGGAAACCCTAGCTGAGAGAAGAGATGAGGACTGACCTTGGAAGGCTTAGATCCGGCGACTGGAGGCGTTTTCGGGTGAGCTTCTACAACAAGGAGGAAGGCCATACATAGGAGAAGGCTTCCCCGGCGTGGGACTGCGGCTTGCAACCCCCTGGAACCCGGAGCAAAGGATTTCTGGAGGCTTCTTGGCAAGTGCCAAGGAGAGCTCCATCGGCTATTTTGATCCGTTTAGAGGGTTTTCTTCAGGCAAGTAAACCCTAGGTCTTGAGCCTAGACATGTCCCTAAGTCTCAGGAATTTTGTGGATCTTAATTCGTGTCCTGGAGCCCCTATTCTGAATTTTTTTCCAAGCTCGGTCTGTGTTCTTACACAGACAGGAACTTGACGGCAAGAGACCTTGTCGTCAAGTGCATCTGTTAACGGCATGCGATAATGCCGTCAACCCTGTACACGGCCAGGTCATTGACGTTGAGTTCGTCAGGACAGAACCGTTAACTGTTTTCTCCCTTAAATGACTATTTTCGATTGGTTTCTCGCGATGAGGATATATTGTAAACCCTATGTTATGTAAGATATCTATTGGGTGTGTGGATGGGTTATTGAGCATGGTATGAGTAATGCAATTTAATTGCTTTGCGAAAATGCATGTATGTTAAGGCAATGACCTTCTTGACTCACTGTTGGATGATTTAGTGAGGGTCGAAAAGTGCTAAATGTTGTGAGCCATGTATGCATGCATCAGTTTATTCCCTGCAATTTCTATGATTTTCCCATGTTTATATGATTTGTTAGAATTCATGTTTTGGGAAAATAGAGAACATGTGTAGGACTATTAAATTCTCTAGTAAATCGTGCTTTGTGCAATAAATACGGGTAGAATTTCGTGCGAATACAGCATGTTAGGTCAGGGCTGAGGCATGTTAAATCAATTGCTTATGCTAGATTTCCATGCTAATAGGGATTTCAAATAGCATGTGAAATGGATGTTTGATTTTCTGTAAATTCGTTTTAGTTCAGAAAAATCTGAAAACTTGCATGTAGAATCCTAAACCTGAAACCAGTATGTGGTCAAAGTTTCAGGTCATTTGGACAATTATACAGTGCAATATGAAATTTCCATGCAAAATGCGTGACTACTGCAAGCTATTAGGAAATGATTTGGTTTCTGAACAATTTAACCTGATTAATGAAACCTCCGGAATGTTAATTATGGTCATCTGTAGTAGCATGATTAGGAGAAAAACAGAGTCACATTGTGCATGAGAAAATGAAGGAGATGTAAGTGTTATGTGTAAAATACGTGTTAAAACTCGGCATGAGTAAAGTGTAAAAGTTGTGCCTATGTGACACTGCTACCCTAGAGGCATCGGGAGCCGTATATAGAAAAGTCCCTATGGAAGGCTCCATGTGATATAAGTTTGTCCCAAAGGCATTGGGAAAACCCCGAGGTGGACAAGTACCACTGGATAGGGTGGAGAGGGCTTCTCCCGGTGCGCGCAGTTACCAAGATTCACCGCTGTATTGCCTAGGTGGTGGGTATGTGATTATGAGTTGTGTTATGTGTTATGAGTTGTGAAAAGAGTTATAAGAATGAGATATTGTTAGTGTCCTCTACTGGTGGTTAGGACTATGTGTCATGGCAATGTTTAAGCAATGAAAATGAATAAAAGTGAATATGTGAACATGGCACGTGGTAAGTGCCCATGATGCACGTGGTAAGTGCAATCGATGTGATACGTGATAAGTGAAAGTGGTAGAGTAAATGATGTGGAAACGTGTAAATTGTGTAAGTGTGAACATGTGTACATGTCAAATGTGTAAAAGTGAACAATGTGAATGAGTAAGTGTGCAATCATGTGGGATAAATGTGTTAGATTGTGAACTTATGATATATGTCATGAAAGTGTTAATGCATATCCAAACAGCAACCTAAATGTATGCAAAACGATGTTTCACATGTGTAAGAATGAGTAGAATCCATATTAGGAACTTCCCTTTCAAACATATGAGAATCTCACGTTAATTGCTATCATGTTGTGATTGAATGTATATATATAGCTCTCACGTGAATGAAATGGTAGTGAGCATGTAATAGGATTTTCACGTTTGCAAAAGGTTGATTATGAATATGGCAAATGCATGAAAAATATTTGGATTCCATGCTAGTTGAAAGGCTCAATTAGTATAAAAGTTCATACTTAAGTGCTCATGGATTGCTAAATGGTTTCACCATGTTTTAACTTCAAGTCATGCTACAAATGTGAAACTATGTGCATGTGATTTTATTATGTTAAAACAGCAAGTAAATTGTAAATAAATACAAAAAGGTCATGTGAAAAGAAAGTAGTCATCGTGCTAGCTTGTTCTTTTCTTTACGCTCAATTGTATGCTCTAGTAGTAGAAATATCTATGGGTTAAAAGAATGTGTGGACGAATCATGCTACATGTTAAATGTATTAAATAAGTGCATGTGTATGATGTAATGCTCATGATTTAGAATAGAATTATGGTAGACTAAAGCATGCTCCTGAAGATAATATGTATTGCTAGTTGAAAGTAAGGACCATGAGTACCTTCGTGATTTGATGATAGTGTGCATCTCTTTAATGTTAATGCCATATTGTGAGTGTGACATGTTTAAGTTTAAGACTTTGTTTGCTTGCTGAGTCTTTGGACTCACTCTTGCTTCGGCGTACAGGTTGACAGGTATCGGTTCTAGAAGGAAGCTTGGTGAGGATCGTCATTAGAAGACTATTTTGTGGAGCTGTTACTAGTTGTACTTTCTTTTTTTTTCCTAGCACGAAAAGGATTATTTGTATGGACAATGTAGTTCTTTTATCTTGTATTAATGTGGACATTGTCTTTCTATTTCGCTATTTAGATTGTGGAATGTGGTGGTGATGGGTAAGAGTTGAGTTATTTATTTTATTCCGTTGTACTCTATTGCTATCCAGGTACATATCAACCTATCGACTAGTGTTGGGTACATGTCCCACTGTGACGACGCCCTTTATACCGATGGGGATTGGTATAATCGTACCGGTATGAAGAGGGTCATTACAGACATTGGTATCAGAGCACCAAGGTTGAGACTGTACATGGATAGACCATCATCATCACAATATTGCAAAGTCTTCATAGAAAATTGTCCATACATGTAGAAATTACTAATACTAGAGTGGAAGATAGTAAGGGGAATAGTTAGGATATAGTAACCTAGGTTCTAATTGAGTTACGTTTTTTTGCAGACTATGGCTGGACGGGGTAGACGTAGTGCTCAGTCTAGGAGGTATGAGCAAACCGCAAGCTGAAGAATTTTGTGAAAGGACTTGAGCCATCAGTGAGGGCTAGGCTTCTGGAACTCGATTCGGTATCTTAGGAGAAATTCTAGGTGTGACCACCCAGCAAGAGAATGGAGCGGGATCTCTCCCAGAGGGGAGGCAACTCCAAAGGAGAATATGATCAAGCCATTCCAAAGGCAAGATAAGAAGAAGGAGAAACCCTTGGAAAGTCAACAATCAACTGTGGCCTCAAGCATCGAGAAACCGAGTGCACCCAGTGCGGGAAGCGTCATGGCGGGAAAGCATGTTGGAGAAAGGAAGGAAGGTGTCTTAAATGGGGAGGCAAAGATCATCGGCTTAAAGAGTGTCCGAATCTGAAGACGAAGTTCACTCCGCGAGGTGCTTCATCGACCGCAATATAGGAGCAAGGAGTAGCTGGTGATGACCTCGGCGACGTCACCACAGGTACTCGATGCGATCTTCGAGGACGAAGATCTTTTTCTAGAGGGGGAGAGTGTTAGACCCCGAATTTTTATTCTATTTTATATATATATATATATGTATATGAATGGGTTGGGAGTTCGCTTGTTGGTGTGCATAGCATGCGTAGTTATTGTGTCTAAAGTTTTATACTCTTTGAGCGTGAGCTGTGCGTATATATATATATATCTGTAAATATAATTCTGTGAAGGAGCAATTAGCTAAATAAGATATACTTTCTAGAATCTAGATATATTAAGCATATTAAGTATGTATTTTTCTGAAATTGAGATAGTCTATATTATCTAATTAGGATCTGCATGGGGAGTATGAGTACGTAAGTACATACATAATCATGTTATGTACCTTCTAGGCATGTGATACTACCTATCAAAATTGGTAAGATGAATATCCTTATGTATGTACTCGTATTCTAAATATGATGAATGTAGATATCTATATCAGCTATTGTTTTGTATATGTGTATATGAAAAGTGTTAATTTATGTGTATGTACGTATATGTTATCTTATGCGTGTGACAATTGTATACCTAATTCTACATGCATACACCTTGGTGTACTTATATATGCATGAGTATGTTTAGTTGTAAACATGGTTCATTGCATGTTTAGTTAATGCGTACATTGTACTTCGTACATTGCATGTACATAAAGAGTTCAAGCATGGTAGGTGTATTTAGTAGTTTATATTGGGATTCTATACTCCTCATGAATAACATGTATGTATTTTATGATAATTAGGTGAGAATAGTCAATTGGCTAAATCATGCATATAGTGCATATTAAGGAATCCTATGCATATAGTACTTAAGCAATGTAGGTAAAGTTGTGCAAGTTAATCTAATTACCGGTGCGCATGTTGTATCCATCTATTTCAAGCATAATGTACAAAGTATGCTACACCCGTGTGTGTATGCATAGGTAGATATCTACGTACATCTTATCTTAGTGTATTCATGTATGCTTGTGTATGCCTAGGTATAAATGTTATTGATTGCCCGGTGTAGTAATATACATATTATACCTTATACCTTGTATGCGTATGAAGATATTCATGTGCGTGTTGTTATCTTGATGTACCTATGTATGTATGTGTAGGATTAGTAGTAAATATTGGATGTTACATGTGTAGTGGTGTATACACTATACTACATAGGTTTCATGTGCATGTATGAGTGGACTAAGCATGGTTCTGCATGATTTTAAGTTCTGGCAGAAGAGTGTCTTGGCGTCAACATGGATGGACGCCCATGTTATGTCAGCGTCCATATCGATGGACGCCACACCTAAGTCAACGTCCATGGATGTGGACGTTAATATCTCTAATTTTCTGTGCGCAGCAGAGCGCAGAGAGCACTCATTGGGCCAGGCTTCTGATTGGGGAGATGTCTCCCAACGTCTCTACTTGTCCCTTCAGTCCTGCACGAGCCCCTCTTGCCCCCTTATTCTATAAAACACCTCTCTTTGCAACCTAGAGAGCTCCCTTGGCTCATTTTCTAAAAGAAACCCTAGCTGAGAGAAGAGATGAGGGACTAACCTTGGAAGGCTTAGATCCGGCGACTGGAGGCGTTTTCGGGTGAGCTTCTACAACAAGGAGGAAGGCCATACATAGGAGAAGGCTTCCCGGCGTTGGACTGCGGCTTGCAACCCCCTGGAACCCGGAGCAAAGGATTTCTGGAGGCTTCTTGGCAAGTGCCAGGAGAGCTCCATCGGCTTTTGATCCTTTAGAGGGTTTCTTCAAGCAAGTAAACCCTAGGTCTTGAGCCTAGACATGTCCCCTAAGTCTCAGGAATTTTGTGGATCTTAATTTGTGTCCTGGAGCCCCTATTCTGAATTTTTTTCCAAACTCGATCTGTGTTCTTACACAGACAGGAACTTGACGGCAAGAGACCTTGCGTCAAGTGCATCTGTTAACGGCATGCGATAATGCCGTCAACCCCTGTACACGGCCAGGTCATTGACGTTGAGTTCGTCAGGACAGAACCGTTAACTGTTTTCTCCCTAAATGACTATTTTCGATGTGTTTCTCACGATGAGGATATACTGTAAACCCTATACGTTATGTAAGATATCTATTGTGGTGTGTGGATGGGTTATTGAGCATGGTATAAGTAATGCAATTTAATTGCTTTGCGAAAATGCATGTATGTTAAGGCAATGACCTTCTTGACTCACTGTTTGGATGATTTAGTGAGGGTGGAAAGTGCTAAATGTTGTGAGCCATGTATGCATGCATCAGTTTATTCCCTGCAATTTCTATGATTTTCCCATGTTATATGATTTGTTAGAATTCATGTTTTGGGAAAATAGAGAACATGTGTAGGACTATAAATTCTCTAGTAATTCGTGCTTTGTGCAATAAATACGGGTAGAATTCGTGCGAATACAGGCATGTTAGGTCAGGGCTGAGGCATGTTAAATCAATTGCTTATGCTAGATTTCCATGCTAATAGGGATTTCAAATAGCATGTGAAATGGATGTTTGATTTTCTGTAAATGTTTTAGTTCAGAAAAAAATCTGAAAACTTGCATGTAGAATCCTAAACCTGAAACCAGTATGTGGTCAAAGTTTCAGGTCATTTGGACAATTATACAGTGCAATATGAAATTTCCATGCAAAATGTGTGACTAATGCAAGCTATTATGAAATAATTTGGTTTCTGAACAATTTAACCTGATTAATGAACCTCTGGAATGTTAATTATGGTCATCTGTAGTAACATGGTTAGGAGAAAACAGAGTCACATTGTGCATGAGAAAATGAAGGAGATGTGAGTGTTATGTGTAAATATGTGTTAAAACTCGGTATGAGTAAAGTGTAAAAGTTGTGCCTATGTGACACTGCTACCCTAGAGGCATCGGGAGCCGTATATAGAAAAGTCCCTATGGAAGGCTCCATGTGATATAAGTTTGTCCCAAAGGCATTGGGAAAACCCCGGAGGTGGACAAGTACCACTGGATAGGGTGGAGAGGGCTTCTCCCAGTCTGCGCAGTTACCAAGATTCACCGCTGTATTGCCTAGGTGGTGAGTATGTGATTATGATTCGTGTGATATGTGCTATGAGTTGTGAAAGAGTTGTTATGAAAAGAGATATTTGTTAGTGTCTACTGGTGGTTAGGACTATGTGTCATGGCAAATTGTTTAAGCAATGAAAAATGAATAAAATGTGAAATATGTGAACATGGCACGTGGTAAGTGCCCATGATGCACGTGGTAAGTGCAATCGATGTGATACGTGATAAGTGAAAGTGGTAGAGTAAATGATGTGGAAACGTGTAAATTGTGTAAGTGTGAACATGTGTACATGTCAAATGTGTAAAAGTGAACAATGTGAATGAGTAAGTGTGCAATCATGTGGGATAAATGTGTTAGATTGTGAACTTATGATATATGTCATGAAAGTGTTAAATGCATATCCAAACAGCAACCTAAATGTATGCAAAACGATGTTTCACATGTGTAAGAATGAGTAGAATCCATATTAGGAACTTCCCTTTCAACATATGAGAATCTCACGTTAATTGCTATCATGTTGTGATTGAATTGTATATATATATATAGCTCTCACGTGAATGAAATGGTAGTGAGCATGTAATAGGATTTTCACGTTTGCAAAAGGTTGATTATGAATATGGCAATGCATGAAAATATTTGGATTCCATGCTAGTTGAAAGGCTCAATTAGTATAAAAGTTCATACTTAAGTGCTCATGGATTGCTAAATGGTTTCACCATGTTTTAACCTTCAAGTCATGCTACAAATGTGAAACTATGTGCATGTGATTTTATTATGTTAAAACAGCAAGTAAATTGTATAAATAAATACAAAAAGGTCATGTGAAAAGAAAGTAGTCATCGTGCTAGCTTGTTTTTTCTTTACGCTCAATGTATGCTCTAGTAGTAGAAATATCTATGGGTTAAAAGAATGTGTGAACGAATCATGCTACATGTTAATGTATTAAATAAGTGCATTGTATGATGTAATGCTCATGATTTAGAATAGAATTATGGTAGACTAAAGCATGCTCCTGTGAAGATAATATGTATTGCTAGTTGAAAGTAAGGACCATGAGTACCTTCGTGATTTGATGATAGTGTGCATCTCTTTAATGTTAATGCCATATTGTGAGTGTGACATGTTTAGTTTAAGACTTTGGTTTGCTTGCTGAGTCTTTGGACTCACTCTTGCTTCGGCGTACAGGTTGACAGGTATCGGGTTCTAGAAGGAAGCTTGGTGAGGATCGTCATTAGAAGACTATTTGTGGAGCTGTTACTAGTTGTACTTTCTTTTTTTTCCTAGCACGAAAAGGATTATTGTATGGACAATGTAGTTCTTTTATCTTGTATTAATGTGGACATTGTCTTTCTATTTCGCTATTTAGATTGTGGAATGTGTGTTGGTGATGGGTAAGAGTTGAGTTATTTATTTTATTCCGCTGTACTCTATTGCTATCCAGGTACATATCAACCTATCGACTAGTGTTGGGTACATGTCCCACTGTGACGACGCCCTTTATACCGATGGGGATTGGTATAATCGTACCGATATGAAGAGGGTCGTTACAAACATTGGTATCATTTGGCCGAGAAGGGAAAAATGAAAAAGCATTTACCACCATCTAAACCACAAATCAAACATGCTAAGTAACGTAATCAACCATAAATTTTAATCCCTCATCCTTAGACAAGTACTTCATATTCCTTAGACAATATTTTACCCTATTTTTTATTTTCTTTTTATTTCTTTACATATAATTATATATTGATGAAAAATATGTGTACTAATTTCCTTTACATATTATTGAGATCTCAAAGTTTTTTACATCGTAACACTGTGGAGTAATACTTAGTGCGCACCAAGTATTAAAAAAACCTCACTTACAAGAGGGGGTGGGGATCGAGCTAGATTTTATAGTGTTGACTATTTTTTTTTTAAGTTAAATGAACTTTTTTTCTTACAAATTTCATTGACTTGACTAATATCATTAAAACATGTAAGATAATACACCCAACCATTGATATGTATCAGAAAATTTCTCTGTTTATATTGATACATTTAATTACATTGAATGATACCAAATCTCCAATTTCTTTTAGTAAACATATACATTACTATCCATGTGAATTATAATATAATTTTTCATACAATATCAAACACGGTAAAAACGAGTGGTTATAGTTGAAGCACGGAGATAATATAGTGTTTCCATAACATATTAATTGATTGGATAACATATTTTAAATATTTTTCTCACCATCTCAATCTATATTAATTATTATAATATAATTCAATCTTAGTACTACCATACGGCAGTACCAAGATACTTATATTCCAACCTAAACATTCCTCTAAAAAATCAAAAGAAATACATCCCCACCTACATCGATCAAGAAGTAAAATTCTAAACATGACAGTTGCTACCTCCACGGCAAATGAGGAAAGGTGAATTATTCACTTTCTTGAATTAGTACCATGATATTTATTTCCCGCCAATCTATTTGTGTTCATCAACGAGGAAAGGACAGATGCGTTTAAAAGAATTTGAGTAAACTCTTTTCTTTGAGAAAATATCACAGCTCAAAAAAACAAAAAAAAAAATCAACTTTAACTTTATATTATGTGTTGAATTTATTTTTTTTACTTTACATTACTGATATTGTGATGTTATTAAATTTATAATTTATTTTTAATAATTAAAATTTTATCTGAATGAGTAAACGTTAATAATATATATAAATATATTTATATCTAAAATATTCCGTGCATCGCACGGGTATAGAACTAGTATTACTATAATAACACAAGAAAAGCAAAAAATATTAAATGTAACTTACATTTAATGGAAGACTAATAATCTTATCATCCACTTCCAGACCTAAATGAGTCACCATCATTTGGGTTTTGATAGCCATAACCAAAGAGGGAATTTGCCCAATCATGCATACCCATTTGAATCCCTCTTGGTGTAAATTGTTGACTTGAGCTTTCTCCAGATTGTGATGGAGCTGGACACCATATGCCAAGCGGTTTGTATGTGCTTGTTGCTTCACTATGCTCTTGTTCTTGTGAAGGCCAAGGTCCCCATCCTCCTGTACTCCAAGAGGTGAGCTGCTAATATCTGAGTACGGTAAAATGGGAGGCTGAAATGCAGGTATATGAGTAGATCTGAACTATAGCTTGGCTCCCAAGGTGACCACTCATAGGCTGCATGACGTTGTTGTCCTTCATATCCCCCTTGTCCATGCCCTTGTCCTTCTCCTCCGCCTCCCTGATGTTCTGTTTCTGGTGCACAACTTGTAGTAAGCCCTAGACCCGTGAAAATCCTGGCCCAGCAAATCCTGCATCTCCCTGACAAGCTCATGTGGCCCCAGTGGCAGCCCCATCATCATTTGGATCTTGTGTGGTGTCATCACTACGAATTGGTTGTTGCACTTTCCTCTTCTTTGGCTTGGTATACGTTCTTTTTTCTTGCTCTATGGCTTTTGAACTCCTCACTTTTTGTGTTGAAACTCTTCTTAATGCAGGCTGAGTGGTAGGTACTCTAGATGTCTCTGGCAAGATAGCTGAGTGTCGTGGTCTCTCTCTAGTAGTAGAAGTAACTGGCTGAGACAAGAGAGGTGGGTCCTCACTTACCCTAAGCTCTGGATCTCGAGCCCTACTCCATCTCCATCCATTCTCCTTCTGCCCGTGAGCAATCGTGAGGGTCAAATTCTGGAACATCCCTTTCTTGTCGTGTTTCCACCCATGCATTTAGTGGTGTTCCTCATCAAGCAACTCATCAACATCAATAGGAGGTGATACTGCTTCCCTCTCTGCAAAACGTTGCCCCCAATGACTACCGGCAAAAGCCATTAGCCTTGCCTCGCTCTTCTTTTGCCTTTGTCTAATGCACTTGACTTTCAACCGCATATTATAGTGGCAATAGATCCGTTTCTCTGCCTAGTTGCACTCAAATGTTTCTCACTTTTGTGTGTGATATGAGAAGTGCTCCAATTCCTCTCACACTGGCTAGATGAAGTGGTCTGACTGAATACTCTAATGGCAATCCTTGCAAGTGGATTCTTTGACCACCTTGTACTCTAACATAATCCACCACTCACCTGGAAAAAAAAAACAATGATTAGCACATAATGGTTGTGAATTGTCACTTTGTCGTCAAGTAAAGATGAGCATAAGCCTTAAGGTAATAAGTTCTCACCAAGACTCATTCTGTTCACTGCTTCTTTAAGATCATAATCTCTATAAATATCCAACTTCAGTTTAAATATGTCCATCTAAAGTATAAAATGTTGGTATGATCACACTACTATACTAGTAATGTGTAATTTGTAAAGTATATTGAATACATGAAAATGGATTAAGTCTTTAAGTTGGTTGTACCTCATCATAGCATCTATTCTATTCTACCTCCTCAGTGGTCCTACATAATCTTGAGATGACATTGATTGTCCCTTGGAGCACCTCACCATCGTTGCGAGGGGAATCACTATATTGATGCCTGGGGTTAAAAAAATACCCTATATGTACAAAACATGTCCAATAAGTTAGAAATTCAATATGCACAATAAGATATAATTTGAAAGTTAATACATTTACCTGCTGCATGTAAATCATGGTGGAGGGTGGACTCCCATCTTGTATCAATAATTCTCCACCCTTTTTGAAATGTCATGGGATGCTTCTCTCTCAACCTTTCTTTGGCTTTATCCATAGCCTCATATAGTTAACCCATGTCATTATTGTCCTCTCCATCAACCATCCTCAAGACTTGTACAAGAGGCTCTATTAGCTTCAAGTAATATGAGATTCTATCCCAAAAAATGGTCACTGATCAAGCAAGAAATTTCATGTGCGACATCTCTGGATTCCTCTCTCAATGTAGCCACATGTGCCAAGTACTCAAACTGTGCATGAGAGTGCCCAACTCATGTCTAAACTTATGCAAACTCTCCAATGCAATAAATTGGGAAGCAAATCTAGTTTGGCCAGGACGAATGATGTCATGTCCATCTGTGCACTCTCTCATCATATGCAGATTCTGTTGTGTCCATAAATAAAACTAGTAATCATTTGCGCCTTGGACACCAAGTCATGCACATGTTTATCTTTGCCAATGTCCTCCATCATCAAGTCTAAAAGTGTGCTGCACAAGGACCCAATAGAGATGATGTCATTTTCCCATCAACTTTCTTCCAACTGCCTTGTAACTAGCTTCATTATCAGTGACAACTTGGACTACGTTTTCCTCACCAATTTCTTCAACCATCTCATCCATGAGCCTAATAGGTACTCTGCATTCTTTATTTGTCCACTTGCATCTACAGATTTCATGAACATTGTATCCTCACTGCAATATATAAGGAAGTTAATCATAGACCTTCTTGTTGTTCTTGTCCATCCATCACACATAAGAGTACAACCTCTTGCCATCCATATAGCTTTAAAGGATGCTACCCACTCCTTTGTCTTAGCCAGTTCCTCTTCAAGATGTTTGCCATAAATGTCCTTTGGTGTTGGAGCTTTCAAACCTGGGCCTACCTCACCAATCGAATCTATCACTGTCTGGAAGTATGGACTAGATGTTGTATGGGCTGGGACCCCTGCATGCAAAACCGTTTTGCAATATTTTTTACCACATGTTTGGCTGAAGCAATTGTGGCTTTCACCCCTTTTAATGCATGTTTTATGCTAGGCTGTTTTGATGATGGTTTTCTATGCATGAATGTGTCCATGACACCAGTTGGTCTAGTTCTCGTTCCCCTCATTGAATCACCTCTCTTGACTAAGGGATGTGGCCTTGTTATAATAGCTCATGATGATGATCCTTCCCTTGTACTATGGTACCTCCTCATCTCACTTTCCTCTCTAAAAGTAGCTACTGCAGCAGCATGCCGACTCTGCCATAGTCCTTCTCGCCATTCCCTCTCATTAGGTGAAAGATCCTCATAATCCTCATCTTCTGACTCATCAACAGTAATTGGTCTTTCTTTCATTACACCCTTACTTCTCCCCTTCCCAGAAACTCTTCATGCAATTCTTCTTGTTATTGAATACGTATGCATTTTTGTTGTTGTCTTCCAACCATATACTCTTTCATCTCATTCACTAACTGTCGTGGACATTGCTTACATTTTGATACACTCCCACCAATACCTGCAATATGTTGTTTTAGGCGGTATACGCCTCCATTCATTTCCTTCCCACAGTGGTTACATTGCACTCTCTTAGAGGCAGCATCAAGAAGAACACCATGCCTCCACCCAATGTCCAATTGTGGGACTGGTGACTGCTCTTCCCCTTGGCCCCCTTCCTCGTGGCCCTCCTCAGCCATAATTGTTAATCCTATAACAATACAAAGACATTCATGTGTAAGTATAAAATTACAACTATAATTACATCCAATAACAACAAATTTATAACTAATTTCCAGAAATTAACCACCAGCATTATCATACAAAGACACAATTAGGTCAATTAAGTGATTGAAATACTTAATTGATCTTCAATTGTGCTAATAGAACAAAAGTCCCAAATGTCAAACCCTAATTAAGGTGAAATTTGGGAGTTTTCTCTAATTTCCCGAAATTAACCACTAACATTATCATACCAAGACATAATTAGGTCAATTAAGTAATTAAAACACTTAATTGATCTCAATTGTGTTAATAGAACAAAAGCCCCAATTTCAAACCCTAATTAGGGTGAAATTTGGGGTTTTATCTAATTTTCTGAAATTAACCACCAACATTATCATACAAAGACATAATTAGGTCAATTAAGTGATTGGAACACTTAATTGATCTCTAATTGTGCTAATAGAACAAAAGCCCCAAATTTCATACCCTAATTAGGGTGAAATTTAGGTGTTTTGTCTAATTTACAAACTCTAGGTTTTTAAAGCTGTCATATCCTTTCTATAATCTAAGAATATGAAGATATAACAAGATCAAACATATATGCATGCTTTTTCATTTTTAAAAAAAATTATCTAAATTAAAAAATTTTAAAAATACCTTGATAAGAAAAGCTTCTCCTTTGCTTGAATAAGATCTCTTCAGATCTACTCAAGAGGATCTCCCTTGGGCCTTGGCCGCTCCTCTCTACCTCTTTATGTTTCAAAGAGAACAAAGGGGTCTTATAAGAAGAAGAAGAAGAGGACCGGAGGAGGAGGAGGCGACGGCGGTGGGGGCGGCGGACCTGGGGGGGAAGGGCTTCTCCCCCTTACGTTCTTCCTGAAGGCCAAAAACAGGGAGGAGGGGGGCTGCGAACCAGAGAATACACAAGCCAATCTCTGGATCGGCTGTGTTTTAAGGGGGATCCGCCAGGGATCGGCCCTAATCGGGCCGGATCGACTAGGGATCGACCGACTATGCCGATAAGGGCTCGATCCGGCAGGCAAACTTAAAATTTGAAGTTTAACCAGCCGGATCGACAGAATCATTAGTGGATCGGTTGATCCCTGGGCGATCCATTCGATCTAACTCGGATCCACTCGTGTTCGGCCGATCCACCTTCAAAACTTGGGTTTTGGGGGACTTCCCCCCAAAGTTGGATCCATAACCGCCGATCTGATCCAGGATTGACCGATTCTGGGCCGATTCTGGCGATTATGCCTTCCATAGTAGTTCAGGGAGGCGCTCACATGGGGGCGAGATGGTGGGCCGACTCAGATACTAGCGAGGTGGTGTCCTCGAACGTCGTGATCGTACAAACCCGTGCGGAAATGCTGGTACGTACAAATACATGCAGACGAATTCGTCGATGACCTCAGTCTCGTGCAAGCTCATTCAGGCCTCCGGCCAATGGAACAAGCTCACGCGGGGCAAAGAGGGCGGAACACTAGCACGTCGCTCCTGAAGAGGAGAGGGGGGGGGCATATGATGGAGTGGCGGCAGCAAAGCTAGACGATGGCGCACAAGCTAGAAAATGGTGGCGCGGTCTCCATGGGGGTCGTACAATGCGGCCCACTAGGGGGTGAGAACGGCACCAACGCAGTGGAGACGGCAAGATACCGGTGTGGACGTGTGGTGGCAGGGGTCTACTGGCGCATAGAAACACGAGGTCGACAGGCGCAAGAGCTGGGGGGGGGGGGGGTCGGAGTGGCTTCCTACACAGGCAAACGACGCGGGTGGGAACGCAGTTGAAATTGGAGCATAAAGGGTAGGGGCGAATGCACGGAGAAGAATAAGAGCAACAACGAGGGAGGAGGGGGAGACAAACGAGAGCGAAAGAGGGAAGAACGGGAGAGAGAAAAGAAAAGAACGAGAGACAAAGCGTGAGTGGAGCGGCGAACAGAGGGGGGGAGAAGAGAGACGAACAGAGGGAGAGAAAGAGAGACGAAGGAGAGAAAGTGAGAACAGTAATAGATGTTAGTATCAGCCGAAACGGATACATTTCGGCTGAAACGTATCAATTTTTGTCGAGACCGATCAGAAATTGGCCTGAAACACTGTAGCAAATCCGAAATCATTAAAAATAACATTTTAATCAATTTTGGCCGCTTTCACCAAAATCGATCACTCTTCAGGCCGCCTGAGACGTTTGAAACCTGCCAAAACGAAACCGAAACTATATTGGTTTCGAACCCGGCCGAAGTCGATACCGAAACTGATACTAACATTCTTGAGAACAACAGAGTTGGATGAGGAGGAGTGAGGGGGTGGGAGGAAGAAGATGCAGATGCACACACACTCTGGGTCCCTGGGACGGCCCTTTCACAAGATGATCAACATATCCCAGAACCAAAATAAAGCCCAAAATCACCTAGAAAACATCTGAAAATGAAAAAAGACTCTAATGAGTCTCAAATGAGCCTTACATATGCTCAATAAACACCAAAAAAATCACCTAGAACTCATCAACCCTTCATCACCAAGCCACATAGATGTAGCTGCTGCTGCTAAAGGTCTCCGACGCCAGGTCAAAACGGACCTGTGCTCTGGTGTCCTCACCAATATGTCAAACTAGGGTGAGTAAGTCCCATACAGGGTAAGCGGCCAACCAATCTCTGGTACTTTCCTTGTTCTGACTCACATAGGAGATCATCATCCATTTCATTTAAACCATGATTGACTTCAATCGAAGTGCCACATGATTTACAGCCAAGTTTTCCCATCTCCTCTAACAAATCCAAGGCATATTTCCTCTGACCAAGACCTTGCTGGGAGTGAGAAACTTTAATTCCAGGAAAGTATTCAGCTTCCCCAAGTCTTTAATATCAAAATTCTATGCGAGATTTTATTTCAGCTTCCCAATTTACTCTTCATTATCACCTATGACAATCATATCAACTACATAAACCAGCAAAATAACCACTTTACCACTCTGCCATTCAGTAAAGAGTGTATCATCTGAATTTTCTTGAGAATAGTCAAAACTCAACATAGTCTTGTGAAAGCGATCAAACCATGCCCTGGGTGATTGTTTCAGCCCATATAAGGCTTTATTCAGCTTACACACTCTCCCCTTTACATCAAGTTCAGGAGGCACGGAATGTAGAATCAACCGATCCGGATCGGGATCGGTCGATTCCGGATCGGATCAACCATGGCCTAGCCGATCCCAGCTGATTCTGGTCTGAATCAGCCCGACCCAGATCAGGTAGGCCGTGGTCGATCCAAGGGGTTGTTTTCTATGCTTGGAGGGGGTACCATGTAAACCTCTTCCTGCAAATCACCATTCAAGAAGGTGATTTTGACATCTAGCTGATAAAGAGATTAAGATAAATGAGCCACAAAAGCTAAGACCACTTGCACAAATTTAAATCGAGCAACAAACACAAAAGTTTTTGAATAGTCCATGCCATAGGTCTGAGTAAATCCCCGTGCAACCTGCCGCCCCTTGTAACGCCAACAAAACCAACATTAAATTTGACATTGAATATGCATTTTGAACCAGCCAACATTTGTCCTTGGGAAAGATCCACTAGAGTTCAGGTACCATTGTCACGAAGAGCTGTAAGTTCCTCATTCACTACTTGTGCCCACTTTGGATCCTTTATGGCCTCAAAGTATGAGGAAGGGATATGATAAGATGAAATGGTTGCCAAGTATGAGAAAGAGATAACTAAGAATAAGAAACAAAATTAGAGAATGGGAAGGTCAGAGTCAGAAGGAGGCTCATCAAGTAAATGACGAGTGGACCCAATGGACGTTAAGGATGGTAGCTCAGTAGAAGGTCCCTTCTTGCACCAAGTGCCCAATGAACACTGCCGAATTGGAGTTTGCATAACATTCGAATAGGGCACAGACACTAATGGAGACACCAAAGGCAAGGGAATTGAAGAGAGGACAAAAGAACCCTTCCCCTATGCCACAGAGGAGGTGTAATAAGATTGATTTTCAAAGAACATGACATCTTTAAGAAAATATTTCTTTCCAGAATGAAGATCCAAACATCTATAGCCCTTTTGGGTAGAAGACACCCCCAAAAAATTCCTTGAACAGCCCAAGAATCAAGTTTAGTACTATCAGGCATAAGACAATAAATGAAACATAAACATCTAAAAACACGAGGCGGCAAAGAAAACAAGGGCTCAGAAGGACGAAGAATGAGAGAAGAAATTTGGTTGTCCAGATTACATGATGGCATCCTATCTATAAGATATGAGGCATGTAGGATAGCTTCCCCCCAAAATTTTCTAGGAAGATTCCGGTTGGAAAAAAAATGCCCGAGATACTTCAAGAATATGCCCATTTTTTCATTCAGCTAAACTATTTTGTTGAGGAGTGTAGGCACATGATGACTCATGAATCATCCCTTTTTCTTAGATAAAGAAATTTAGCCTTTTCAATGTATTCTCAACATTATCAGATTGAAAATTTTTCACTTTTCTATCAATCAAGTTTCCACCATGTTGCAAAATACCTGGACACCCAAGGAATTTAGTCTTGAGAATGCAACAAATAGAGCCAACAAAAGTGAGAATAATCATCAATAAATGTGAAAAAATAACAATGAACATCCATAGAAGGAACAGGAGAGGGACCCCAAATGTTTGAATGAACAAGATCAAATGGTGCTAAACTTCTTTTTATTGAAATTGGAAAAGTAGTACTATGATGTTTAGCAAGTTGACAAACTTGACACTAAAACACTAATGATTTTACACCAAATAGTTGAGAAAACAAAACCCTAAATGTCCAAGCTAATAATGCCACAAGTAAACATCTCTATCTGGCTAATTTGTTTGACTACAAATAGAGGACTGAAAAAGTAATACTTCCGGGCAAGGTTCGCTGCATCGAGGAATCGGGGCGAATCGGGTTTTTCCTGATCCGCCACGATTCGCCAGAATCGGACCGATTCGCATGGGAATCGGATGGGAATCGGTCCGATTCGATGGGAATCGGGTGAATTGGGTTTCTCCTGATTCAATCCGATTCGACAGAATCGGACCGATTCGATCCGATCCAGCAAACCATGCTTCCGGGGGGGGTGTCAAAATAATAAAGACCATCTACCTCACAACCACTCCCCAATCGTCTGACACCTCCTCAAGTCCTAAAACACACAGTAGGTAGGGAAAATGTCACAGAACAATTGAGAGATTTTGTAAGGCTACTCACAGAAAGGAGATTGATGGATAGAGAGGGTATATATGAAGGGCAGAAGGCACAACTAGTTGACTATTTAGAAGAATGGAACCCTTGCCAATGATAGTGGCACAGGTGCCATCAGAAATAGCTACTTTGTCCTATCCTAAAGATAAGGAATAAGAGGTAAAGTGAGTTGAGATACAAGTTGTGGTCTGTGGCCGCTGAGTCAATGACCCAAGAGTTAGACCTAGTGGTCAGTGCTAGCACTAAGTGCTACCCCAGTCATGGATGTAAGTATCGGCAGAAACCGATACATTTCGGCCGAAACGTATCTCTTTCTGTCATGACCGATATGAAATCAGCCGAAAATACTATAGCAATTCCGAAACTGAAAAATAATATTTTAATTAGTTTCGGTAGGTTTCGGCCGATTTCGGCCAAAACTTGACCAAAACTATCGAAATCGGCCGAAACTCTCCCATTAAGGCCATCCGAGACAGGGCCAAAACCAAGCAAAACAAAACCAAAAAGATTTCGGTTTCAGACCTGGGCAATCTCAACACTGAAACTGACACTCCCATCCCTAGCCCTAGTGGTACTTGAAGAGGAAGTACTCATTTGGCCAAATTGAGATAAGATCCTCTACATACAATCAATGTAGGAAGTAGACAATAGAAGTGCCTAGGATGTGGTAGACCTATCCTCCCGGAAAGTTAATGGTGCACTGGAAGTAGGCTGAGTTACCACAACATTCTCCTTTGTCATACCACGACCTTTACCAACACCATTCTTAAATTTGTCGAATTTCTTCTCAAGATAGAGCTCCCAGAAAAAATCAACATCATGATTGTTTCAAGCGCAGTGGGTACAATGCTTCGCTCCCTTGCCTTTGGGTTTAGCCGAGGATAAAGTTCTTTATTAACTAGTGTTGTAAATTCACCTACAAGAAGAGCGAGTGAAATCACTGCAGATGGTGTAGACATCACCTGACGACGGCCTTCTTCCTTTAAAATTTGGGTGAACATTGATTCTAAGGAGGGAAACTTATCCGCAGAGAGGATTTGGCCATGAAGTGAGTCATAGTGGACATCAAGGCTAACTATGACTTCAAGGCTATGTAATCGGAGGTGTGAGGCGACCTGAGGTGATCAAGGGTCAACTCAGCCTGAAAGGCCTAGGCGATGGCCTAGGTGATTGAGGCGACATATAGTTAAAAAATATGAATATATCTATAAATGTCACCTAAATATGTACATGAAACTAATATATTTCATAAAATTAATCATTCATATATGTCAAATTATTGTATGACTTACTAAATCTATCCATTTCTATATGTAAAGTAACTAAAATTTAAAAAACTAAATTGCAAGTAAATAAATAGGCCAAATGGGCCAAGATATGGGCTGGACAAGAGTGAAATTGGTGGCTTGAAATCGCTGAGGCAAAATGGGCCGGGGTGAGGCGATCTAAGGTCACCTCATCTGGCCTCATGGCTTAGGCGATCGCCTCAATCGCCTTTGATAACATAGCATCAAGGCCAATCAAAGACTGAAATATCTTAGTTGATTCAACATGTTGTAGGTGAAGGGCTTGATCTGCAGTACAAGTCCATTTGTATTGCATGTAAAAGTTCTTGCCACTTAACCTCCAATTCACTAAAGTATGCAGTGATAGATCGGCCAGCCTGTTTTAATGCTTGAATCTCACTTGTTGATTGATATGTCCGGCAAGATTACTCTGCTGCCCATCAGCCCAGACAGCCTTAATTGAGAATCAACATCCACTGTCCATAATGCTTCTTCAAAAGCCGCAGATTTCCAGAGTAAACTGAATTGATTATCCAACCCATCACAAGGCCATTATCCACATCCCGAGATGATCTCTTGGGGTCTATAAGTGGTGGGGCAGTGATGGTGCCATCTATAAATCCCAAATTGCCTTTTCCTCTTAAGAAAAATACGAGCCGATACAGCACACAACAGATAATTGGAGGAATTTAACTTCACCATGGTCATTTGTAGATATTGATTTTCCGATGATGCCATTTGAAGTGAAAAGCTTGTAGAAGAAGATGTGGATTCAGTTCCTCCTGCCAAGATGATTCAGAAGTTGACAACATTGCTGTGAGGATGAAGAGATGACCTGGAAAAGCTCCAAGGTAGGGCACACTGTTCATAGGTGTACACGTAGGGGAAACCCTAGAAGACCACCAACCGGTGAGTCCAAGAGACAAGAGATGACAGCTCCCCTTGATTGCTTCAGTCCTTGAGAGCAGCTGCAATTTACAGCCCCTAATGAAGACTTCAATATGAAGAATAGTGCTCAGCACACCCTTATGCAGAGGAAAAGGAAGAAGAAAGGAAGGTAACGGTTGGGTTTGGAAGAGAAACCCTAACCACAGGTGATGCCCTCTGCCGAGAGCCCGAGAGAAGAGAAAGCTGGTGAGACCTTCAGAATATGCTTCAACTCACACCATGCTCTGAGACCATGTTCAAATTCCAAGACAAAACAAGCCAAGTGTGGAAGAAGAATAGACAAGAGAGGAAGAGGGACTGAGCAGCCTTTCTTGAGAGATCCCAAGATCAGTCGGCCCCTCTAATCCCCAATATTTATATTAATTTAGGGTGGTTACAACTAAACCTTAAAACAAGACAAAAAAAAACCCTAGGAAGATGGATAAATAACATGACTACCCTAATAACTAACTAAAAGAAAACATAAAAAACAGGGACAAAATTGCCCCTCATGTATCACTGCTACAGTCCCATAGGGCCTATCAATCAGTAACCAGCCTCATTCACAGAGGTCTTGTCATCTACACCTTCGATAACCCCATTTTAGCATCCAATGCACTAATGCGTTGTCACTTGGCTAGGTGGCATCCACAAAGGCACCATGTCAGAGTGCAAGAGGGGCAGCCAGACCCATCACACATGGTTTTAATCCATTATCATGCAAAAGCTGCTTGGGTAGACAGGAATTTTGTTAAGATGTTTGACGTGTCTCTATTCTAATTATTGTGCCACTAGCACAAACAACTATTACTACACTACCACTGCAGCTCTGTCCTTGAGACCTATTCATCACCTATGGCAACCTTACATCCACAAAGATCTCATTACCTCCATCTTTAGTAACCCCAGTGAGCATCCAATGCAGTGCCACAATGTCACTGGGCTTGGAGGCATCCAGCAAAGGTCAGATTGAGGGCAATGAGGGGGGAAGCCAACCTATCCGACATGGTCCCAGTCCATTACTGTGAAACAGATGCCATCAGCCACAGTACCCAGAGTAACCCTACCTTCTACATAGCACCAATATCACCACCATGTACAGTGTACACTATACTAGCCTCTACATGCAACATCCTCACACTAAAGAAAGCCACTGTCTTAATTCTCCATTTCCTAGAGGGGATTGCAGTCATGAATGTTCGCAGTTATGGTGAAGATAAATTGAGTTAGAATGAGAAAAGGGGTAGAAGACACCAAGTAGCAAAAGAGGTAATGAGAAGCAAAACAACTTCAAGAATCATTCAATCATGTCAAACACATCTAGAGCTTCCATGTATCATTTTTGAAAATCAAAACAAAAAGTTAAATGGCACAACATTTGGCAATTAAAGAATTTTTAAAAAAAGGTGCTCCAGACACCCTAACATTGAAGAAACTACAAAGTACAAACAGTATCCTATGTTTTCAAAACTGCAGGGAATAAAAAAGCACATATCATTTTCCCTTGAAAGAATTCTCAAGGTTCTAAAATGTCAGCCAGCAGGTTCTAAGTATATTTCCAGAAGAAATCTGCCATAAACAAAAGAACCCAACACAAAAAGTTGCTTCTACACAAGATAGATAGTGAGATGAATACTAAGTGTCAAATCACCTCCCTCACAAAAAGCTGCTTCTATATGAGATAAATACTGAGATATGTGGCAAATCTGTCTACAAGGATTGCTCAAAATAATAATAAGTGTTAAATGCACCTCCCCCCCCCCCTCAACACCAAGCAAGACCCAGAACCCAGTCGAGGATGTGGCTCCAAACAGGAAAAAGGAAGCTGGAATAATGTGTCCATAGGCACCCCCTTCCCCCTGCCAAACAAGGCCAATGAAGGATGTGGCTACAAACAGGGAAAAGGAAGCTGGATTGAAGTTCTACTTTTTCTATGAAAGATACGGTAGTTCTTCTACCAGAAGGAATGCCATGTCAGACATCCCAGAAGATCAGAAAAGAGATCTCGGAGGTATCATGCAATAGCAACCAAAAATATTTGGAGGTATCATAGATAGAAACCAAGTATAAATGAAAGATACGTGCAATACGTTTATTCATGTGAGCTCCCACAAGAAGAATATCAATCTAAACCAAGATATTCAAAAGACTGGAAAGAGGAGATTTCATAGAATCGAGGAAGAAGTACTAGAAAAAAGAATGCAATTTATAACAAACGAAGTGGAAAAGGTACTAGGACAAGAATGTAATTTTGTAACAGCAAATGAAGTGAAAAAGGTATGCACTTGGAAAGAAGAGCTAATACTTACCATATATGTCTGCTGGAAAACAGGTAGGTAAGCAAGATCTTCTGATTCACCCCAGGCCTTTATCAGCTGCAGAGCTCTCTGCCTATTTCTATTATGTGTTTGAGGATTATCAATCATCTTGACTATGTCATCCAATACTTTCTCTGATGCCACCTCTGAGAAGACTTTATCACAGTTCATTGCACAAGCTTCCAATAAATCAAGACTCAGCCTTTGACTGACCTCACTCTTGCTAACAATCTTCTTCTTTATTGACCTCATGACTTCAGGACCATTCAATTCCTCTCCATTAAGTAAAGCACATATCCTCAAATTTAGACCCCAGTTTGGCTCTGTTAAGTTCTCTGATGTAGCTTCATCAACCATTTTTGCCTCCTGGGACTGTCCCTGAAGGATCTCCTTCATCTTGCCACTAACTTTTCTCCCCATTTCTGCACCACCAGTTTTGAGTCGCTCACCTCCCATCTTTAACCGCTCACCTAAGGCTGCCAACTTCAACTTATCCATTTATAAGAACTCACCTACTGTTATCACGCAGACTGACTTGAATTGCCAACTCTGGCAAGATGTGGATCAAAAGATCAGCCTCCCACTTTAAAAGGGAGTGACAGATAATCTAAAATTTTCAGTTCAACTTGTTCAAGTTTCAGCGATTCAGCTGCCCTGTGACCATCCTGCAAAAGCAAATGATCATTAGCACACTTTCACAAAAACCCACAAACTCCATGTCCTTCTATTCAAGTATGTTAATATTAACATATCCATCAGAATACACGGATTGAAGAAATAGACCAGGCTACAAAAGAACCAAAGGATTATGATTCTTTCAGAACAAACAGCCTAAGAATGACCCTTCTCGTCCAATGATTTCCAGTTAGTGTTATGCAGATAATCAACTCTAGGTGTGTCTGATCCACTTAGAATATGAACTACCTGAGTATTAAAATCTATTACTTGATCACAAAGTTACAAGTTACAACCGTATTTTTAGCTCACTTGGGTTTGTTGTACTTGATCACAAAAGTTAGAACAGTATTTTTAGCTTGCCTCAAGAAGCAAGACTTAGGTTCAATTTCCCACAGAAGCTCACCTGACAGTGGGTCTCCGTTTCAGCTTGGACTCTAGGGATTTTGCATGAAAGGAATTCCTCCTCACCCACCCTCCCAACAAAAAGAGAATAATTCATACTTTGGTGTATCCATAGAAAACTCGATACTTGGACTTCAGTTCCTCTCTCAATCCAATGACAGAACTCACCAAAATCCATTCAGAACCAGATGGTGATCCCCAGGACGAGTAGTAACTTGATCGTTCCTTCAATATTATTATAAGCTAACAATTCCAAGGAGCTTACTCGTGAGAAGCGATAGTTCAAAGAAAAACTTGTGAGACAGAATATCTGATACACAGGAATTTAAACATTGGGTGCAAGACCAATAATCAGCCAAGATCTAAGTATGAACAAGTGCTACAGGAGTACATACAAGAGAAATACAAAGGCACGACAGTTGTCTTCAACAACAACGATTGAACGAAATAAATTGCTAAAGTATATCGCAATCCATGTTCGTTAAATCTATCTCTATTGCCGTCGAATATACAAGTGGGTCCCCAATCCCGACAGCCCTGCACATCCAGTTTCGTCACACAAAACCTCAGAAAGGAATCTAAAGCACCAAGTCTATCTCTATTAACGTCGAATATACAAGTCGATCCCCAATACCGACAGCCCTGCACATCCAGCTTCATCACACGAAACCTCAGAAAGGAATATGAAGAACCAAGTCCCCCTGAAACCCCCACAAACACAAGAAATCTAACAGCTCCACCCGGGAACCCTAATATGAAGTCCACGAGGAAGCAAAAGAACGATGGCCCACGACCTCCAGAACGAATGGACAGCGGAAAAAATACAAAGACAGAACTGATGCCCGATAAGCAAGGCCTGAACTGCTGAAGAAAAACCAGTTGTCTCAAACAGCCAGAGGAAGAAAGGAAAAAAGAATCACAGACATGGGTTTGCGCTAAACCGATCAATAGCAAGTAAAAGGAGAAGAAGAGGAGGAGAGAGAAACGTAGGGGAAAAAGGGGGCGCCTTGCTATCCACCTATGAGACTATGACCAGAACCGGCGACGGCCACGGGGAAGCTCCAGCCAGCGGCGGACGGGGGGGCCTCGCCGGGGAGAAGTAAAAGAGGAGAACCCAGCGGCGGTCCCGTGCAGAGAGAAAGGGGGGAGACAGATGGGGAGGGCCGCCTGCTCCGTTGGTCGCTGAAGGAAGGGATGGACGAAAAACGTGTCGGACACGTGTGGTCCCTTCAGCGCCTGCAGAAACTGCATGCCCATATTTCTCGATTCATAGACTGGCCGACTTCCAATACGACTCCTAACACAACCTTTGTTTTGATGGCTAGTCAGAACTAGAAAACCTCCTCTCCTAAGCCAATCAAAAGACAAGGCCTTAACAACGGGATTAGCGTCAGATCTTTTTTTATATATATATAAGTAATTAGCGTCAGATCTTCAAAATCTGCAATCTTTTTTTTTAACGAAAAGAAAATTCTACATTCTCTATATAACAACATCACTAAAGGAAATTGGTATCCTAAACGTATTCATTACTCTGGAAATTTTTCTGTTTTATTTAGTTTAGGAAGAACATAGATCAGACCAATGAAATTCTTGCAGTCAAACTATTTTAGGGAGTGTTTGAAAACACAAATAGGAGGTTTTACCTTTTTTAAAAAAACTATAATCTCCTCAAAACAAGCTCATATCAGTTGTTAGGACACAAAATCTCACACACTATCATTCTTATTTTGTATCTCTCCCTTTTATTCTTCAAAATTCAAAAGTCAAAATCTAAAAACACTTCCTCACATTCGAAAACAGAGAGAGAAAAAATAGATTCAAATGATTACGTTTAACGATTCACCTTCCCTACTACAGAAACAAATGTCGTATTAGATAAGATTAAGGAGCTTATGCATTCTCTAAATTCTCCAAAGACTGAATAATTTTGGGAAATCCTTCTCTCAAAAAGTGTAAACTCATAGGAAAAAATTTGTTGGGATAAAAATTTGTCTGTAATTTTTTAAAATTATAAAAAATGAAACCATTTGTTTGTATTTAAATAGGGAGATAAAGAGAGAGAAAACATAGAGGGAAATATATTTTATGAGAAAAGTAAAGTTATGAGTTAAAATTAGAAAAATATAACTTCAATTGATAAATAGGGGTGTCATGGAGGCCGGTCCAGGCCGATTTTTAAAAGCCGGCCCGGGTCCGCCCAGGCCCGAGGTTAGGCCTGGTATGGGTGGCCGGCCCAGCCCAAGAAAAGCTCGGAAAAACCCGGCCCGGCCCGAAAGCCCGGAAAAAATATTATTTTATTATATAATATATAATTTTAATATCTACTATAATATATCTATAAAAATAATATATATTTTACTTATATTCTATATTAACATTTAACTTGTAAAAGATTATATTTTTGAATAAATTTATTGTAGAAAAAATACATATAATTCTCTTTCTAAATATAAAATTCATAATTATATAAATTATATTTATATTTTTCGGGCCGGCGGGCCGATCGGCCGGGCCGCAAAGCCCAAGTCCGGCCCTATTTTTTTCCGGGCCGGACTGGGCCGGGCCAAAAAACTTTAACGGACTTATTTTCCCGGCCCAAGTTCGGTTAAAATCGGGCCGGACTTGCGGGCCTCCGGGCCCGCCCGGTCCAATTGACAACCCTATTGATAAACCAAGAGTTTTGACGAAAATTGGAACGTAGAATAGCAGGAAGAGAACAAGGTTCACTTAAAATCACCAAACGATCCTAATCGAGTAGCATCACCAAAGAGCTATTCAGAGTAGCTTGGGTAAACTTAAGTATCTTAATATTTTCTAGTTAATTTTTATTGAGTCATCTTATCAAACTCAATCATTTTTCCATTTGCTTGAATTAATTTATCACTTTCTTTATCCTTCTCCACAGGTAAATATCTCCTTGGCCTAATAATTAGCTCTCTATGTACACTAAAATTGTAAGGTCAAGGGTTCAACTTTCATTGAGAGCAGATTTATAAGGAGTTTTGTAAATAATTATGTAATAAGATAGTTATTCAAATTTCAAACCAAAAAAAAAAGCAAAGAAAAGATGGCATAGAGGCAATCAAAGGGAAGGGGGGAATGCAATCAGAGACAGTCCAAAAGAGGAGGAAATTACACGGTTAAGGCAGAAATATATGGCCGAACTATTTTGCATCTTTCGTTGGATGCACAGCATGAAGATGAATATCGTAAGGCCATTTAAGTTTGCATGGATTTCAAGGAGAAATGCCAAAAGCAATCGAGCTCGTGAACAATGCAACTTTCCAGCTTCATCTCTAGTCCTCACAGCTTTATCTTCTTAGTGATTTAGTGCTAAGGCTGCCAATGGGTCGGAGTCGGGATCAGAAATAGATGTTTTCGCTTCCGCTTCCTATAAGAAAGTTCGGAGTCGAAAACGAAAACGGAAAAAAGTGCTTCCGTTTCCGCATCTATTTCCGCTTTCTACGGAAAATCGGAAATGAAAACGGAAACAAAACGAAAACTTCGAATGTAACAATATTTGTACAATTAGAATTAATTTATAAATTTATAAGTATATTAATTATTAAATTTATGAATAGTTTCAAATGTAAATTTAATAATCTTTTCTAACATATCTTCTTCATCATGTACATTATAATGACACTTACTAATATAGTGATATATAATGGTAAAATTAAAATTAGAATTTCCATTTGTACAATTACAATTAGAATTTACATTCTAATATGGTAAAATCATATAGTGATATATAATGGTTGAGTAATAAATAATCAATATACGTAGATATAAATATCATTAGAGAAAAAAGCTGTCAATAATTGAGACTAGAATAGATGACATTTACATATAGATGGGAGGTGAGAGATAATGAGTTAAAAATTTAAGAATCAAAGTTTGAGGATATTTTATTATAAAAAATATTATATAATATATATTAAAAGTTATCGAAAACGAAAATAAAAAAATAGATGTAAAATTAAGTGTTTCCGCTTCCGCATCCTATAAGAATTCGGATATTCATTTCCGCTAAGCTATCGGAAAATTCTTTTCGGAGTTCCACATCTTATAAAAAATGCGAAAACGAGTCGACTAAATAGAATTCGGAGGTTCATTGGCAGCCCTATTTAGTGCGTATCTCATGGAGCCTGAAGAAGACAGAGGCTTTCAAAACATCTGGTTAGATGTCCGAACAAAAAGGATGCCGTAGCTAGCTCTTTGTTTCTTTGAAGAACCAAGTACGTAACTATCGTAAAAGCCTCTTAAGATTTGCAATCAAACTTCCCAAGAATAAAAAGCAAGGAATGTAACTACCGTCAAGCATAATTTGATCTTGAAAAGCTTGCAAGCTATTGCCATGCATAAATAGTTGGCTAAAACTGAGATGTCTTGGGCAACATGCACAGTTTGAAACACAAGACTGTCACAATGTGAAATTAGCGAGGAGCAAGTTTTCCACCATTTCGATGAAAATGTAAATGACTTGTAACTTTCTCATGAAGCCAAAGAAAATGCAACAGAAAACCTGAAATTCACTCCAAAAATAGCTTTCTTATCTAGTAAATTTATAGAATTTTTCCCTGCAGGGAGCACATTTTAGGCAAAAGGTAAGTCTCATGAAAAAACTTTAACCTTAATTCATCTACTCTTCACGCTATCAAGTCAGATGAGGTGCGGTACACACAACATGTGATATCCTATTTAGCTTTAGTATTACCACTAATGATAAGAGACTGCTTTTGCTCCACCTCAGGCACCCCACAGGTGCCAGGTTCAGCATCCAGAGCCACAGCCCCGTGCAGCGTGTATAGTGTATCTATGGTGCTACAAATGTTTGATGATTGCCCCTAAGTTGTTATTGTCCCGCATCAAGGATGCTCAACATAACCTCAATCTGACCCTTTGACGAAGAAGAAAATAAGAATTGACCTATGCCTGAAGGCTAAAAGTAGGAACTCTAATATGGGAACTCCATTAGAGTCCCAACCCAAACACCTACTCAGGCTGGAAAACCAATTCCTTAGACAGTAATTCCTGACCTAGGACTACATTGGATAGGTAGGGTGCAGTTCACCTGGAGTTTTGAGTTTTTTTTAATCAATCAGGTCATGCTTTACTGTCTGACATTCCTATGTCTAACCTGCAGTTGGAGCCCTTGCTTGACAACCTATAGAAAAGAAGCCCTCATCGCTGACAATTGATCATGTCTATGTGCATCACAACTTACACAATACTTTAAAAGTCCAACTTGCAGCTTGATGTTCATTGCCATCCAGGGGTTTTCCAAGGTCAAGAAAGATCTTGAACTTAACTCCTGCGTTCTCTCAAACTTCAGCCATCCACCTGAATGACAAACCTTTTTGTTTCCAGTACCCCAAAAGTGCCATAGGAAGCTGCAGGAGCCCGTCCATGCAAGTGTCACTTGCAATCCTGGCCACATCAAAGCTTCAAAATCTCCACAGTAGTATTAGCCATATGCATCCAAGGACATATTTTGACACTACTTTGCTTAGGCGTCTGATTAGTTAATTCTTCAACTTTAAAGTAAAGGTAGACAAGCTAGTGATGAAAACACAAATTCATCATCATGTTTTAAAATACTCCCCGTCGAAAGTACTAGCAGACAACAATACCATTCAAGAGACTTATTCTCCTAAACCCACCCTAGTTGAGAAAGTTTACTTCACAATGAATGGGAAACAAGTTGCACAGATGGATCTTCAGTAATGGAATAATCCAATACAAGAACGGAAGCCAAACCATTCTGTAGTGCAAGTAGATGAGGTGCCTACATCTCAATAAATCTTAAGGCTAGCCGCCATAGAAAAAAATTTGTGGTCAGATGTTACAGGATTAACAACGATGGCATTAAAGATCAATAGTTTGAAATGTGCAAACAAATAGACACATAAACTCAATTCATGAGTTACAAATTGCAAAGGCTACATCTATATTGACAGCATGTACTAGATCATAATCCATTTGGATAACAAACGCTAAGGGAAATCAGCTGGACATCCCTGAGTACTTTCATCATATCTCAATTTTCCAGTTCATCAAGCCAAATGTTAAATTTTGTAACCTGAGATTCGATACTTAAAGCATACAGAAATTTTCTAGCCAAACAAGTAAAAATCACCAAGAAAGGACAGTTTGGTTGAAAACGGAGGAACATAATTGCCTTTTTCACTTCAATTCATCCCAATCATTCTATGGAAGCAGAGGCCCCAGCGCTACCACCGCCAGCCGCGGCAGCAGAAGCACCTCCCGATTTCGCCGCGGCCTCTCCACCTCTGCCGCTCCTCGTCTCGCCGCCGCAGCAACCGCCACCGTGGTGATGATGATGGTGATGATGGTGATGGTGGTGCTGCTCCCGCCGCCCATTGAGCTGCTTGCGCATGTCGTAGGCGTCCTCTCCGTCGGCGTAGTATTTGGCCTCGATGTCGTAGATCTTGTACCCGAGGGTGGAGGTATACAGGTTCAACGCGGCGCGATTGGACCGGCGAACATGGAGGGAAACGTAGTCGGCGCCGTACACGCCCTCCATGGCATTCTGGGCAGCGGTCATGAGCTTGGTGGCGAGGCCGAGCTTGCGGTGCGTGCGGAGGACGGCAAGGGAAGTGATGTGGCCGTGGCAGGGCTCGGTGGAGTCCTCCTCCATCTTGGCGAGCACGTAGCCGACGATCTTGCCGCCATAGTCCTCGGCGACGTATAGGAGCTGCGGCCAGGAGAGAATGTGGTAGAAGTAGTACTTCATCTGGTAGTTCTCCGGGAGGCACATCAGGTTGCAGGCCTGCATCGCCAGAAGGTCGTCCATGGTCGCCTGCCGGATGCACACCATCTTCTCCGATGGCCGCTGACGAGCCGCTGTTGCTCCAAGACGCTGGGCCTAGGATTAGGGTTTGGAAATCTCCTCTTCCCCTTTTTCTCTTCTTCCGGTCTCCCGACCGATCGTCTATCGAGTTATCTAATACCTTGCAGCAGAATTAACTGCAACTTCTCTTCCAGATTTTATTTGTGAACTAGTCCTCGTAATTGGTTGTATGCAAATGTGAAAAAACTTAAGGTAATTTGTGTAGCCATCCCTACCTTGGCAAATCGCCGCGGGTACGTACGAATCTTAACTTGTCTAGGCTTGTTCAATGGGGCATACCGCGGATCGATACGGTCCGGTTTATTAAATTTATTGTTTTTCATATCTTTTTTATATCTGATGTATTAAAAAGGTTTAAATAGTGTCTAAATGAGATAAAATTTTAAACATAAACTAATTAAGAGATGATCCAAATTTTATTTTTTTAATTATTTTTGTTATCTAGTAAAATAATCTCAAAAATTATTAGGTCGACTTAATCTCAACATCTATGCATCAATAACTCTTGATATTTATATTTTTAGAATCAATATATTTTTAGTAATTATAATAATTTCATATTTGACTTTATTTTCGAAATTAAATATCGTCTTGTTGAAGTGCACAGAGAATTTGTCATACCGCGGCATTTCCGATGTGCACTTAAGAGGTCTAAGTTGTGTCTAATTGAGATAAATTTTCAAACATAAGTTAATTAAGAGATGATACAAATTCTATTAATTATAGTTTAATTTTTTAATTAATTTTTTCAAGTAAAAATTGTACCAAAAATTATTAGGTCGACTTAATCTCAACATTTATCAATAATTTCTGATATTTTATATTTTTAGAATTCGTATATTTTTATAGTAATTATGATGACTTCAGATTTGACTTTATTTTTGGAACCGAATGTCGTCTCGTTGAAGTGCACACAATTAAAGATAGTATCAGAATTATATTAATAATATAAAAATATTCTAAAATTAAATATAATTATGTTTTATATAAGTGATCATGTCTTACGTATAATTTAATATCTCTTTTAATTTTAGTGTCATATTAATATTTTATTATAAATTTTAAGACGTTATAGTTTTGTTTCTATTTTCAGATTATTGGTGTTGATCTAATGGAATACATTGGTCATATCATTAACAACTTTCTTGAAGAGCCCAAAGACTGAATCACCCTCGTTCAGGCTGTAGAGATGTCGTACTCACTGCTAGTTTGGATCACAATATGAGAGAGAATGTCAAGAATAATCCACTGTATCTTTAAGCACATATATTTATTTGATGTGATTCTAGTTGGAGCTCGTAGAGGAAGTCCTGGGGAACAACTTTCATGAAGAAGCCTCGAAGAGATTTGAGATGTGGAAGGCATGATAATCCTGTATATGTAGATCATGATATGAGAGAGAATATGAAGAATATAATCTGCTATAACTTTGGGCACAGACCATCAATTGAGGTGATTCTACTTCGAGGACGAAGCTGAAGAAGAGTATAACAACTTTGATGAAGATCTCATGAGCATATCAGCCTCTTTTCATGATGTAGAAGGTGTGGTATCTCTGATAATTCTAGAGGATATGAGAGAGAAAGGGCAGAGAGAAATAGTGCAACGTTGAAAATGATTTTTCCTCTCGCTTTGGGGATATGGGGCTTGGTGAGCAGAGCCTCCAGGGCTCTCTTCACATGGTGGTAGTCTTTTTTTATCCTATAGAGTCCTAGGATGTGTTTAAGAGAGAGAGAGAGAGAGAGAGTACAATCTCGAGTTAGAGAGAAAATTCATGCATGAGAAGAGATCGATAGAGAGTCTATCTTGAGTTTGGATGGAGAGTCTTCTTTTGAAGTTTGCTCATTTTAAATATTGATCAAGTCACAAAACTTTAAAAAAAATCAAATAATATATTTCCCCACCGTATCTCAATGGTACAGTATGGTACGGTACTGTACTATACTGTATCGTACCACAGAAAATGTGGCACAGTCAATACGGACGGTACGACGAATCTTAAGCCATTGTCAAATCATTGGACTTTGCATATTACACTTTTACAGCACCTCTTTAAATGATAACGAGCGAGGTTTCTTATGACGGACCACGTCGTTCAAACCTGTTAACATAATAACGAGCTTGATCCGACTCCGCCTCCCGCGAACAAGCCGAAGCCTCGCCAGGGATTTCACACACAAGTCCGTGAAAACACAAAGGAACACAGTGATATATATATATATATATATATATATATATATATATATATATATATATAAAACTCAACATCTCACACATATTTACAATGGATTTACATAGCCAAAATTTCAACAAAAGTCTAACTCAAGTACACAGGCTTGGGGCATACCCCTAGGCACAACAGAAAAGTAAATTACACTGATGGATGCGTCGGCCCAACACCGCTAGTGCGCGGCTCCGGACTAGAAGACGGTTGGGAAGCCTCCTGCTCTCCCTCACCTGAAAACAATAAGGGGTGAGCCTCACGAGTTACTGGCTCAGTAGGGAAACTCCCCCAAAAATCGAACAAAATAAACTCACAAGTAGCAAAAGCAGGAAGCTACGCTAGCAATTTATAGAACTATCTAGCAGGATATTAAAAGTGTAAACACCATTTACCACCTGCTATTAACAGAATCAACTTAAATAAATAAACGGTAAACCACAACGAGGTATACGTGCTAAAGTAGAAAAATGCCAAACTCGGGTCACAAAAACTGGTTCGCGACACCAGCAACCGACTCGGACAAACCACCCAGGTCTACCTCACAGTCTCGTAGCCAAGGACGAAAGGTCCAGCTACCGCTCTACCACAACGGAACCAACAAGCTGTGGAGACCAACACACACTGCAACTGCAGCTCACACGGCTACAGCTCCATGCCTGGCACCCTTAGGGTCTCTGGCCCGAGCACCCTAAAAGTAAGGCACTGGAAACAAGGACAAGCTGGGGACCAGTACGTCTACCAGTGTTCGTCCCCCAACCAAGAGCGCGTTTGTCATGCCCCGCCAATTTAGCAGCGGAATAAATCGGGGAGGCATGAACAACGAGTATGGTAATGTAAATTGCGCATACATTCGCAAATATCAGAGCAACTAATGAACAATAATTGCAATAAACTCATCATTTTATTGATAATTTATCTAAACTATTACAACCACTAATTCAGAGCCAAAACATAGGCTCAATGACTTCATTACATTTGGAAATGATAACTAAGCACTAACTAAACTAACTCTAGGGTACTGGGGACAATCCATCGCTATGACTCCAGGACCCTCATCACTCCAGTCCAATCCCGTTGTTGTGTGTAAGATCATATCCGACTTACCTGAAAACACAATGACAAATAACGAAGGGTGAGCGATAACGCTCAGTAGGACTTAATATCTCGTGTAACAAGCATGCTTTAAGTGATTAATGTCTTGTAACGCAGGTTAACTAGAGAGAACGATAAAATATAGTCAAGAGAGTAATAGTACAAGATAACAAGTGAACGGTAATACATTTCAAAAGATTATTGCAAAACTAGGATGATAAAGAACTGGCCATGTAACGAGATAGCATGTAACGAGATAGCGTGTATGGTTGCACAACAGTGCACTAGTCACGATAGCAAGTAACGTGTGTTTGGTTGATCATTTTATCACCACAAGTCAAGTATCATGTACAGGAATGTTTGTGAATTGTCTTAGATTGAATCTTGATAGTCATGCGTTTGGTGTATGCCATCCCTGGTCATTATACCCCCGCGAGTTTAGCCTTTCGGGTGCTCCTCCCAAGGACCAGATCGGGCCCATATAATGTTGCCTAGCATAGTCATGTTTTTTTTTCTTAGACAATCACAAAATGGCCAAGAGAGTACCAAGAATATTGAGAGTAGTAGATGAACTAGACGAGAGTGTAGAGAGAACGTGAACAGATGAGAGTATCGAGATAGTAGATGAGATAGGGACATTTCCGTAAAATGACGAGAAACACACGATAGTAACGGTTGCACGGCACCAGGTCGGGTACTGGCAGTCTGGTAGAAGTCACAACCGCCCCCTTAACCGTGCCGTGTACATGGGTCAGGTAGTCCGGTGTGAACCCAAGATAAGAAGGAATGCACTAAGGCTTGGATCGTACTGATCCCTAAGAGTGTAACGGGTTTTGAGGTACAACCAGCTCGTTGACTAAGGACGTGCGCCAAAGCCAAAAAGACTTACGGAGGTCTTGACAAGAATTCTCTAGTCTAGTCGAGAGTATTCCCGATGGAGAGGTGGTCCAAGTCAAGGGAAAGTGTGTAAAAACGGGTCCGTCGTGCCTCGAGTGCTCGAAGGCCGAGGGAAAACGGTAACGATAGATAAAATGCGCGAGTCAAAATGGAAACAATTGTATTTAACAAAATAGGATAATTTAGTCATCATTTATTTCGATAATTTACCGAATATATTATTGTATACTTTATCAAGGTCAAATGGCAATTACAATGTTAGGTGTGTGCAAGTGTAAAGAAATCTTGAGGATGTGACAAGTCGTGCTCACGGCTTTTAAATTAACAAGAATTATTTAAATATTTTTAAATAAAATATTCATGTCGATTATTAAGCTTAACAGTACATGGTTTAACTTGTATAAGGTTATATGACAATTAAAGCAGGGGTATATGCATAATATAAGATTCTGGCCAAAATTTAAAGAAGGCGACGGGGCGCATGGGCGCGTTACTCATGGTGTCGCGACGGGGTATCCCGTCGCGATTCTGTCCGCGGCGGTGCGGCCTGGCACGACAGGCGAACCGGCCGGCCTGGCCCGGTTCGGGTTTGGGAACGCGGCGGCGAGGCCCGTCGCGTTCATGACGTGGCCTGAAGGCCGACCGCGACACTCCTATTATCGCGGCGTATCGCGCCGCCGCGATATCAGGGGCGGTCTGGGTTTTCCCCTTTTTCCCAGGGCGAGTCCTCTGTGATATAGGGACGTTCTAAATTCCATATAAAATAGTACGGTGGTCCAAAAAATATGAAACTAGTTTTAAACGAAAGTAGGCATGTACATCTATCAACATGCACGATTAATTTGAAAATAGACAAGGTTTAGACATGCATTGATCAGGTTACTTTTTGGTGACCTAAACGGCGCAGTCAGGGTTCAACGAATTAATTAGAGATGTATACATAATGAAAAATTCTGAAACAGTGGCGTTGAAAGCTAACATGTAGTAGTATTTATGATAATTTTATCATGGAATGATGTCAAGTGTGCATGAGGTTAAAAAGGAACAAGAAGGGTCAAGTGCACAAATCTGATAGATATTCAAAGATTTAATTCTCCTCATGGGAGATCGAAATCAAGCAAACCATAGGCGTTTGAAAGATAATGAGATGTAGTATATCTAAGAATTTTATCAAGACATGAGCAATACACGTTGGGGATTATAGAAAACACAAGATCTCAGTTCATGGTAACAGTAGGACTTCATGAATTAAATTCGCCCAAATGGATGAGCGGAATGCAACGAAACTATAGGGCTTTTGAAGAGGTACATGAAAGCTACCTAGGGTAATTATTTCACGATTTTTGCTTGAGGTTTGCCTACCTTTTCGTGGAGTAAGAAAACCTAGTTTATAGTCGAAAATCTGATAAGAAAGCCAAGCTTTAGCCCCTTCTTCTCCAAGTTCTTCCTCTAGACCGCCTCCTACTCGTCTCCAAGCTCCGGCCACGATTTGGGGTGGGATGAGATGAAACTTGGGGTGTTTTAATGCTTATTAGAGTCCTTAATCACCTTAAACTCTTTCCTTTTCATTTAATTTCGAATTTCCATAATTATCACATATTTTTCTTGCTATATCTATCTAATTGGGTAAGGGAGAGGCCTAATTTCGTGGCCAATGGAGTTAGGATGGGTTAGAGACTCTTATTTAGATATATATGAGTCATATTAGTGCTTTAATGACCCCTTTCTAATTAAGAGATAATATAGTTACAATTTTCCTATTTAATTTGAGTCTCTTATATTTAACCCAATTGTCTCTCATCTAAATCCCAATTTTAGATTAGGATAGAGTCCTATTGGGTTGACTAGGGTTAGGACTCTTTTAAGATGATTAGGGTTAAAATATTCATTATCTTAACTTTTCTATTTATTAATATTTTTGGTACGAATTTAACTTATTATCTCCCATCTCATGATGGACTCTTCATAATTGGGCCCAAAACTTTATGCTAGGACCATTAGTAAAACTCATTACTAATTTGACTTAATGGGTATTGATTTAATTCTAATTATTCACCATTTATCCTTATGTAAATCTATTTATCACACTTATTCAAGTAATTCATATTTTTATTTCAATTAAATATTGTTCATGCCAATATTTCTAATCTTCATCATTTTGGCAATTACTCTTGGCCCAATAACTCATGTGAGCTTAATTGTACAACCCGTGTACTTACTTTACTTAATGAGTTTTTATTTATCCTTTTCATTAAAGAATTTATTTATGGGCCAAGATTGTCCATTGGTCCAAATATCATAATGAGCTTTCATCCCATATTATTTAAAGTCTACCCACATGTTTATTTTTATTTATAATCCACTTTGGATCAGAAAATAATGGGTTCTTCGACTTATTCCTTAATTATGCTAATAAGTCGCATAAATTCTTAAACTAAGTCCAAACGATTTTTCTATGCCCAAATTTCATGGTGGGTCATTAGAGAACATTATTTAAAGTATAACTACTATTTTTACGCAATTTTTATAGAGTTTATACACATGCAATAATGATGCGTACCATTTTAATTAATTGAATTTTTAATAGATAAAATTTCTATTTATCTAATTTTTTATTAATGGATTTTCGGGGTACTACATCCTCCTCCACTTAAATAGAATTTGGTCCCCAAATTCATATGATATTATACGACTAACAATTTTATTCTGAATATTTCATTCCATCATCTCCACTAATCTCCTGCGAGCAATAGCATTAACTTTATTTCTTTTAGACTTTGGGTGCTAAAGTATTACCAAGTTGATACATATATATTTATAATGTATTCAGATATTAACCATGGTTCTACCCAATTCTCACATAGGTATGGTAGTTGACTTAGACACATGTCAGGGCAGTTCACCTAGAACATCCTAAGACCAAAAATATCCTAGTAAGGACATCCTAGGCTCTGATACCAACTGTCATGTCCCGCCAATTTAGCAGCGGAATAAATCGGGGAGGCATGAACAACGAGTATGGTAATGTAAATTGCGCATACATTCGCAAATATCAGAGCAACTAATGAACAATAATTGTAATAAACTCATCATTTTATTGATAATTTATCTAAACTATTACAACCACTAATTCAGAGCCAAAACATAGGGCTCAATGACTTCATTACATTTGGAAATGATAACTAAGCAACTAACTAAACTAACTCTAGGGTACTGGGGACAATCCATCGCTATGACTCCAGGACCCTCATCACTCCAGTCCAATCCCGTTGTTGTGTAAGGTCATCATCCGACTTACCTGAAAACACAATGACAAATAACGAAGGGTGAGCGATAACGCTCAGTAGGACTTAATATCTCGTGTAAACAAGCATGCTTTAAGTGATTAATGTCTTGTAACGCAGGTTAACTAGAGAGAACGATAAAGTATAGTCAAGAGAGTAATAGTACAAGATAACAATGAACGGTAATACATTTCAAAAGATTATTGCAAAACTAGGATGATAAAGAACTGGCCATGTAACGAGATAGCGTGTATGGTTGCACAACAGTGCACTAGTCACGATAGCAAGTAACGTGTGTTTGGTTGATCATTTTATCAACCACAAGTCAAGTATCATGTACAGGAATGTTTGTGAATTGTCTTAGATTGAATCTTGATAGTCATGCGTTTGGTGTATGCCATCACCTGGTCATTATACCCCCGCGAGTTATAGCCTTTCGGGTGCTCCTCCCAAGGACCAGATCGGGCCCATATAATGTTGCCTAGCATAGTCATGTTTTTTTTTTCTTAGACAATCACAAAATGGCCAAGAGAGTACCAAGAATATATGAGAGTAGTAGATGAACTAGACGAGAGTGTAGAGAGAACGTGAACAGATGAGAGTATCGAGATAGTAGATGAGATAGGGACATTTCCGTAAAATGACGAGAAACACACGATAGTAACGGTTGCACGGCACCAGGTCGGGTACTGGCAGTCTGGTAGAAGTCACAACCGCCCCCTTAACCGTGCCGTGTACATGGGTCAGGTAGGCCGGTGTGAACCCAAGATAAGAAGGAATGCACTAAGGCTTGGATCGTACTGATCCCTAAGAGTGTAACGGGTTTTGAGGTACAACCAGCTCGTTGACTAAGGACGTGCACCAAAGCCAAGGAGACTTACGGAGGTCTTGACAAGATTCCCTAGTCCAGTCGAGAGTATTCCGGTGGAGAGGTGATCCAAGTCAAGGGAAAGTGTGTAAAAACGGGTCCGTCGTGCCTCAAGTGCTCGAAGGCCGAGGGAAAACGGTAACGGTAGATAAAATGCGCGAGTCAAAACGAAACAATTGTATTTAACAAATAGGGTAATTTAGTCATTTATTTCGATAATTTACCGAATACATTATTGCATAATTTATCAAGGTCAAATGACAATTTACAATGTTAGGTGTGTGCAAGTGTAAAGAAATCTTGAGGATGTGACAAGTCGTGCTCACGGCTTTTTAAATAACAAGAATTATTTAAATATTTTTAAATAAAATATTCAGGTCGATTATTAAGCTTAACAGTACATGGTTTAACTTGTATAAGGGTTATATGACAATTAAAGCAAGGGTATATGCATATATAGATTCTGGCCAAAATTAAAGAAGGCGACGGGGCGCATGGGCGCGTTACTCATGGTGTCGCGACGGGGTATCCCGTCGCGATTCTGTCCGCGGCTGTGCGGCCTGGCACGACAGGCGAACCGGTCGGCCTGGCCCGGTTCGGGTTTGGGAACGCGGCGGCGAGGCCCGTCGCGTTCATGACGCGGCCTGAAGGCCGACCGCGACACTCCTGTTATCGCGGCGTATCGCGCCGCCGCGATATCAGGGGCGGTCTAGGTTTTCCCCTTTTTCCCAGGGCGAGTCCTCTGTGATATAGGACGTTCTAAATTCCATATAAAATAGTGCGGTGGTCCAAAAAGCATGAAACCAGTTTTAAACGAAAGGACGTGTACATCTATCAATTGAAAATAGACAGGTTTAGACATGCATTGATCAGGTTACTTTTTGGTGACCTAAACAGGCGCAGTCAGGGTTCAACGAATTAATTAGAGATGTATACATAATGAAAAATTCTGAAAGTAGCGGCGTTTGAAAGCTAACATGTAGAAGTATTTATGATAATTTTATCATGGAATGATGTCAAGTGTGCACGAGGTTAAAAAGAAACAAGAAGGGTTAAGTGCACAGATCTGATAGATATTCAAGATTTAATTCTCCCTCATGGAGATAGAAATCAAGCAAGACCATAGGCGTTTGAAAGATATGAGATGTAGTATATCTGAGAATTTTATCAAGACATGAGAGCAAGTACACGTTGGGGATTATAGAAAACACAAGATCTCAGTTCATGGTAACAGTAGGACTTCATGAATTAAATTCGCCCAAATGGATGAGCGGAATGCAACGAAACTATAGGGCTTTTGAAGGGGTACATGAAAGCTACCTAGGGTAATTATTTCACGATTTTTGCTTGAGAGTTTGCCTACCTTTTTCGTGGAGTAAGAAAACCCTAGTTTATAGTCGAAAATCTGAATAAGAAAGCCAAGCTCTAGCCCCTTCTTCTCCAAGTTCTTCCTCTAGACCGCCTCCTACTCGTCTCCAAAGCTCCAGCCACGATTTGGGGTGGGATGAGATGAAACTTGGGGTGTTAAATGCTTTAGAGTCCTTAATCACCTTAAACTCTTTCCTTTTCATTTATTTTCGAATTTCCATAATTATCACATATTTTTCTTGCTATTATCTATCTAATTGGGTAAGGGAGAGGCCTAATTTCGTGGCCAATGGAGTTAGGATGGGTTAGAGACTCTTATTTAGATATATATGAATCATATTAGTGCTTTAATGACCCCTTTTAATTAAGAGATAATATAGTTACGAATTTTCCTATTTAATTTGGGTCTCTTATATTTAACCCAATTGTCTCTCATCTAAATCCAATTTTAGATTAGGATAGAGTCCTATTGGGTTAGAATAGGGTTATGACTCTTTTTAGATGATTAAGAGTTAAAATACTCATTATCTTAACCCTTTTCTATTTATTAATATTTTTGGTACGAATTTAACTTAATTATCTCCCATCTCATGATGGACTCTTCATAATGGGCCCAAAACTTTATGCTAGGACCATTAGTAAAACTCATTACTAATTTGACTTAATGGGTATTGATTTAATTCCAATTATTCACCATTTATCCTTATGTAAATCTATTTATCACACTTATTCAAGTAATTTCATATTTTTATTTCAATTAAATATTGTTCATGTCAATATTTCTAATCTTCATCATTTGGGCAATTACTCTTGGCCCAATAACTCATGTGAGCTTAATTGTACAACCCGTGTACTTACTTTACTTAATGAGTTTTTATTTATCCTTTTCATTAAGAATTTATTTATGGGCCAAGATTGTCCATTGGTCCAAATATCATAATGAGCTTTCATCCCATATTATTTAAAGTCTACCCACATGTTTATTTTTATTTATAATCCACTTTGGATCAGAAAATAATGGGTTCTTCGACTTATTCCTTAATTATGTTAATAAGTCGCATAAATTCTTAAACTAAGTCCAAACGATTTTTCTATGCCCAAATTTCATGGTGGGTCATTAGAGGACATTATTTAAAGTATAACTACTATTTTTACGAAATTTTTATAGAGGTTTATACACATGCAATAATGATGCGTACCATTTTAATTAATTGAATTTATTAATAGATAAAATTTCTATTTATCTATATTTTTAATTAATGGATTTTCGGGGTACTACATCCTCCTCCACTTAAATAGAATTTGGTCCCCAGATTCATATGATATTATACGACTACCAATTCTATTCTGAATATTTCATTACATCATCTCCACTAATCTCCTGCGAGCATAGCATTAACTTTATATCTTTTTAGACTTTGGGTGCTAAAGTATTACCAGTTGATACATATATATTTATAATGTATTCAGATATTAACCATGGTTCTACCCAATTCTCACATAGGTATGGTAGTTGACTTAGACACATGTCAAGGCAGTTCACCTAGAACATCCTAAGACCAAAAATATCCTAATAAGGACATCCTAGGCTCTGATACCAACTGTCATGCCCCGTCATTTAGCAGCGGAATAAATCGGGGAGGCATAAACAACGAGTATGGTAATGTAAATTGCGCATACATTCGCAAATATCAGAGCAACTAATGAACAATAATTGTAATAAACTCATCATTTTATTGATAATTTATCTAAACTATTACAACCACTAATTCAGAGCCAAAACATAGGGCTCAATGACTTCATTACATTTGGAAATGATAACTAAGCAACTAACTAAACTAACTCTAGGGTACTGGGGACAATCCATCGCTATGACTCCAGGACGCTCATCACTCCAGTCCAATCCCGTTGTTGTGTGTAAGGTCATCATCCGACTTACCTGAAAACACATTGACAAATAACGAAGGGTGAGCGATAACGCTCAGTAGGACTTAATATCTCGTGTAAACAAGCATGCTTTAAGTGATTAATGTCTTGTAACGGGTTAACTAGAGAGAACGATAAGTATAGTCAAGAGAGTAATAGTACAAGATAACAAGTGAACGGTAATACATTTCAAAATATTATTGCAAAACTAGGATGAAAAGAACTGGCCATGTAACGAGATAGCGTGTATGGTTGCACAACAGTGCACTAGTCACGATAGCAAGTACGTGTGTTTGGTTGATCATTTTATCAACCACAAGTCAAGTATCATGTACAGGAATGTTTGTGAATTGTCTTAGATTGAATCTTGATAGTCATGCGTTTGGTGTATGTCATCACCTGATCATTAGACCCCCGCGAGTTATAGCCTTTCGGGTGCTCCTCCCAAGAACCAGATCGGGCCCTTATAATGTTGCCTAGCATAGTCATGTTTTTTTTTCTTAGACAATCACAAAATGGCCAGAGAGTACCAAGAATAGATGAGAGTAGTAGATGAACTAGACGAGAGTGTAGAGAGAACGTGAACAAATGAGAGTATCGAGATAGTAGATGAGATAGGGACATTTCCGTAAAATGACGAGAATACACGATAGTAACGGTTGCACGGCACCAGGTCGGGTACTGGCAGTCTGGTAGAAGTCACAACCGCCCCCTTAACCGTGCCGTGTACATGGGTCAGGTAGTCCGGTGTGAACCCAAGATAAGAAGAAATGCACTAAGGTTTGGATCGTACTGATCCCTAAGAGTGTAACGGGTTTTGAGGTACAACCAGCTCGTTGACTAAGGACGTGCACCAAAGCCAAGGAGACTTACGGAGGTCTTGACAAGAATCCCTAGTCCAGTCGAGAGTATTCCCGGTGGAGAGGTGGTCCAAGTCAAGGGAAAGTGTGTAAAAACGGGTCCGTCGTGCCTCAAGTGCTCGAAGGCCGAGGGAAAACGGTAACGGTAGATAAAATGCGCGAGTCAAAACGGAAACAATTGTATTTAACAAAAATGGTAATTTAGTCATTTATTTCGATAATTTACCGAATACATTATTGCATAATTTATCAAGGTCAAATGACAATTTGCAATGTTAGGTGTGTGCAAGTGTAAAGAAATCTTGAGGATGTGACAAGTCGTGCTCACGGCTTTTAAATTAACAAAATTATTTAAATATTTTTAAATAAAATATTCAGGTCGATTATTAGCTTAACAGTACATGGTTTAACTTGTATAAGGGTTATATGACAATTAAAGCAGGGGTATATGCATAATATAAGATTCTGGGCAAAATTTAAAGAAGGCGACGGGGCGCATGGGCGCTTACTCATGGTGTCGCGACGGGGTATCCCGTCGCGATTCTGTCCGCGGCGGTGCGGCCTGGCACGACAGGCGAACCGGTCGGCCTGGCCCGGTTCGGGTTTGGGAACGCGGCGGCGAGGCCCGTCACGTTCATGACGCGGCCTGAAGGCCGACCGCGACACTCCTGTTATCACGGCGTATCGCGCCGCCGCGATATCAGGGGCGGTCTGGGTTTTCCCCTTTTTCCAGGGCGAGTCCTCTGTGATATAGGGACGTTCTAAATTCCATATAAAATAGTGCGGTGGTCCAAAAAGCATGAAACCAGTTTTAAACGAAAGTAGACATGTACATCTATCAATTGAAAATAGACAAGGTTTAGACATGCATTGATCAGGTTACTTTTTGGTGACCTAAACAGGCGCAGTCAGGGTTCAACGAATTAATTAGAGATGTATACATAATGAAAAATTCTGAAACTAGCGGCGTTTGAAAGCTAACATGTAGTAGTATTTATGATAATTTTATCATGGAATGATGTCAAGTGTGCACGAGGTTAAAAAGGAAACAAGAAGGGTTAAGTGCACAGATCTGATAGATATTCAAAGATTTAATTCTCCTCATGGGATCGAAATCAAGCAAGACCAGGGGCGTTTGAAAGATAATGAGATGTAGTATATCTAGAATTTTATCAAGAGAGAGCAAGTACACGTTGGGGATTATAGAAAACACAAGATCTCAGTTCATGGTAACAGCAGGACTTCATGAATTAAATTCGTCCAAATGGATGAGCGGAATGCAACGAAACCATAGGGCTTTTGAAGAGGTACATGAAGGCTACCTAGGGTAATATTTCACAGATTTTTGCTTGAGAGATTGCCTACCTTTTCGTGGAGTAAGAAAACCCTAGTTTATAGTCAAAAATCTGAAGAAGAAAGCAAGCTCTAGCCCCTTCTTCTCCAAGTTCTTCCTCTAGACCGCCTCCTACTCGTCTCCAAAGCTCCAGCCACGATTTGGGGTGGGATGAGATGAAACTTGGGGTGTTTTAATGCTTATTAAAGTCCTTAATCACCTTAACTCTTTCCTTTTCATTTAATTTCGAATTTCCATAATTATCACATGTTTTTCTTGCTATTATCTATCTAATTGGGTAAGGGAGAGGCCTATTTCGTGGCCAATGGAGTTAGGATGGGTTAGAGACTCTTATTTAGATATATATGAGTCATATTAGTGCTTTAATGACCACTTTCTAATTAAGAGATAATATAGTTACGAATTTCCTATTTAATTTGGGTCTCTTATATTTAACCCAATGTCTCTCATTTAAATCCCAATTTTAGATTAGGATAGAGTCCTATTGGGTTAGACTAGGGTTAGGACTCTTTTAAGATGATTAAGGGTTAAAATATTCATTATCTTACATTTCTATTTATTAATATTTTTGGTACGAATTTAACTTAATTATCTCCCATCTCATGATGGACTCTTCATAATTGGGCCCAAACCTTTATGCTAGGACCATTAGTAAAACCCATTACTAATTTGACTTAATGGGTATTGACTTAATTCAAATTATTCACCATTTATCCTTATGTAAATCTATTTATCACACTATTCAAGTAATTTCATATTTTTATTTCAATTAAATATTGTTCATGCCAATATTTCTAATCTTCATCATTTGGGCAATTACTCTTGGCCCAATAACTCATGTGAGCTTAATTGTACAACCCATGTACTTACTTTACTTAATGAGTTTTTATTTATCATTTTCATTAAAGAATTTATTTATGGGCCAAGATTGTCCATTGGTCCAAATATCATAATGGACTTTCATCACATATTATTTAAAGTCTACCCACATGTTTATTTTTATTTATATCTACTTTGGATCATAAAATAATGGTTCTTTCGACTTATTCCTTAATTATGCTAATAGTCGCATAAATTCTTAAACTAAGTCCAAACGTTTTTCATGCCCAAATTCATGGTGGGTCATTAGAGAACATTATTTAAAGTATAACTATTATTTTTACGAAATTTTTATAGAGGTTTATACACATGCAATAATGATGCGTACCATTTTAATTAATTGAATTTATTAATAGATAAAATTTCTATTTATCTATAATTTTTAATTAATAGATTTTTCGGGGTACTACAGCGCTACAAGTGACTAAGTACACCCAACACACAAGCCGCTGTCCCATTGTCGTCTTTCCCTCAGCCGGACGTACTACTCAAACTACGAAGTGAGGGTGTCTAGGAAGATGATGATAACTGTAAAATTTTCCGTGTTAAATTTCATACATATAATTGATTTAGGGCATTCTTTGTCCATAATATGTGTATTTTGATTATAATTTTCATTTCATCCATGAATAGGTTTTTAAAATATTAGTTGATAATGGGTTAAAATACACATGTTAGATTTTCATTCAATAATTCATTGTTTCTTTTTCAGATTGACTAATCATGTTCTTTTCTTTTCACAGGTACATTTTGGAAATGAAGACTTTTGTAAATAATTCTGTACATAAATAATTTTGAGGCATTATAATTTTTAGTTTTAAATAAATAGTAGTGTAAATAAATTATCCTTTTAATCATATGGTGCCACAACCCCCATTCCCATCTCACCACCTTTAAAACAACCTAATATCATAAAACCCGATATCACTTTCTCCCACTTACCCATTTCATTTCTCTTATAGTTTTACCTCATCCACACAGGAGGGGAGAAGCTTCGTAAAGCAGCCCAGCTGTGGCAGAGGCGGTCATGTGAAGCGGATATGGCGGTGTGTGAGGTGCAGAGCTCGGCCGTGTGCAAGGTGTGAAGGCACCGGGCGTGTGATGTGGAGCTGGGTGTGTAGAAGCGGAGGTGGCACAATAAAGCTTGTACGCTAGCGATTTGGGCAGATCTCCTGTATGCGAAGCAGGGAAGCGCATAGGAGGCAGATGGCGGTTGGACCTCTGGCGTGCAAGGTAGTGGGTGTGCGCAGCTGCTGGTCGGGGCCGGATCTGCTGTGCGACGGAGATGGACTGCTGCGGAGGCCTGCGGATCAGACGGAGGCCGACCGTGCAAAGTGGATCTGAGCTCGTGAGGAGCTAGGTGAAGGGTGCGATGGGGCGTGTGCGCAGCAGCTGGCTGGGCATGAGGCATGCACATCAGGAGGCGGGAAGCAGATCTGGGGCGTGCAAAGCTGGAGGCCAACCGTGCGAAGCAGAGGCGCGACAGGGTGTGTGAGGCGCATAGAAGCTCATGTGATGGAGCCCGTGCGGCCAGATCCGGGAAGAAGGGTTGTTGGCTGTGTGAAGCAGAGGGCGCTGGCGCTTATTTAAGGACCCCAAGGTCCTCAGAAGCGGGGAGTTTTTTTTTTAGCATTTGAGATGGTTAGACTAGTTTTTCCATTCTTCTATAAGGGGTTGAGCATTTGGGGGATTTTTCTTCCATTTTCTTTTGTGTTCTTCTTTTCTTTTGTTGGGCTGGGAGAATTTGTTCGGTTGCTATGAGGGGAATCGAGTGTTCTTCTTTATTTCTTCTATGTTTAGGAGATGTCGATCCAGTGAAGTTTCCATTTCTTCTGTGTTGATCTTTCAATTTCTTCTGTTTTGAAGAGCTCTATCCAGTGGCGTTTACTGCATTTAGTTTCCAATTTCTTCTGTTTTGAAGAGCTCAATCCAGTGGCGTTTATTGCATTTAGTTTCCATTTCTTCTGTGTTTAGAAGAGATCGATCCAGTGTGTTTGCTTCTTTCTTTCTTCTGTGTATGGGAAGATGGATCTAGTGAGATTTTTATTTCATTTCTTCTGTGTTGGAGAGGTCGACAGATTCTAGTCTTCCTCTCTTCTGGTTGTTCAGCACTTTAGATTGTTCGATTGTTTGGCCGGGAGAGATCAACGATTTCTATTTTTCCATTTCTTCTGTTTAGAGGAAGGCGATCCAGGGGATTTCTTTTCTTCACTTCTTCTGTGTTGAGAATTCGATCCGTGGTGTTCATTTCATTTCTTCTGATTGGGAGATTCCAGAGGGCGATTGCATTGTTTTCCTTTCCTCTTTGCTGCTGGGAGGGCGATCCAAGCGATTTCTACTTTTTCCTTTCCTCTGTGTTGGGGAGATCAATCCAGTAGAGTTTGTTTAATTTTCGTTCTTCTGCTGTTGGAGAGTTCGATTGCTTCTTCGTCCCTTCTGTAGACGTCTGGTGAGAAGGATTCTGAAGGTCTGTGCTGCAGAGAAGGCACAGGGCGACCAAGGGAGCCCATCCTTGGTTTGTTCTGGGCTGCCTGTCCGGTGTCCAGCTGTGCCCAGAGGAATTCCAGAAGTCTGCCGAGTCCAGATCCAGAGTTGAGTGTGAGGTCCATGTTTCTGTTATAGCAGAGGATGGGGCTGATTTCATGAGGATTAGGAGATTTTCTAGTGTTTTCAAGTTATTAATTTTGTAACCCTAGGAAACCCTAGCGAAACCCTCAGACTCTGGCTTAGTGTCTTGAGGAGAGACTCGATGTGAGGACCCCTCAAAGCCTCACTAGACCGGAAGCGTCCTTCCGATATAGCTTATAGTTGACGCACGTCTGCGCCAACTGGCTTATCTGTAGGACAACCGCACTTGCTTCGCAACCTTACCGGCTTTACAGCTTTGGGGATTCAGCCTTGGGTGCTGAGGTCCATCACGTGCAGAGCCCTGCCAGGCGCGACGCCGATTACGGCGGTGGATAGCTGTTTTAGCAGCCCCCCACGTTCACCGAACGCCTGTCTGACAAAGATAAACGTGACTTCAACTTGTCACAGCAGCGGCTCAAACCCTACCTTGCGGCAAGGTCGAGGCACGCTGGTATCCTTACCAGGTGGACGCCGTGTGGTTTCCCACACGAGCCCCGCCCCCTTCAAAAGGGGCGCGCCAGCTGGTCTCGTTAGAGGCCAGCACTCGACTGTACCACAGTGAAGAAGGAACCTTCTGGCTCCAAAGAGACTGTGGAGATGTGGCGCTTAGATTAGTCAGCCTAAGTAGCTGAATTGCCGCGATTTGACTCGCGAACAACCCGCGTTGGGTTGTCCCACCAATATACTCGTTTCCGAGTACCCAGTGAGGTGCCCGCGGAACGAACCAAACTCCAAAGAGCTCAGTTACGCCGGGAGGTGACCAAACCTCCCCACCACCGGTTTGAGACCGGATGGTGCCTGATTAAAGGTAGAATTCCGCGGGGCTGCAGGCAAACCGATCAAATCTGTTAAAGGAAGCCTAATAAAAGCGGGCAAACAAGAAGATCTGACTGAGTTTATGATGGACCGGATCTCGAAAGGAACTTTCATAAATACGTATGAGAAAGGGAGGGTCGAGAGAGGCTTATTGCACGATCCACCCGCTAAGCTAATAAAAAAATGCTGCGTAAGAGAGTGGGAGGCCGGCTCCTGCCCCGGAAGGAGGTGCACACCCATGATGGAACATATGCTAAGGCCTTTGGTGGGTAAAGAGAGAAGTCAATGGAGAACTCAAAAATCCAATGACTTTGATTTGTTCGTACCATTCTGTCATCGATCTGGGTCGGTTGGTGAGTCGCCCAAAAGCATCGATAAAGGTCCAGCATCTCTTTTTATATGATCAGCGGTATCATTGTTGCTATGCCCTGCATCGTGTTCGTGTGTTTTTCTTGAGCTTTCTTCACTTCAGCGCCATGCGCTTTGCTTCGCTTTATAGAAGAGAGAGACCGTTGGGGCTTATTGATTGAAAGGGGGAGTGAGAAAGCAAGCGCAAGCGAGAGAAAGGATAGTCCCTCGCGCGAACTACTATACTATACTAATAAAGAATTGTGAGATCATTAGTGAAAGAAGGACCAACGACGATCCTATCCTAAAGGAGTAGGAGGAGTCAGTCTTGAAGATAGAGGACAAAATCGGACAATGACGCCATTCGGAAGAAGTCTTCTACAGAGGGAAACCCTGTTACGAGTAAGCGGAGAGGAAAGATCTCCAGAGATTCCTATCTCATTCCATTCCAGTGGCTCGACCAGTAACCAATGGCGAAAACTCAAAAATCCATGGTTTCCCGGTAGAACCCCATTTCGACCAAGAACCGGAAAAAAGAAGCGGTTTTTCGCACAGCTTGCTCATAGTGCGGGTCCCACTTGTATCTCGTATTTGGCCGAAGAAGCATCGGACAGGTCGGAGTTCCTACCTTCTTGGGACTCCATGGACCAAGATCTGCTTTCATTATATGGGCAATACCGATCTACTTTAGTAGATCATATGGATGTAGAAAAAGCTTCTGATTTTGAGGAATTGGAAACATCTCTTTTCAATTTCCATTTACCCAGTTCATATCTTTGTTTCGTATGTTCCCGGGAGGAATTCGATCTATTCAATCTCGGGATACCAAGCCAGAGATTCAAATAGGTCGGGAAGAAAGAGTCTGAGGTCGGGTCGGACGACATACATCGTCGGTTGGTTCCACCACCACTTGAAATTGGACATCTATAGACTTCTAAAAAAAAAGAAAGAGCTAGGCGCACTGCGCTTTCCCTTGCCCAGCTCCTTTCTAAGTCAAGTAATGGCGCCAAAGACAGGAGCCTCGTAACATGTTGACGCGAAGACCTCCGAACTGAGGGTTCGGTCAGTAGAGGGGACGACTTAGCCTCCCCAGAAGAACCCGCTCTCTAGCCGATTGATCCTTTTGAGAATAGAACTGGGAGGGAACGTGTCACATTAGAGGTGAACGATCAGAGGTGTCCTCTAATCATAATCACCACGATGAGGCTGGTCCCTCTTTTAGTAGACTCAGCTATGAATGAAGAAATGAATGCCGGGCTCTCCTTATTCATTCTATATGGCACTGCTAACCCCAAGAAATTTTTGAATGCTGATCAAAGGCATCACCCTTCACTTGTGGTCCTCCTTTGAGTGTGGGTTCATTTGGATTGGATGAATCTGTAAAGTCAAGGTCAACGTACGTAGCAGCAAGGATGGTGCATCGCCTGTTTCTCGTTCTCACTCAGGAGCCAAAACGAACACGCCTGCTATCTACTGTACTGGACCTTCGACCAGGCATTCTACCCGTCGTCGAATCTCCACCAACCACACCACTGCGCTCGAACAGTTGAGCGAGCGCTGGCCAGCGACTTCCGTGCCTTAGAATTGAAGAGGGCATAGATTCATTCTTCGTACCTGGTTCAGCCTCACAACCCTTTCGCGGGTTGGTAAGACGGAATTGGACAAAGAAAAAAGAGTGCTCGACCGGAGGCCAACAAAGACCGTCAAACCATAGAACACTGCTCCTCTCGGTCGAACCGTACGGCGGCCGGAAAGAAAGACGACCTCACCTTCTCGTAGATGGTGTCAGTGAGAGCTACTGTATTTAATTTAGTATCCCCCGAACTTCTTTTTTAGATTTTTTCTTCAATGAGTGGAAAGACGACCAGACTTGCTCCGCAGTACGAGCCTCATACAGAGCCGCGCCCTTGTGATATGATGAGAAGAAAAGGGGCCGGGCCGCCCTCTTTTATTTTCCGCACCAATCCGTAAAAAAAAAAGTTGGGTGTATAGCTCAATTGGTAGAGCATTGGGCTTTTAACCTAATGGTCGCAGGTTCAAGTCCTGCTATACCCAAACCTACCAACCACTGCAGTATTCGTAAGGATGCGTAGTAGCGTTAAAAGAGCACTCTTTTTTAGACTCGCTTCGGCGACTTCACTCGTTGGGTGAGGTAAGTATAAAGGGATCAAACTGGCTCGGTCATCGATAGACCGGCCTCTCCTTATTCATTCTATAGGGCGGGGCTGCGGACCAACAATCCATAGTAGAGGGCTGGCTCATCAATCGAACATGGAGCGGAGCATCTGGGGCGGAGAGCAGCTTAGCAGCTGCTTAGCGAAGAGGCTGAGAGTTTTCAATAGCGAAATAGTGTTATACCGCGGAGTGGGCTTCTATCCCCCTGGTCGTATTCAAAGGATCTCTCAAGAGTGAAAATATCTCTCCCCTTCTTCTGGCATCACAGCCTCCTCTATTCTCTACTCTCTACCAGCTTCTGAAACAAGATCGGATTGGTGAACAGGATGCTTCCTCTCCTCGGCTCACTTCACTACCTTTAGAGAAAACAGTTCCAGCAGAAGATCAGATGTCACTCCTTCCTAACTAAAGAAATTCCCTTTCGCCTTCCGCTCCTAGTCAAAAAGAGAATCTCGCTTTCTCATTCAATTCTTCCTATTCTCCTCCTACAAATGCCAAAACTAAGACTAATTCAGTCTAATGCGCCTACCCTGGCTCACGAGCTGCCTTAAGGCATGCCTTGACCCCTACTCCTAAGCCCTCCTCCATCTACTAAAAGAACGAAAACCTGACTCTCTCTCTGATGTGATTGAGTAATGTCACATGACTATGACTATTATAGCCCTATCTATGTCTCTTTCTAATATCTCTGTTCTTCATAGCATGAGGATTTCGAATTAGCAGTTCTTAATTTCTATTCTTATTGACTGTTCATCCCCTGAGCTGAAGGGGTACATTGGTTTGATAATGTTCTTTGGAGAATTCTTATTCTGTCATCTTTTCATCTTCTAAAGTTTTAAATCATTTCAGAATTAGAAGTGTATCCATGTGTTTCTAGTTAAAGATTGTTGTCTACTTGTTTGATCCCTCAATTGAGAGGGTATAGTGATACCAATTCTCTTTTAATTTCAATTCAGCTTGTTCTCTCATTAAGTTTGATATGTCAAGATTGTGAGGGATTTGGTTGGTGCTGTTTACATATTCACTTTTAATGCATTGTCGATAGATTGTTCCAAAAAGTAGTTTCTTAAGTCAGATTCTATTCAGCCTCTCTGTGGACATGACATGTTCTCACCACTCTATTAGTTCATTTTTACTATTTTAAATCTGTGAGACAGTTTAGAGAAGGTGAGCATATTGATTCGTGCACGGAACTCTAGACAACGGAAGTGTATAATCAATAATGTCGCGTTCATCTTGGCGTCGTTGCCGGGGAGGCGTTAGAGTTTGATTTAAATTTGTTTTCACTTTATTTCATTTGCATTGTGCTTCTCATTGACTTGATTTAGGCTTTTCATTTCAGATTTGCATAAGAAGTGGAGCATGGAGATTGGGTTTGACATTTGAGCCCATTGGAGGAGAAGAACTGGCTGATTCTTTTCACATTTGCTTTCATTCAAAATTTGAGATAAAAGAGTGTGAGTGTGTAATAATTGGCCTTTTTGTGGTTTGTGTGGTTTGGAATTATTTATAGTATCACTTTATATTTTCTTAGTTAAGTTTCATTTCATTTAGTTCAAAAACCAATAAAATAAAAAATCTAAATCTAAAAAAAATTTCCAATCGCTCTTTCATGTAAGCCGTTTGTTTGCAAATACAAATTTCATCTTCTTAAGATTAGAATCACTTGTTTTAGGACATTCATCATTTTAATTGTCATTTGTTTTTCTGCATTGAAGAGTGCGAGGGAAAGGTAAGATTTCTATCTCTTGTTTCATGCATTAGACTTAGTATTAGAAAACCATTGTTTGAACTTGATTTTTGCATTTCACATTTGTTTAAGGGACTGCTTAAGGGCATCCCCTTTAGAAAAAAGATAAGGTGAGGGATTTCATCACCCTTTCCTTTGCCCAAAAATCACAAAAAAAAAAATCACATTCTTGCATTTGCCTAAATTTTCAATAAAAACCAATAGACGTGGCCCTAGGGTTCATAATTAGATTTATCATTTCTTAATTCCAAAACTTCTTTTTAAGTCTGATGTCTAAGATTAGAGGTTAAAAAGCTTATGCTTAAGTGAGCTAGATGTTATTTAATTGAGTCCTTGCGAAAGCAAGGGGGGCCTCCCTCTACTCCACCTCTTACCTGGCCGGTACAAGAAGAGTTATGATTGGACTTAAGCAAGCATAAATCTGATTTTGAGAAAAAATAACATAGGTCCAAGGAACACTTAGTGTTTGGGCTAATTTGTTTTGAAAGGGTTTGTTTGTTTGTGTTTGTTTATAAAAATTCATCAAAAATCAATAAAAATCTAAAATTTTAAAAATCATAAATAGAAGGCTTTTCAACTGTGCATGCTTGATAGACGGTCCCTAAACTTAGATTTGGCTCAACCTATAGACGAGATCGAAATATTCTTTCATAGGATGGCCAACCAAGACCAAAACCAAGTTGCTAGGAATGTAGATGAGGTCACACCCAGGCAGATGAAGGAGTATTTTATTCCTTCTGATTATCAACTTGCTACTTGCATCAGGCCAGAAATTCCTGCAAATCACTTTGAAATCAAGCCAGGAACCATTCAAATGTTACCATCCTTCTATGACAATCCCAATGAAGACCCCTATAAGAATATAGATGAGTTCCTAGAGATTTGTTCCACTGTAAGAATCCAAAATTTCATTAAAAATACCTTGAGACTGACCCTGTTCCCATTCCCTTTAAAAGATAAGGCCAAACATTGGCTAGGAACCATAGGGAGAACCATTAGAACATGGCCAGAAATGCAGTAGGAGTTTTTGAAAAAGTTTTACCCCATTGGCCGTACTAACACCATGAGAAGAGCAATAACTAATTCTCCCAACACCCGAGAGAGTTAATGCATGAATCATGGGAGAGATTGAAAGAGTTGCTTAGAAAATATCCCCACCATGTTCTGTCGAGGTGGCAAATAGTCCAAGCTTTTTATGAAGGTATAACAGAATCAAATAGGCAGATGGTTGATGCCTCGTGGGAGAGCATTCATGACTAAGAGTGAGGATGAGGCATATAATCTGTTTGAAACATTGAGTGAGAATTCTATCAATCATGCCTCACTCCACTCTTATGAGAGAGCACTAGGGCCTGTAAAGAAGGCAGGATTGTATGAAATAAGAGGGAAAGGAGAATCAGATTCTAGGGTAGAAGATCTGTTATATTACTTGATCAAGGATTGGAGCAGAAATTGGAACAAATTTGATCAATTAATGTCTTTGACTGGCAAGCCACACCCAAAATTTCTTAACCACCTGAAACTGCGCTATGTGTGCTAGCTCAGCTCACTCCACGAATGCTTGTCCCACTACTGCCCAATTACCCCCTTTCATTCGAGAACAAGTCCAAGCTGCCCAAGGTTTCTACAAACCCTCCTATGATCCATATTCTAACACATACAACCCTGGTTGGAGAAATCACCGAATTTTTCATGGAAAAATCAATCTGAACAAATGACTCAACCTTCTTTTAAGCAATCCATGTATGGTCATCCTATCCCAATCAGAAACTGGGATTTGGCCAACTTCTTACTCCAAACCTCCACAAGTCCAAGGAAATCAAAACTCCAATCAATTTGTTCATACCAATTTCCAACAACATTCATATAATCAACCACCACCTCCTCAACCCAATTGGGAAGATAAAATAAATCAACTTCAAAACATGATGGTGACTCTGTGCCAAGCTGTGCAAGAACAACAAAATCAATATCAAAATCAAAACCAAAATTTTCAACAAAATATGGCAAGGATAGAGTCATGGATTGCTGATGTATGTCAAAGGAGGGAGTCAAGTCAGCTGCCAAGTCAAGCTATAGCAAACCCAAGGAACAACCCTCTCGATTTTATCAGAATCAACAATACCATCAAGCCTAGGGGTACATACCACCTGCTCGTCAAAATGCACCTCCACCACCAAACACACAACAAGCTTTTGTCCAGATCATTCCAGCACCACAAAATCAAAATCAACCTATACAACAGAATTCTCCTCCTGCCCAAGCTAGGGGCCCCCAAGTAGAAAATGCTAAAACTGTGTCTACCTTAAGAAGTGGAAGAATCAGAATAAATCCTCACCCACACATGTCAACATTGCATGAGGATAATGAAAATGAAAATGAAAATGAAATTGAAATTGAAGAAGAGATTGAAGAAAATGTTGAAAAAGAACAATCCAATGGAAAGAGAAAATGACTGAAGAATCTCTAGACAAAATGAAAATGAATGAAGACCTAAGCTGCTACATTCCAAAAGTCCCTTTTCCTGAAGCTTTAAAGCCAAAATCCAAAAACAAACCAACTGGTAATGAATAACTCTTAGAACTTTTTAAGCAAGTTCACATCAACATTCATCTCCTCGATGCCATCAAGCATGTGCCTGCTTATGCCAAATTCCTAAAAGAAATGTGTACTCCAAACGTGAAGTGAGAAATAAAACAGAAACAATCATTCTTTCAGAAATTGTGAGTACCATTGTCTTGAATCAACTCCCTAAAAAGCTCAAAGATCCAGGCACTCCACTAATTCCTTGCACCATTGGTGGGTCACTTTTGAGAGTGGCCTTTTAGATTTGGAAGCCAGTGTCTCTCCTACCTTCTGCTATTTTTGAGAAATTCAAGTTAGGAGAATTGAAACCCACTTCTGTTGTCCTTCAACTAGCCGATCGTTCTGTCACCACTCCTAAAGGCTTAGTTGAAGATGTCATTGTGAAATCAATGATTGTTACTTTCCCGCCAATTTCATCATTCTAGACATGAACACTCCTCAAGATTTAACTAAGTCCACCATCATCCTTGGTAGACCTTTTTTGGCCATAGCTAGAGCTAATATTGATTGTGCTAACCGGGATGATGGATATATCATTTGGGGATAGGCGGGTTAGTATCAATATTTTTAGGGCATCTAGGCACCATGATCAAGGAGAGAGTTGTCTAGTGGTAGATTCTTTGGAGAATCTTGTAGTAGAGAAATGGTAGACCAGCCCTGTGCTCTAGGTTTAAGGGAGAGGAAGGACAATTTAATTCCTTATTTCAGAATATGATCCATCATTTCCGTTAGAGTGTTCTCCTAAGGTTGAGCTAAAACCACTCCTTGCTAGTTTAAAGTACATCTTTTTAGGAGAGAATGAGACTTGACCGTTATAATTGCTAGTGATCTTGAAGAAGGGCAGGAGAAGAAATTGATGGAAGTTGTGAAAAGTCACGAAAAGCTATAGTTGGACAATAGATGATTTGAGAGGATAAGTCCTTCAGTGTGCACACATCGCATATACTTAGAAGAGAATGCTAAAGCTCAAGAGAAATGCAAAGAAGGCTTAATCCCAACATGAAGAAGTTGTTAAGAAGGAGATTGTCAAATGGCTTGATGCTGGATTTATTTACCCCATCTCTGATAGCCTGGGTTAGTCCAACTCAAGTTGTGCCTAAAAAGTCAGGACTAACTGTAATTCAAACTGAAAAGGGTGAGCTCATTCCCACTAGGCTGGCTACAGGATGGAGAGTGTGCATTGACTATCACAAATTGAATGCGATGACCAAGAAAGACTATTTCCCCTTGCCTTTCATTGACCAAATCTTAGATAACTTGCAGGCCAAAAATTCTTTTGCTTCCTTGATGGATATTCAGGGTATAACCAAGTGGCTATTCACCTGAGGACCAAGAAAAGACCACTTTCACATGTCCATTTGGAACTTTTGCCTTTAGACGCATGCCTTCGGGCTGTGCAATGCCCCTGCAACTTTTCAACGTTGCATGCTGTCTATTTTCTCAGACATGGTTGGGGATTACTTAGAAGTCTTCATGGATGATTTTTCTGTTTGGAAATGACTTTGATTGTGCCTTGACCATTTGACTGAAGTGCTCAAAAGATGCATTAATGCCAATCTTGTCTTAAGTTGGGAAAAGAGCCACTTCATGGTAAAGGAGGGGATTGTCTTATGGCATATTGTCACAGAGAGAGGGATAGGGGTAGATAAAGCCAAAATAAATCTCATTTCTGAATTGCCTCCTCCCAACTCTGTCAAACAAATTCGATCATTCCTTGGTCATGCTGGATTCTATAGGAGGTTCATCAAAGACTTTTCCAAAATTGCAAGACCATTGACTTCTTTGTTAAAAGACACTCCTTTCATTTTTGATGAGGATTGTAATAAAGCATTTGAGGACTTAAAGGACATTTGACCAGAGCTCCAATTCTACAATCTCCAGACTGGTCATTACCATTTGAGATAATGTGTGATGCTTCAGACTTTGCAATAGGTGTTATTTTGGGTCAGAAAACTGATAAAGGATATGTAGTGATTTATTATGCAAGCAGAACATTGAATGACACTCAGATTCGATACACAACCACTGAGAAAGAGCTCCTAGCTGTTGTCTTTGCCTTAGAGAAGTTCAGATCCTATCTTTTAGGAGCTAAAATCATTGTTTTCACTGACCTTGCTGCCTTAAGACGTTTACTTGCCAAGAAGGATGCCAATCCTAGGTTGATCAGATGGATTCTATTGTTACAAGAGTTTGACTTGGAAATTCATGATAAGAAAGGATCCAAGAATGTGGTAGCTGACCATTTGTCCAGAATAGTTGCCCCGGACTCTATGCCTATTAGAGATGCTTCCCAGATGAGCACATTTTAGCTGTCTCCAATATTTTATCTCCATGGTATGCACACATTGTGAATTATAAAGTCATTGGACGAGTACCTGGAGATTGGACTAAAAATGAAAGAGAGAGATTCTTTGCTAGGGACAAGTATTTTATTTGGGAGGACCCAGAGCTATTTTTCATAGGACCAGACCAAGTGATAAGAAGATGTGTCCCTGAGAGTGAGCATCTAAGTGTCCTCAAGTTATGCCATTCTCTTGCTTGTGGAGGGCATTTTTCAGGAAAGAAGACCGCTGCTAAGGTCTTAGACTCTGGTTTCTATTGGCCTACGTTGTTTAAGGATGCCCACCAATTTTATAAGGCTGTCCTAGATGTCAAACCATGGGAAACATTTCTAAGAAGGATACGATGCCTTTTAACCCCATTTTGGTTGTAGAAATTTTTGATGTATGGGGAATAGATTTTATGGGACATTTTCCATCGTCCTTTGGATACACATACATTTTAGTTGTTGTTGATTATGCGTCCAAATGGATAGAGGCCATTGCCACAAAGACCAATGATCATAAAGTGGTCATCAAATTTGTTCAGAAAAACATCTTTTCGAGATTTGGGTGGCCCAAGGCAATCATTAGTGATGGAGGACCACGTTTCATTAACACTCAGTTTAGGACCCTCCTAAGGAAGTATGGGATCACCCATAAGCTGGAAACACCTTACCATCCGCAAACCAGTGGCCAGGTGGAAGTATCAAATAGGGAGATTAAGAACATTCTTCAGAAGTCGGTTAGGCCTGATAGGAAAGACTGGTCAGAAAGGTTAGATGATGCATTGTGGGCCTACCGAACCGCTTTCAAAACTCCCATTGGAATGTCCCCTTACCGGCTTGTTTTTGGAAAATCTTGTCATCTGCCGATAGAACTTGAGCATAGAGTCTATTGGGCTATTAAACAGGTAAATCTTGATTTAGCCCAAGCTGGTCAACAAAGGACCCTTCAGCTGAATGAGCTAGAAGAGCTAAAAAATGAAGCCTATGAAAGCTCCAAGATCTATAAAGCCAAAGCTAAAGCATTCCATGACAACACATTCATAGAAAACTTTTCAAGTGCATGATAAGGTTTGGTTGTTTAATTCTAGGCTTCGTCTGTTTCTGGAAAAATTGAAGGATGGTCCTTACACTGTCGTCAAAGCTTACGACAATGGTGTTGTCATTATTCTTGACCCTAAAACTGGGCAATCATTCATTGTTAATGGGCAGAGGTTAAAGCACTTCTTTGAAAGCTCACCTTCCTTGAAAATTGAGTCTAACAAGCTAGTGAGCCAAATGGAGCCTATTCGTCTAGCTGAAGACGATAAACTTAGCGCTTTTGGGAGGCAACCCTTGTGTACAGATTTCCTTTATCACGTAATTCTCTGTCTTACTTTCTTTTCCTGTAAATAAATTGGAAATGTTAGAATAAGCATGCATTCATAGTCCTCACCCTAACAGTGCTTCATTTTTTTCTTTTTAGCTTGTACATATGCAAATAAAAATTTCACAATGTTTCATCTTTGAATAAAATGCTTGGCATTGCAAAACACAGACTATGTGTCTGATCTTTAACCATTAAAATTTTGTAGTTGTCACATTCCTTTGCAAACATCCATGTTAGGTGGCCTCTAGTAAAAGATTACATATACTTTTTGTCTACCTTGTGTAAGGATTTATGGCAAGAAGTTTTTATACACACACTACACAGCCACTTAGACTAGCTGAACCGGAATATAGAAAATTTGTCAAGGCTAGTAGGAGAGAGGTGATTGGTTTTCTCCCTTCCCCTCAAGTGAATTGCGAAGGAAGTGAAGGCGTGTGATCAAGGAACTTGACTGCCCATCCTTCCTTTAAAAGGAAAAGAAAGAAAGAAAAAGAAAAAAACAAAAGCAAAAGAAAAAAAATATATAAATGAAAAATGCCCCGGATCTGAGTAAAGTTGGACTCGCTACTCTTGAAAAGTGATGGGTTGTGCAGCATTGTGGATGAAAAAGAAAGAAAAAATTCTGAGTGCACAAAGTGCAAATAAAGAGGCAAAGTCCTCAGCTCAGAGAAATAATCCTCAAGGAAGTTGGGTAGAATGGAACTGAGAAAAACAACCTAATCTGACTGAGCGAGGATCTTATTCCACAATTCTTTTCTTCTCTCTCGAATTAATCTAATCTCGAATACTAGCTGAGGCAGAAGAGCTCCAGGAGGGCTGATGTGAACTCTTAAGTGAGCTATCATTTGTGCACTAATTTCTTGCCATAAGCCTTATAATTAGGAAAGACATATCTCTACATTAATCTTTTACATGATGGTTGTTTAACATGAGACATTACATCTTCTAGTCCTACATTTGGAGTAATTTTTATTGTAAGAGACTAGCAATGTTCAAGTAAGGGGAGTGATAACTACAAATTTTCCGTGTTAAATTTCATACATATAATTGATTTTAGACATTCTTTGTCCATAAATAATGTGTATTTTGATTATAATTTCCATTTCATCCATGAAAGGTTTTTAAACATATTAGTTGATAATGAGTTAAAATACACATGTTAGATTTTATTCAATAATTCACTGTTTCTTTTTTAGATTGACTAATCATGTTAATTTTCTTTTCACTGGTACACTTTGGAAATGAAGACTTTTGTAAATAAATTCTGTACATAAATAATTTTAAGGCATTATAATTTTTAGTTTTAAATAAAGAGTAGTGTGTAAATAAATCATCCTTTTAATCATATGGTGCCACAACCCCCATTCCCATCTCACCACCTTTTAACAAACCTAATTCATAAAACCCGATATCACTTTCTCCCACTTACCCATTTCCATTTCTCTTATAGTTTTTCCTCATCCACACAGGAGGGGAGAAGCTTCGTGAAGCAGCCCAGCTGTGCAGAGGCGGTCATGTGAAGCGGATATGGCGGTGTGTGAGGTGCAGAGCTCGGTCGTGTGCAAGGTGTGAAGGCGTTGGGCGTGTGATGTGGAGCTGGGTGTGCAGAAGCGGAGGTGGCGCAATGAAGCTTGTACGCTGGCGATTTGGGCGGATCTCCTGTGTGCGAAGCAGGGAAGCGCAGAGGAGGCGGATGGCGGTTGGACCTCTGGCGTGCAAGGTAGGGGGCGTGCGCAGCTGCTGGTCGGCCGGATCTGCTGAGCGACGGAGACGGACTGCTGCGGAGGCTTGCGGATCCGACAGAGGCCGACCGTGCGAAGCAGATCTGAGCTCATGCGGAGCTGGGTGAAGGACGTGTAATACCCCAAGGTATAAAATGATAAATAAGTAAGAAACGGTCGAGAAAACGTAATGCAGTTTGTAAGCGGATGGAAAGATTAAGTAAATCCGGATCTATCTAAGGCCGGACTGAAAATGTGTTAAAAGATACTATTATTGGTAAAGTATATTACTAAAGATAAATGGTAAGAATAAAGGATACTACTAAAGGTAAGTATATTGGTAGAAGGTAAGGATATGGATATATCCCTATTCACACTAAGCCCAGAATAAAATAAGAAGAAAAAGTATAAACATAAATAGGAAGGGCATATCTATAATTATAAAATATGAGGTTTTCATGCAAATGTTATTTTCCTAGGGACCCTGATGTAATTTCTACCGACCCCAGACACAGTCAGATTCCTAATCGGAGATCATTCAGGGCCTGAATGGCCGATCGGGGGTTAGGAATAGACATATCCCTAATTTCTAAAAGTCAAGGGTGAAAATGCTAAAGACACAAAAGTTAGGGGACACTTGTCCCACATCTAGGGGATGCTTATCCCCTAGGGACACTTGTTCCACATCTAAGTGATCCTTATCCCCAAGGGACACTTGTCCCACATCCAGGGGAAGGCAACCCAGGATTGTGCCACCTCTGAGGACACATGTCCTCATCCTTGAGGGCCAAGGGGGTGCCCCTCTCTCTCCTCTCCCCTATAAATACCACCCCCTCTCCATTCCCCCTCCTCCATTCCATCTATCTCCTCTAAGCCTCCAAGTAGGGTCAAGTAGAAGAGAAGAGAGAAGAGAAGAGAAGGAGTGCCCGTCCCGAAGTTCTGCCTATAGGTAGGTTCTTTTAAGTTAGTTCCAAACCCCTAGTGAGTGAAAGTTCTACTTTTCATGTTCTTCTAATCCTTTTCTACGTCAAAACGCCGTCGGTTTATTTTCGGAATCTCCCATTATGCCGAAGTGCTACCAGTTCGATTTCTCGGAATCTCTCGCGACGTCGAATACTGCCGATTCTTCTTCTCGAAATCCCTCTCTATGTTGGTTTGTTCACTCAAAACCCTTCTCTATGACGAGACTTTACCGGTATGTTTTCTCGAAACCATTCTTTATATCGGAACTCTATCAGTTTGTTTTCTTGAGATTCCCATCCACGTCGGAATGCCGTCTGTTTGATTTCTCAAGACCCCTCTCTACGTCGGAATACTGTCCGTCTGATTTCTCAAGATCCCTCTCCATGCTGAAATACTGTCGATTTAGTTTTTCATCTGGAAGCCACCTTACACTGAAATTATTACTAGACTATTTCTCATTTTTCTATGGACTCTGAATTGTCAGCTTGTTACATTGAAATCGTGAACTCAAAAGTGAAATTTATGCCGGTTAAGGGGCTATGGTCTAGTCCCAGGAAGACCCCGATACTCTTAGTGTCCAGTGGTATCATATGGAGAGTAATGGCCTGGTGCTTGGCATACACCATAAGTGAAGTGTTTATAGTATCTGGATGACAATTCAAAATTTGTGAAAATTGATTGTTATGGAAGTGTTCAGTGGTAAACTTGGATTTCATCTTGACAAAAGTAGTGATCATGTTCTTTATCCAATTTACTTGTTTATGTGTTTTTCACTTTGAGATCTGAAATTAGTAGCGTTAATTCTTTTATACTGTGATACGTGAACTCTTGCGTTATTCTAAATCCTCATTTTCTCGTTATGCTATTTTTCCTCTTGTCTTGCATACTGCTAGTGATTGAAATTAACTTAAAGGAATCTACTGGGCAAGTTTTGTCCATCCCTATCTTGTCAACATTTTTCAGGTGACAATCAAGATTGAATATAGCGGACAGGGTTGTGCGCCGAGAGACCCTCTACTTATTGTAATGAAGTTTAGTTAGCTATGTCATGTTTAGTATGTCCTAGATGTTCTGATGAGTTTTGTTTAAATAGTTTTTCATGTATCCCAAGACTCTAAGGCATTATGCCAACTTATATATTGTAATAAATATTTCGTTAGTTATCGTTTTAATCTGTTACGTCTCGATATTTCCGCTGCTATTGGGACGTGACAGGGCGCGATGGGGCGTGTGCGCAGCAGCTGGCTGGGGGCATGAGGCGTGCGCATCAGGAGGCGGAAGCAGATCTGGGGCGTGCGAAGCTGGAGGCCGACCGTGCGAAGCAGAGGCGTGGCAGGGTGTGTGAGGCGCACAGAAGCTCGTGCGATGGAGCCCGTGCGGCCAGATCTGGGAAGAAGGGTTGTTGGCCATGTGAAGCAGAGGGCGCTAGCGCTTATTTAAGGACCCCAAGGTCCTCAGAAGCGGGGAGTTTTTTTTTAGCATTTGAGATGGTTAGACTAGTTTTTCCATTCTTCGGTAAGGGGTTGAGTATTTGGGGGATTTTTCTTCCATTTTCTTATGTGTTCTTCTTTTCTTCTGTTGGGCTGGGAGAATTTGTTCAGTTGCTGTGAGGGGAATCGAGTGTTCTTCTTTATTTCTTCTATGTTATAGGGTGTTTGGTTACATTTTTTGTCTCTTTTATCTAAAATTAAAAAAGAGAGAAGGCAGACACAAAGAGGTGTTTGGTAAGTAGTTTTTTTTTAGTGTAAAATTTTTACCCTATGTAAATCTCTTCCAAAAAAAAAAAAAGTCCTAACCTATTTTTATTTTAAACGCACTCTCTCTCTCTCTCTCTCAAGCCCCCCCCCCCCCCCCACAGCCTCGGCGGCCCCCTACCGCCCACCCCTCCCTACTCCGGCGGCCCCCAGCCTCGCCCCCTAACCCCGACGGCCCCCCTGTCCCCCCCACCAGCCCCCGGCGGCCCCCTGCTGCCCCACCCAGCCCCGCCCCCACTGGCGCCCCCCACACCAACCTAGCGCCCCCCAGCCTCGCCCCCCCTGTCCCCCCCCCCCCCCGCCCCCCAGCGCCCTCCCCGCCCGCCCCCCCCCCTGCGGGCGCTCCTCCCCCTCCCTCCCACCCGCCTCCCTCGCCCTCCTCCTCCCCCTCCCTCGCCCTCGGCCCCCCAGCGCCCTCCCCACTGGCGCCGTCCCCTCCCTCGCCCCCGGCCCCCACGCCCTCCCCCTCCCTCGCCTCGGCCCTCCGGCGCCCTCCCCTGCGTCCCCCCCCCCTCTCCTCCCCCCGGATCCCCCCTCCCTCCCCATACTATTTTCCACACCAAAACATTGGACTGGTTTTTTTTAATTTTAAAACTTGTGTTAAAACAGACACATCATTAAATTTTGAGGGAGAAATAGCTTTTTTAAAAACTTGTTTCCAAACACCCCATTAGGAGATGTCGATCCAGTGAAGTTTCCATTTCTTCTGTGTTGATCTTTCAATTTCGTCTGTTTTGAAGAGCTTTATCCAGTGGCGTTTACTGCATTTAGTTTCCAATTTCTTCTGTTTTGTGCTCAATCCAGTGGCATTTATTGCATTTAGTTTCCATTTCTTCTGTGTTTAGAAGAGATTGATCCAGTGTTTGCTTCTTTTTTCTTCTGTGTATGGAAGATGGATCTAGTGAGATTTTTATTTCATTTCTTCTGTGTTGGAGAGGTCGACGGGTTCTAGTCTTCCTCTCTTCTAGTTGTTCAGCATTTTAGATTGTTCGATTGTTGGGCTGGGAGAGATCAATGATTTCTATTTTTCCATTTCTTCTGTTTAGAGGAAGGCGATCCAGGGGATTTCTTTTCTTCATTTCTTCTATGTTGATTTCATTTTTTTCTTTGCTGCTGGGAGGGCGATCCCGACGATTTCTACTTTTTCCTTTCCTCTGTGTTGGGGAGATCAATCCAGTAGAGTTTGTTTAATTTTCGTTCTTCTGCTGTTGGAGAGTTTGATTGCTTCTTCGTCCCTTCTGTAGACGTCTGGTGAGAAGGATTCCGAAGGTCTGTGCTACAGAGAAGGCACAGGGCGACCAAGGGAGCCCATCCTTGGTTCGTTCTAGGCTGTCTGTCTGGTGTCCAGCTGTGCCCAGAGGAATTCCAGAAGTCTGCCGAGTCCAGATTCAGAGTTGAGTGCGAGGTCCATGTTTCTGTTATAGCTGAGGATGGGGTTGATTTCATGAGGATTAGGAGATTTTCTAGTGTTTTTGAGTTATTAATTTTGTTCCTATCTTTGTTCTTCATAGCATGAGGATTTCGAATTAGCAGTTTTTAATTTCTGTTCTTATTGACTGTTCATCCCCTGAGCTGAAGGGGTACATTGGTTTGATAATGTTCTTTGGAGAATTCTTTTTCTGTCTTTTTCATCTTCTAAGTTTTAAATCATTTCAGAATTAGAAGTGTCCATGTGTTTCTAGTTAAAGATTGTTGTCTACTTGTTTAATCCCTTAATTGAGAGGGTAGTGATACCAATTCTCTTTAATTTCAATTCAGCTTGTTCTCTCATTAAGTTTGATATGTCAAGATTGTGAGGGATTTGGTTGGTGCTGTTTACATATTCACTTTTAATGCATTGTCGATAGAGTGTTCCAAAAGTAGTTCTTAAGTCAGATTCTATTCACCTCTTTGTGGATATGACATGTTCTCACCACTCTATTAGTTCATTTTTACTATTTTAAATCTGTGAGACAGTTTAGAGAAGGTGAGCATATTGATTCGTGCACGGAACTGGACAACAGAAGTGTATAATCAATAATGTCGCGTTCAGACGACATAGACCCTAGCGGTACACAAGTACCGGGACAAGCCCCGAGCACTCACGTGCCTGGCTAACACAGAACTTGGGGCACCCAACTGAGGAGGTAACCACGGTAGGCGTCGCACCACTCTCCACGCACACACAAACCACGTGCACACCGCACGAACCACGTGAACACCACGCTCGAAGAGCGCTACAGGTGCCAATGCACCGCTTACCAATGCCCTGCACAACACCCACTGATAATCGATAATTACGCTATCATGCACAAACAAACAACCTTCTGAACTGTTAACGCGACATGGGGTCCTGTCGCCTTCTGAACGTGACACTCCGATAGGCCGCGTTCAGAACCAGAACACGACGGGTCGGCCTGTCGCGTTCAGAACACGACAGGAGGGTCCGTCGCCTTCACAGGCAGGAACCCTAATCCGGGTTCCCATCTTCGGATCCCCCACACACACCCTGTTAAACCATGCAAAAACTCATTTTTCATGCTCCATTGAATGCCCTATCATGGTATCTATCACTTATAAAGCATTTAATAATCCATACATGTTTCACATGCAATCCATGGTGTAAAAATGGGCAGAATCTCCCTACCTTCGCGAAGAACGCAAAGAACAGTCACCACCCGGTGTTTCCCCCACTCCGTGTGACGTCATCGCAACGAGACCATGCCGAAAACGATGCTAAAATCCCAAATCGCCCAAGAAACCTTTGAAAACGCTTCTCCCCAGCCAAGCAGAGCTTTCCCAAGCTCTATTCGGCTAACTTCAACTAAAAATGCATCAAGTTAAGAACGCGACGTAGCCCACCATCGCGACCTGAACGCGACGGAGAAGGTCGTCGTCTTCCCACTGCCGACGTCAGCAAGCCGCCCAGCGTGCGACACGCGGCGGACATGCAGACGAGAACTGCTCCGCGGCGGCAACCAGAACACGACACCCAAGGCCGTCGCATTCAGAACGCGACACCCAGCCCTGTCGCGTTCACAAACTGAGAGCTTGTGAGAGCTTTGGGCCCAACCTGCCGGCCCACCAAGCCTCACAACCCTATGCTAACACCTGCGACACACGTCATTGGCCTCCACGACCACTAAATGAGGATCCACGATGATCCGAAAAATGCGCGAGATTACATTTCTGGTGCCGAGTGTCTCAACCGTATCTAATTTATCTTGACATATTATACCGATACATTTTGATTTGAATCATCTCATTATAAAAAATAATAATAATATAATATATAAATAATAAAAATGGGTTAGATAGAATCTACCATACTAGACACTCGTCAAATTCTTAACACGGTATGATACAACCATGTCACAGCAAATCTTGGTAAAGACAAATATTAAACTCTCATCCAAAATGAGCCGTCCTAAATACAAGATCTAGAAAACTCGCAATCTTGAAAGATGCAAGTCCCTTACTTCTTGTGTATGAGATAGATCAAGTCAATAAGATTTCATCACTCATCCAAATCAGAGATACATTTTTCTCAAAGTTAAAATAATATAACTTTATATTTATAGTTGAGGTGTATTTTATGTGTATCCTTATGTTGTATTAACAATTTTAGTTTCTAATATCTTACAAAGTTCTAAAAAATGTTTTAATTTTTTATGGAATTGATAACAATCTTGACATTGTCATGGAAGTTAAGGATTAATTATATTATCCTAAAATTATATATTTACATATTTTATGAACATATCCAGTTTTTTCTCTTTTTATATGCAAATGATAATTCAAACTTGACACTGACATTAGAATTGAATGGTATGTCTGCCTCGAGCTTTCTAGAATATAACTTTCTCTCAACATGGTTGGATGTGCTACATGATCCGATGACTCGACCATGTTGTGTTTACAAATATGGTATGGTAAGGGGGTGTATTGTATCGTGTTGATGTACCCTAACTCCTTCAGATAAGTCTTTTAAAATTTTAAGATTTGTTAAAAAATGATACTTGTTTATGTATATCGTGTCGAGCCGTGCCGAGGACGGAAAAAGTCCTTGGCATGACATCGATATAGTGGGACACGACAAACCATATCTCTCAATACAATATATATTTTGCATGCAAGCCCCTGCATAGTTGTTGTATTAGGTTTCTAGATTTTCCCTCTGAAATCTTATAAAAAGTAAACACTTAAGTTGTTTAAGGTGAACCAACCCTCCACTCAAGTTAATAGTATGAAAAGTGGTTCTCATATGTCTACAAAAATACTTTGATCATCGAATTAGACATAATTGTGAAGATTTATAAATGCATCTCTAGGGTAGAGAGCTAAATCATAAGTATAAAACACGACAGGGGTTAAGGATTAAAAATCCCTAAAAATATTGTACCTAGAAATACCTAAGTTAGTCACTAATAAAGAAAAATATTAGGGTAAATTGCATACATACCCTTGTATATCGTGACGTGTATAATCATGTACTTTGGCATGATGTAAGTGTGGTCTAATGCACATAATGATTTGATGTTCCAATTTGTTTATGTACTTGTACTCGACTTCAAAAAATTCCAACAGAAACTAATGATGCAACCAGAAGATAGTGTGTCATTATAATAGGTCATTTGAGAAGCCAAACTGTTATAATAGCTGTCAATCATGTGCACACGATAAAATGGTGAATGTGTGCAAAACATCTAATTACTTTTGCACGATGAAAAGAAAATGTTCAAAATATCCATTACATCTAACTACTCGTGGACAACCAAAAGAAAAATGTTTAAAACGTCCATTACATATATTTCTAACACATAAGTGAATAGAATCTACATAACACTACAGCTCCCAAAAAATTATGTCGTTGTCCTGATTCCAAGCATCAACTTATTTGTCATGACCCCCCATAAAATGTGGCGGTAAGTATATGGCCTCAACCTCTAATTATCAGTGGTGGACATCCATGCCCACGACCATGGCCACAACCACGTCCACCTACTCCACCAAATCCGCTGGCAGCCAATGATACTTGATGGACTTCAATCACTTGAGAGACAACTTATAAGAAATAATATGAAAAGTATATGACAATTTTTAGTTGAAGTCAATTTTTTTGGCATTCTTAATTGACAGCCTACTTGAGAGGTAGCCTACTTGACTAGATTTTCCTCTAGTTGTTTGAGCAGTGGTTTGTGAAATAATTGTTGGAGAAGATATGTCGGCATGCCTTATTATTTTTGGCCTCCCAAGTGGGCGTCTACCACAAACATTAGATATTAGTATTCCCCTACAATTAATGTACCTAAAATTTTCACATTCCATTATGTCTAAATTTTTATTCACTGGATGTTTGTAGGAATTAGCATGATGCCCGCAACCACCACATCTTGTACATTTGTGGATCCTGAATATCTTATTTGGAAAGTCTGGAGCCCATATATGTGCTTTATTTGGTCTACCGAAGGCCTTCTTACTTTCGGAGGGTACACCACTTTGTCAAGTTTAACCCATCCACTTTTATTAGGTAGTGGACTAATACTACATGCATAAGCCCTCGTATATGCTGCATGTGTGTATACGTCATCAATGTAGTCCTCCCATGTTTTCACCCGTTAGTACTCCTAGGAAAAAATATGCATGCATACATGGGGTGCATGTGTTCTGCCATACCATATAACTACATGTTTTGACATAAAAATCTACTACTTGTCTGTCATTTGGGCCATTGACCTCTGTTTTGTGCATCTCAATTTTATAACAGCATAGTCTCCTAGTTTTCGACTAACCTCCACAATGTACTTTTTAACTTTGGACACAAGTGTGTCTTTCCATTTTGCTATCTTCCTACTCTGAACATGAAAGGTGTGCATTAACTTTGTACGGATAGCATCCACACACTCCCAATATGGGCCTCCACCTAACATCTTTAATAAAATCGTTGAAGGACTCACTTGTATTATTGGTTAAATAATTGCACTTACAACTTCCGTTGAATCGACTCCTACTCCATACAATTCCTCTGAAATATGGAGAATTTAGAGATGCATAAGCATCCACATATGATTTCTTGATTGCTTTCATTGCTTCCTCAAACTCGTGTGAACTATATGCTTTCTGCATTGCTAAGAAAAGTTCTCAAATGGTCTATCGTGAAACCAAAATAAGACTTCAATGAATATGCTGATATACAAAATTGGGATACATGGACATGCCAAATATATGAGTTTTTGCTATCTTTACCTGAAAAATTCTTCTTCCAATTATTGTAAAGATGTCTAACATAATGCAGTGCTCCACACTTGAATAGATTTGGGGAATAACATCTGCCAACCCTTTTGCTCTATCCAAAATGAAGGTAATGTTTTATGGACAACCAATAGCTTCCTTTAAACACTCTAAAAACCATCTCCAACTATCCCCATTCTCACCCTCTACAACTGCAAGACTATTGGGAAGAGATCATTGTTCTCGTCAACTCCAGTGGCTACCATGATAGCACAACGGCAAGCCCCCTTCAAGTGACAAGCGTCAAGTCTTAATAAAGGTCTATAACCTTAAAGGAACCCTTCTTTGCAACCTCAAAGACAAATAATCATCTTTTTAAATGTGCAGTATTCTTCAATGTCAACTTTTACCACGCTGCCTTCATTTCGACTTAGTAGTTCATGTTGTAAGTCATATACTCTTCGATACATTTTTTCTCAATCTCCCTATATAATTTTGAATGCACACATTTTCCCCCTATATATCTGCTGGTAAGGAATTTGTAAATGGTATTCTTCATTTAATCTCCTCATCAACTCTTTTATGGGCACATCACTTTTCAGTCCTCAACCATGGGATGCATTTTTCAGCAATCCAACTTGGGTGGCCATGGCATTTGCAGCCATGTTCATAGATGCACATGTGTGTCTTTTTGCAAATATTTGATTTAGAACGTGTGTCCATCGCCAAGTTGGTTTGCACGCAACCTCTATTTGTAGTCATTCTAAAAGCATGTTATAGTGACCCTGAGTGGTTCAGATCTAATATACTTCACTTTGAATTCATTGTTTACTGCATATTGTGCTAAGGTAAGCCGTAATTGTTGTACGTCAAAGAACTTGCTACCTAATGTCATGTCAGGATTTTATGGATCATACATCATGCAATCCTGCTATTCATCATACATTGTATTTATAGGGTGTTTGGTTACAATTTTTTGTCTCTTTTTTCTCTAAAATTAAAAAAAAAGAGAAGACAAACACAATGAAGTGTTGGTAAGTAGTAGTTTTTTTTTTAGTGTAAAATTTTTATCCTATGTAAATCTCTTCCAAAAAAAAAACAAGTTCTAACCTATTTTTATTTTAAAAGCACACAAACTCTCTCTCAACCTCCCCCCCCTCAACTGCGGCCCTCCTCTCCCCCCCCCCCCCCCCCAAACCCCCCCCCCAACCAGCCGCCCCCACCCCCCCCTGGGGACCCCCCACCTGGCCGGGCACCCCCCCCCCCCCCCCCCCCCCCCCCCCCCCCCCCCCCCCCCCCCCCCCCCCCCGCAGCCCCCCCCCCCCCCCACCCCCCCGTCGGGCACCCCCCCCCCCCCCAAACCCAGCCGCCCCCCCCACCCCCCCGGCACTGCCCCCCCTCCCCAAACCCAATCGCCCCCCCTGCAGCGCCCCCTCCCCCCACCCGAGGCACCCCCCCACCCCGCCGGCACTGCCCCCCCTCCCCAAACCCAACCGCCCCCTACAGCCGCCCCCCCCCCCCAGGGCACCCCCCCCACCCCCCGCCCCCCCCCCCCAGCACTGCCCCCCAACCCCACCCCATGCAGCCGCCCCCCCCCCCCCCCAGCACCCCCCCCCCCCCCCCCCCCCCCCCCCCCCCCCCCCCCCCCCCCCCCACCCCCCCCCCCCCCCCCCCCACCCCCCCCCCCCCCCCCAAACCCAGCCGCCCCCCCCACCCCGCCCAGCACTGCCCCCCCTCCCCAAACCCAACCGCCCCCCTGCAGCTGCCCCTCCCCCCACCCCGCAGGGCACCCCCCCCCCCAAACCCAGCCCCCCCCCCCCCCCCCAACCCCGCCCGGCACTGCCCCCCCCCCCCCCCAAACCCAACCGCCCCCCTGCAGCCGCCCCCCCCCCACCACCCCAGCAGGCACCCCCCCCCCCCCCCAAACCCAGCCGCCCCCCCCACCCCGGCCAGCACTGCCCCCCCTCCCCAAACCCAACCGCCCCCCTGCAGCCGCCCCCTCCCCCCACCCCGCAGGGCACCCCCCCCCCCCCCCAAACCCAGCCGCCCCCCCCCCCCCCTCTCCGCAAAAACACCTCAACATAAATTTTAAAAATTTATTCATTTTTACCAAACACATAACAATATTTTTTTTATAATTTAAAATTAAAAAGAACTCAACATCATTTTTTAAGTAGAAATAGTTTTTTTTTTAATTGCCCCCAAACACCCCATTAGAGTCAGAACTTGCACAAAAAGTTATAAAACCTCATTTTTTTTGACACATCAAATGAATGGTCTTCAAAATCATCAAATATGGACTCTGAGAATTCAACATCCACATCTTTTGAGTCTTCATCATCGTGAATTGTTGACCTTGTCTTCCGTCTATAGGTTTTCCTCCTTTTGGAGTGTTCCACTTGTTCCTCAACACAATGCTCAAATGTTGGATTTTGTGGTGTAATGTCAACACAAGCATCTTCCTCTTCATGGTCTAATTGTGAGGTAACTAATGGTCTACCAATGAACTCATCAAGAACACCTCATTCACATGTTTATTGCTGAAGAAATCAAACATTTGTAGAACATCCACATCTATTTCTATTCGCTTCAATACCAAATGTTATGCATTGGGTACCACCACATCAAAGTTTACTGTGTTGCCACACCCCAACTCATAAGTTCAATGGCTTCGTCCCTCAAGTCCTTCAAGTTAGCATAAACTTTATGAACCTCATATTATTTCATTGATAACATGTAGGTTCTAAATGACCATCTCCATTTATGAACATTTGACCTCCATAGTACAACTTAAATGTATATGGCAAGTCCATTATCTTAAATATATTTCACCTAGAAGTACAAAAGTAATGAAATAAGAAGACAAACAGAGATGCAATTAATGATATTAACACTCGCTTTCAAGAGAAAGGACATTAAACTAAAGTCCTACAACAACTACCCACAGGTTTCCGATATATCAAAGGACTGACAAAAGTGGACACCTATAGGTCATACATGTTCTTGTCAGCTACTTGTCCAGCATTCACAGTGACTAACTAGTATAAAAAAAAATGTGGGGCCGGTGAAGCACAATTGAACCACAATTTTCATATGTAAAACTCCAAATCAAACAATGTGGGCCATCGATCGAAAACCCCAAACACTACACTCGGACTCTGTAACACAATAAAATCTCCACTTCAAACATTATTATACCCCAAAGCAATAGAATCATAGTATTATTTAAGCAGTTGGCGGGGTCGAGGACACAATCTTACAAACATTCTATAACAAACCCTAAACCCACCTCTGCAACTCACCGGAGATGACTGTGTCGTCGTAGGGATGACTTGCTTGAAGCAGAGAAGAATATATCGCCGTGCTTCTTGAACCTCTCTGCAAACTGTCTCACAACCACTGCCTGTCCTCCTAGATGTCGCCGGAGATGAGAACCACCGTTGTCAACGAAGAGAACCACTTCTCTCCTCCTTCTCGTTGTCGGAGAAGAGGGACTACTTCACCGATACCCTTGCAAACCCTTTAATCCCACTTTTGCAATAAAGAGAGAAACGTAATCATATCGTCTATGTGTGGGAAACAATCAAAGTGAGAGTAGGTTAGCCATTTCCCTGTTTTAACTGAACTATGGTTAACTCAAATTGGCGGAAGATATAATTGATATTTTTTTTCAAATTTGAGAGATATAAAATTTAATAATTAAAATTGAGAGATATGTAATTAAATATGAAAAGTTTTAGAGAATATATATAATTTTTTCTACAATATTAGAACCCGTGAGAAAACAGATAACAAATGTGACTCGGGCGGGCCAGGCGTAGTGCTACACAAATAAAACATATCCGAAGACTATATGGGGTCGGACCCGCCCTGCTGCTGCACTGCGGGGCGTGGCATCTTCCTCCGCCGCTTCTCGCCGGCTTCTTCGCAGAGGTGGAGAGAAAGAGAGATTTACTAGAGAAACCCCATTCATCTTCCGGAAAAAACCTCGGCCGATGGGCGTGCCTTGACGCGTGATTAGGGTTTCTGGTTTGCAGACCCCGGGGGCCTGCGCCGGAATCTGGACTTGGGTGGCGCCTTCGCGGATGCCGTTGCATTGTTGTCCCTGGGCTGGTAAAGAGGGGAGAGAAGTGGAGTTCTAGAATCCGGAAGCACCGGGGAAGGTGTCCTTCCCTTCTGCCTCGCTTGCTGTTGCTTGGCGATGGTTTCCCTGGGGACTTGGTGCCGCTATGTGGCGCACAAGTTTGCTTACTCCCTATCCATCGGCTGGAAGGTATGCTTCCCCGCGCTGGCTTCCGTTCACCTGCTTTGTTTCCTGATTGCATCTGCATACTTTTGAAAAAAGAACTTGTGTTTTGTTTTTTTCTAATCTGGTTTTCCATGATCTAGAGTATGTATGGTTATGTCAGGCTGGTGGTGGGAGAAATAAATGCTTTGTGAGTATGTGGGTATCACTTGGAAGGTGTTACGGTTGGATGGTGTGAGCATCCGGAGGGAGTGTGAGGCCCTCAACCAGCTAGAGTTGCTAGTGGCTTTAGTCCCATATTGGATTCTACAAAGAGTTGGACCGGTTTATAAGAAAAGGAATCCCCTACCTCAATGCCTAGGTTTTGGGGAAGGACTACCTAACAGAGGGTCATTCAATATTTGAGATATATGCTCTTGCTTGTCCAGCACTTGTTAGTTTATGGTGCTATGTGTTTGCTTATCTGTGAGAAGGTACTTTTGCTGGAGTGGGAGGGTGATGATGGGTTCCGGAATTTTATTCAAGTATTCACTGGCATGCAAATGGGTGACATTTTGCTTGGTGGTCATACTCCCCCCTTCTTGCTCCTTCACTGCAATGGTATAATTGAGGAAGAACAAGTAAAACAGTAGTTATCTGCAACTTCGATGACCCCCATAATGTTCTTCGCCATATAAGTCCAGCTATCTTTTGAAAAAGGTCCTTCTTAAAAAAAGACAAGAAAAGAAAAGTGTGCATCATTTAAAATGTCTTAAAACATGTATACTTTTTGCTTTTATAATATCAGTGGTACTACCTGCGTTCCCAAAAAAATGTCTTAAAGCATGATTTCTTTAAGTAGGATATAGAGTATGCAATTTGGAGTAGAATAATGTAATCCAACCAAGGTTTTTTAATTTGAAGAAAATCTGCAATTGTATGAAAATTATCTAACCAACAAGTAACAACTATGAACCATGAATTATCTAAATGATGAGAAAAGATGCCTTCTGATGAAACTGTGTAACTTATAGACAAAATTTTGTTGACGATAGCAACACGGCGGGGGGGGGGGGGATCTTTAGATCCTGACAACTTAAACAATCACATATATTTTGATACCAGTCCAGTTCAGACTGGTACTTAGTTTGTTCCAGCAGCAAATTCTCCTAACACATGAGTTTAAAACTAATAGCAAATGCTTAGGTTCATGAAAATCATTGCTGGTAAAAAGGTATTTGGTACAGCAATGAAATACCTCAGACTAACACAGATAATTATCCTTTGATATATTAATTCATATGTTGTCCAAAAATAAATTGAGGCTACTTGAAAGGTGACCCTACTTTGATGGACTTGTTGCTACCTAGCAATGAATCCATGGGTTCTCCTAAACAAGGATGCTTACTTGTTCTAGGATAATGGATACTTGGGGACTGATCCCCGATTTGTGGCAAAATTGGGATAAGGGCTCGGGCATGTAAACAGAGTTCACAAGTGCCTCAACTTTGTATGCATTTCCTGTAGAGTTTCTCACTATGTTGGAGGAATCTCCTGCTTTACTGTACAGTCTATAGGAGAACTTCATTATCATCCATCAATTGAACATACATATGATCCTTTTTTTTATATTTTCCTTCACTTGATAAAGGTTTTTTTTCATTGTTTCAATGTAAACACTGGATGTTTCTTATCTTGGAAATATATAATTATAAAAAGAGTGGGTGTTGACATTTCTTCAACACTGTTATGCAGAGCTATAAAATAGGCCAAATCACCGAGACACAAGTAGGGGATACTGTATGGAAAAATCTATTTCAAGGCAAGCTGACATACTTACACTGGAACAAAGGGGAACAGATGGCACCAATGATAGCTGGAGAAGGAGTAGTTCTTGTTAGAAAACTGCCGACTGTGGACCCAATGTACGGGTAATTTTCCTCAATTTTTTCTATAATTACACTTCAAAGGAATGTCCAGAGGTTTTTCCATATCTTGTCCAAAGATAGGCCTCATCTCCCAATCCTTTGCCTGCTGCACTTTGATGGCTCTATGCTGTTATTGGAATGTCCAGGTACACATGTATCATTGGCAACAGTATTGCTGCTACTTGAAGTCATTTAGTGTATGTGCTTCAGAATACATGATGTTATTTGACAGCTTTTTTGGTGATTTACTTTGTTTTCTCAGTGGTGTCTACTGTTTTAAAAGTCAGATACCTACGGGTGTCAAGGGATCCTTTGGATCCGAAAATCCGATCCGGATCTGGAATTTGAAGCGTATCGGATCACACATTTTGACCCGAAATAACCTCTTCATCCGATTCGGAGCGAGCTAATTTTGATCCGAAAATATGAATTTCGGGTTGCATTCCGGGGCTCCAAAACCCGATCCGGAGAGCCGCGCACTCTCCTTTCTTTCCCATCTCCCATCGTCGCCACAGGTAGGGTTTATGGAAAGATGTGGATGGCTCAGTACGGGCGCATCTCTCCGCTCACCGCCGCGACTTCAAGATCTACACCCCCATCTTTAGCACTGCTCGCCACTTCTCCGCGAGTTCGGCGTGGCTGGCCGTGCACCAGCCCACCCTGTGCCTTCGCGACCACAGCAGCGAGTGCACGGTCGCCGAGAGCATGGTGTTCGGGGATGATGGTGGCCGAAGGGGAGGTGCTTTTCACCTTTTCGGCTGCGGCCAGTGCTTTGCCGCTGTGCTCGATGGGGGATGGCAGCAGCGGAGGCAGAGGCGGCATGAGCTAGCATGCTGTGGCATCTCTACGGGAGCCCCTGGAGGATGTGGAGATTGTCGCAGTGCGGGCGCTGGTGGATTTCGCACAGATGATGTTGTTGGAGAGGGAGGGGCACGGGGGAGGTGGTGGCGGGTGGAGGAGGGTTTGGGGCGAGCAGAGGAGTTGGAGGGGTCGTCGAGGAAGCGGGTGAAGGGCGAACCAGCGGCGGGGGGCGCTGTCGTGGATAAGGGCGCAGCGGAGCAGGGGGAGACATGGATGGTCGCCTCCTTGTCGCCGCTTTCATCAGGTGGGTGGAAGTCGCAGGCTTGCTGCTTACCTGTTGCTGGTTTTTCTTCTGATCTCTTCGGCTTTCTTTGATGTTGTGGGTTACCAGCCCGGATCCGAAATTTGCCCAAATTTCAGATTCGGATCATGTTCTTTCGGATCCAGATCCAAATCTCAAAGGATCCGACCCGGATCCGATCCATTGACAGGGCTACAGATACCTAGACTCCTATGCACCTTAGATAGATCAACCACCTCGAAGGTTGGTATGTCATATTTTTTCAATTGTTTTGTATTGTCAACCTTTCTCTATGGACAATTACTAACTGCATTGGATGTTTATTCTTCTTTCTAGTTCTTCTACTTTGTTTAGATGCCTTTCCATCGTAAGCCATTGAATTGCGTCTTTTTTTTCGTATCATCATCATCATCATCTTTTTTTTTCCCACATTATAGTAATTCTATTTTTCTTAGAACACATAGGCCCAAGCAAAACATATCTAATATATCAATGTTTCTTAAATGTTGGCATGTAGTTCAATGTATTCATAAATTAAGAAGTGTGGCAATGGTTTTCTTCGACCTTATGTTATTAATAAACATTGCTCATAATCATGTTGTGTAATGATGAATATGAAAGGAAAAATCGGATCAGGTTCAGAATTGCCTGGTCCTATCCTGATCTGATCTGGATCAGCTCAACTGAGTTGGTTGAACCAAAGGAAGTCAAGAAAATTTATTTAAGAAACAAATAAGTATTTTGTTAAATAAAAATTTATTTGTATAGACAAATAAAAGTATTATATAAAATGCATATTTACAAAAGATTTGTTTTGATATACCCTAATGAGCCATGATCGTTTGATTCACAGATGAATTGGCTGATCTTGGGCTGACTTGTGTCAGATATGGTATTTTTTGGCTTAGTTTTATATTATTTTAATATTTTGAATGAGGTCGACCTTCAAGGGCCACTACCAATTCTTACTTGAATTGGCTGATCCTGATCTGGATTGGCGGCATCAGCCAATCTGCATTCCATGCTTATGGATGTCTCATATTCTTTGCACATTTTTTGAGGTGGAAGCAGTTACTATTTTTTTCTACTTCATGATGTATATGAGGTTAAATATTAGAAATATCTATAAGTAATGAAGCTATATATTTAGCTGGATGCAGAACATGTAAATTACCTAATATGTCAAAAATCGACAAAAAGTATCTGCCTTATTTGTGAGATGCCTCCTTCACCATTTAGGTGGTCTGCCTTGGCACTTTGGAGAACTACTGCTTTGTCGTGCCTAGTCATCTTTAAACCATCAGTGATGACCATGTTGGTTTGCAATCTCCTGAGAATTTCTCAAAAGCTGTCAAGAATATGTCTCTTCAGGTTGCCTAGATCCAAATTACCTGAAACACCTAGCCAAAGATTCATAAAGTTCAAGTAAAGTTGTATGACTATCACAAATTGGATTGGATAGTTTGCTTTTAGCTCATCCAAGCTCAAGGCTTTGAAACTCTATTCCTTAACTCCACAGTCATCCGTCATAGTACAATGAGCACTTGGAGCCAGTAGGAGTTGATGTTGAGGGGCTTGAGCAACCTATCATTGTCGACCTGGCACACGATCTGCAGGCCACAGAATAAGTAGGAGGAGAAGAGAAGAGATGATGAAAAAGAAGAGACGAACAAGGGAGGCTCCTGCCCATGGTCAACCTTTCCATTGGCTACTATTTGCAAGCTAATGGGAGGACCAGAGCACTCAGATCACACCCACTTTGACTACTTGCAAGCTAGATGGGTGGATCAGAGCTCTTATTACCATTCCTTCGCTCCCAAAAGTATTTTGAAATCTCTTTGAGATCTCTTCCCTCTACCCTCCCATGATAAAACCGAAGTCTGATACAACATTCGTTGATGACCACTGCTGTTGACATTCACCATAGCTGTTGACCATGTTGCCAGCCCACAAACATTTCTCCAAGTAGCTGATAATAAAGGGCATTGGAATGATAGCTAAATACGTTGAATCAATGCTTAACATGTGATGGGGGGCGACCACCGACGAGAGACCAACTCAACCAAGAGATCAGCAATGAACACCAAACAAATCAGCATGCACATGATCATGCGAACATTCCAAGAGAGCGAAATACATGGAAATAACAGAAGCTACATTCTCAAGGAATCACCCCTTGCAGCAAGAAAGCATTGGATCAACGGTAGATAGAACTACCACATGTCTAAGACATCAGTCACACAGGTGATGAAGTCAGATGGGTGCTCACAGGATGAACAGGGATCTCGCACATCACAATCCGACAGTGAAACAAAGATCTGGCTAGGAAACCTAACCCACCTGCACGGCGGCAGATTTAACCAAATACGAAGAAAGAGCAGGAGAGGAGGGACCTTCATCGGGTGGCCAAGCCACTGGAGAGCTCGGCACCAGGCAGGGACTTGGGGCGCAGAGAACCCGGGGAGCACTGGAAGGGGTCGCGTGGACAGGATGATGGAGTGGATGGTTACTGCAGGCATCCGGTCATCTGCGCGTGTCCTGTGGGTTGCTCGGGGTCGGCTGATGCCGGAATTGCCGGTGCTTGAAGGGGAAGTCGTGCCGCTGTCCTGTGTGGAGGAGGAGGTCGGTGACGACCCACAGGGAAGGAGAAGGCACCGGCCGGGGTCGACTGTTGCACTCGCGACCTTGAGGGAATGAATCGCGAGGGTGGGTAACACGCCCTGGGCCCTCTGAGTGACGGGCAGGGACTGTCGTGGAGGTCCCCCTTTGGCTGCTTTGTGTGCGTTGAGGAAGATGGGGGACGCGATGGCATGGTGGAGGGCAGTTGGCGCCGCCGCACGTACGGAGAGAGGTGCGGGCAGTGTCCTACTGCCTGGGGTGCGTGTGAGCACCGTGCTGGGGATGTCGAGGCTGCAGGGAGGTTGTGCGGCGATGGGGAAGCAGGTCACGGTGCTGGCGGGGCTCGCATAGGCGAAGGCCCCAGCGGACTGTGACGAACCAGGTGGGGGGGGGGGACAACGAGAGAGAGTGGGGAGGGGAGCGAACAGCAAGTCGATGAAGAGAGGAAGGGGGAGGAGGGTTGGAGAAGAAGATGACACAAGGGGCTCCTCCCCCAACATAGTTGCGGCGCCTTGCCCAAGAAGCTTCTTCCATTTTTCTATTCATTCATTGCCTTTCAAAATGGGGAATACATACATATATATAAGGGGAGAACCCTAACAACTCATCTCTCAACAGTGGCCAAAATGCCCCTGAACCAAAATAAGACCACAAACGTACAGAAAAATATGCGATAAAGGAAAAGGCTCTAATGGGCCTCATAGTGCTCAAAAGACTAAGTGGAACCATCAAAGTACAACAATCCATCATCACCAAGCCAAAGAGATGTCGCCGCCGCCTCCTGATGCGGGACAACACACGTGGACTACTCTAACCGACGAACTACGACTCTCCAAAGACGTGATCAGCACTAAGCAATAAAGATTAGCAGATTTATATCAACTAAACAAGTAAGCGATAGGAAAATAATCACGTCCACAGAAGTACGCAGCCCACAGATTCGTCCCTCGCAGAGGGAAATGCGGGACCAAGGTAGCTAAGAAGCCACCAACAACTAGGGTAGTCGATCCATAGTCAAGGTCCAATCGGAGCCTCCGAAAAATAGGTTCTCGCACTCTCAAGCCGGCTGTGACGCACGTCACGGGCTAGATATCCTACCTCACAAGTCGGCGGCAAATATGAGCGTACACGAGAAAAGCAAGTAAAGGGCTAGAGTATGGAGTGCGTACCTCCACGTCTGTGCGTGGGGAAGAACCCGGCCGTGTCACGAATCCCGAGTACAAAATAGATATTTAAAGATTTACAACTCACTTTAGGCCCACTCCACGCAGGGAGGTATAAGGCTACACAAATAAAACCTCGGGATTTCGTAGACCGGCACTCAGGGTTAGCAGGTCGGTTGCAGCTGTGGTCCTGGCGCGAACCGGGTGCAGCAATGCAGGCAGTCGGCGGACAAGGAGGGCGTGGTCGCGGCGTCGATGTCACCAAGGTGCTGGCCGGCTTGGGTGCAAGCACTGGTAGTGCAGTGGGGGGGTGCCCACGTGTGGCGCGGCGCTGTGGGGGGGCTGACGCCGGGGTGACGTGGCAGGGTGGAGGCGGCTGGCCAGGGGCGTGACGCAGGCGCTGGCCGGGCGGCCTGGGGCGCTCACGGTGGTGGCGGCTGGCTGACGCGGCGCTGGCGAGGCCTGGGCGGGCGCGTAAGGCGGACGCGGCACGGGTGAGGCAGGGTGACGAGGTGCTCGCGAGGCCAGGCGGAGGTGGGCGCGTGGCGAGCTCGCGGCGCGGAGGGGTTCGCGGGGCGGGGTCGCGGCGCCCGCGAGGGCTCCGGTGCGAGCGAAGAAGGGCCGCGGGTGGCTTGCGGAGGCGGGGAGGGCTCGCGGCAGGCGTGCAGACGCAGGGAGGGGACGGAGGTGCACGGCGACGCGAGAGAGGGGAGAACGCGGTGGGGAGGCGGTGGCGATAGCAGGGCCTTTGCGGCAGTCGGAAATCTCTCCGTCGCGGAGGAGGAAGAAGCAGAGGCGCTGCTCTCAACTCAAGCTCAAAGGCAATAAAAGCTGTTATATTTCTCAAAATCGGTGTTTACAAGTATTTAAAGAGATTTTGGGCTAATCCCAATCCCAATAGAACTCCTAAATACCTGCCATACTAAAACACTTAAAAGTAATCCTAACAGGACTAAAATAATGCTAAAATTCGTAACAGGAAATAAACAAAAATAGAAAAGATGCTAAATGGGCCCCAATTGGGCCATAACTACTGTCTATGGACTCCTGGATGTAAACTCTACACCATGGGCTCATCGCCCAACCAGATCGACGCCTCTGTAGCGTGCTGTGCTCCCCGACGGCGATAAACCATGTCCGGGTTGAAGCGGACCCGGGCTCTCGTGTCCTCACCACCTCCGACGGCAATATATATGGGTCGGGTCGAACCTAATCCGAGCCCTACTGTCTTCACCAACACGTGACCGCAGTATTTGCGAGGTGGAGATTGAGATACCCAGCAAAGTTAGCAGAGAGAGAGGAGGTTCTGAGTGATCCTGTTGTGGCTGCACTTGAATTGGTGTTAGAGTCAAAATTGGACATCTCTAATGGATGCATTCACATTCTCCTAAACCTGCATTCTTGGTAACCTGTTTGGTCACCCAATCTTGTTTCGTGCTAGCACATAAAGAAAAGGTCAATAAATCAATGTCACTCCTTATGGTGTCCACAGGAATAAAACATAGTTGACCATCTCATCTAAATAAGCCCATCTCTGTTCCAACTTGTATTGCCAGACGATGGAGCCTACTCATGAGAGAGCTCATATAACTGCTTCTCTCCAGTAATCTGATCAGGCCTCACTTCCAACTTCTGTTTTGCAGCACCTCATTCAGTAAGGCACACACTGTTCTGTTGATATGAGTCCCCCAAGTCCCCCCTTCATGTTAAATTATCAATGAACATAATATGCTTACAAGTACTGGAGTGAAGTTGGATAAATCCTACTTGATAACCAAGTTGAAAAATTGGTACTAATCGGTGGGTACAGTTTCCTAAAGAGCTATTTCACATTCTTAAGGTGAGCTGGAGCAACTCCATGTGCTTTCTATACTTGACAATTTGATAAGTTTTTCATTTCTTTGGTGGGCATCATTGGTGGCTCATTCATGGCAATTGATCTGTTTTATAACCTTATTTTGCATTGCACTATGAAATCTGCTCATTGCCTATTTTTATTTCAAGGAGTGTGAAGAACTCTTAGTTATAGACTTTATCCATCCTAGGAAATGAGATGGTAGTCAATGTAGACATGCTTTGTCTGGGAAAAGGTTTAATAAGCTGTATGCATAATATATCCAATGCCTCTTATTCGTGGATGGAAGCATCTTTCCTTATTATATTTCTGGCCTGTGCTTGTTTGCATTTGTCTTATAAACTTTGGTGTGTACACCTCCCTACCTTTCATCCAGCAAGCCTGTCTTCTTTCCCACCTACTTTCATAAGATGTCTAGGGTTCCTAACCAAACCTTTGTTGCATGTCCCTTGTTAATTTTGTTAACATATCACTTTGAACGGGCATATTTCTGCCATCTAATTTCTTCCTTCCTGCAGTACTTCACTTTAAAAAAATTGCTTCAATAGTTAAGCATCTTTATGAGCTTTGTATCACCAATGATGTTGACAAGGGAAATACATAATCTAAAGGCGAATTTATTCTGAGGTTGATGTGTTCATTTTTAGGATAATTGGTTCTTTTTGCTGTAGTTTTCTCATACTGTGATATATTTTCAGCTTTCAAATGTATGCACCTTTTCTTGCAGGAGTGTTTTTGTAGGTGATGTTGTTGTCATGAAAGACCCTGAGAAACCTGAGGATCACCTTGTCAGGAGGTTGGCAGCTGTTGAAGGGTATGAAATGCTTTCAACTGATGAAAAAGATGAACCATTCATCTTAGAGAAGGATCAGTGTTGGGTTTTGGCAGATAATGAATCAGCAAAACCCAAGGTATCTCTCGTCTTGCTTTTTCCTGTAATGGATGACAGACGACTTTTTCTGTTTTAATAGTATGGCTTTCAATAGTAAAGGTGGTGAAGTTTTTTTGTGTGTGCATCTCACCTATACTTGTATATTCTATTTCCTCTTTCATTAATATATTTGTGTTACTATCCACCTTCAAAAAAATAGTATGGTTTTCAATCTATGAATTCTTAGATGTTGCAACAGTTCCACAATAACCAATCCATCATTCCAGGAAGGGCTGTCAATTTTGCCTGTTTACCCATGATCCAAAGCGTCTCTTGTAACAAAAAATGGATATGGGATTTAAGAAATACTCATTTTCTGTTTTTGGTATGGGCCTCTGCTATGGCCTGATGGTTTTCATTACATAGGGTCCTAAGTAGGCCTGATTCTCGGGTTCAGAGAGACACAATGGGCTTTTTTACTCTTCATTGTCACATGGAAAACCTCCTAAACATGAGGAAGAGCACAGTGTGGGGAAGAGGTCATTGAGTTTATTGAAGTTGGGAAGGTTCTGTGGGGGAGGATGTGGGGGCCAGGAGGAAGAGGAAGGGCAGGGAGAGGAGTATGAGGGAGGAGGAGAACAGCAGTGGTGATGTTGGACATGGCAATACCAACATGACCACAGATCAGATGGATTGATGGAGTGGACTAGTGGAGTCATGGCGGAGAGAAAAAGGATCGCTCTCAATCAACAGTAGAAATCCTCCCAGCAAATGATAGCAGGTGGGGGCACAAGATGGAGAGCAATTTTTACCTTGTATATTAGTTCCTTTTTCTCCAACTGCTGGTTTCACTGTCTTGACCAGCGTTCCACAGCATCTCCTGATGATTCTGCAGATTTGACCTTGAAGGAACATTCAGGGAGAAGCAGCTCTGAGTATCCAATGGGCAATCCCATTTCTGAAATGTAATGTTAATTACCTGATCTTCTGCCGCACTCCATTCCCTCATACATCAGATTTGTCTTCAGATGTTTAATTCTTCTGAAAAAAATCTAGATTTCTGCATATGATCTGAAGATTTAGAATGCCCTCTCTCACTATGCTTTATTAACACTGCAACTGTTTTTTCCCCTCCTCTTCCACTTTGTCATGTTCCTTTTTGTAACAAGGACCAAATTTTATCTTGTTGATTTTATCATACTCAGCATTTATCGCCTTCCCAAGAGTTGTGAGCATTGGTGTACAGTGCTCATGCAATGTTCAAAAATCTTCTCATTGATGAGCAACTGTTTCAACCTAGCTTCTTTTCTGTTGAACTACAGTTTTCTTAGAGGAACCCAAAAGTAATTGTGTGGTTGTGGAAACATTAATTGTTGGATTCATTCTCAGGTTTTTGTACCCACTAAGGTTGTGTTTTGGTTTGGGTATAGCCCTGGTATATATTATCAGATTCATTTTAGGTTCAGGTTGGGTTTGACCCATACCCCACTAATTGGCAGCCCTAATTCAAGGTCCTTTTAGGGTGGGAAGCAGATATCTAAATTTCACCCTTTAAATGCATCCATAAAAAATACTGAGTTGCAGAGACAGGATTGAAGTATTGAACCTATGACCCCAAGGTAATGGGCCTTGTGAGGTATGCAACTTCTCTACTCCATACTGAAGAACCGGGAACTGATGAAAGATAATTAAATATGCCTCTGTGCCATATGTATATGATTAGAATAGTCCATTTATACAGAATGGCGAGGGGCCTAGCATTCCAGCTGTTATATATATTTTTTCTGGGCATGTCCTTTTTTTAGTTTCACTAGGATTCTTATTGTCAGAGCATTGGCTTTATTCTTAATAGTAAGAAAAAATTGGGTCCGATGACTTAGCGTGCTTGTATATGGTGTAATCATGGTATGCCATCTCGCGAGAATCTCACGAGATCTCGCGATATTCTCTGTCTCCCAATAAACAAGACCCCTGAGACCACCTTTCCGAGACTGTCCAGTTCCTTTTTTTTTTAAAAGACAAAAGAGACAGCAGGCTCCCGAGATGGGCACACAGAAGCCCCATGCAGGCTCTCGAGATGGGCGAAGTCCGCTGGGAGAGCCCTCCATGGGCTCCCGAGATGGAAGCCCCATGCAGGTTCCTGAGACACCATGCCCACACCCCCCCACCCCCCCCAAAAAAAAGATTTTTTTGAGTGGCCGCATGAGATGTGTGTGCCCTGAGTCTCTGTGCAAGACGACCTGGGACTCTATCTATGCAAAAGGTGGGCTCCTCTTTTCGGTTTTTATTTTTAGTTTGTGAATTTATTTAACTCCTGTTAAATGTTAAATTGCTAATTTATTTAATTCCTCTAAATCATTTGGTGTTAGTTTTTTATTCCTGCGAATTCTGTGGCTTTTAATTTTTTAGTCCTATTGATTCTTGTCAATTTTATGGACTTTTAATTATGTTCATACCTTGTTAATTCTTGCTTTAATTTAAATAATACTATATATTTTAGTTAAATAATCACCAACTACTGTAATTAGTTTTGTGAAACATTGAAAATTATTGAACTTCTGAAAAAAATCTGCTTAATTGCTACAGTTAATTCTTATAAGTTTTGAATGTTTAAATAATTTAATTCCTGTTAATTCTTGTTGGTTATTGCTGCTTTGGGTTTCTATTGAATATGAATATTTGATTATGTTAATTATTTCTGCTTAATTTTGATTCATGTAGGAATTAATTGAAAATCTGAAAATTCTTGCCTTTTAATTTCTGCTTAATTGTGAAAATCTGAAGAACTGAAAATTATGGGAGTTAATATTTTGATTATTTAATTCCCTGCTGATTCCTATTAATTTGTTTCTGTTTAATTTCTACTTCTTAGTAGCGTCTGTCTTAATTTCTGTCAATTGTTTTTTTTTGAGAAGTAGATAGTACCATTGATATTATAAAAGGAAAAGATCTACAAGAAAATTTAAAGAGGGGCAGCTCCCAAAGCCCCAAACAAAAGATGGCAAGTTGAGACTTGCCAAGGGAGCAAAGGAAATAAAGCCAAAACCCCCCTCAGCTAACCACATCCATCAGCCCCAAAAGACAATCATCACGCTGAACAGTCCCAAGACAACACACTCCTTGGCATTGAGGTCCACTCACATCATACATTGGAAAGGACCACACAAAAGAAAAGTCAAAACAACCTTCCAAGACATCTACTGACTATGTGAATCACCTATGCTTCAGATATTCGAAGTTCCTTTCTTGTTGGCCACATCGGCCTTCGCCTTTCTAGCAATATCTGCCATCCACCTACGCTTGATCAGAAGCAATGTGGACTTCAAATTTTTGTCCACTCCTTCATCCGAGACACCGATCAATCTAACAGTTTCGCTCACCTGGGTTTCCATGTATTTCTTAACTTTAGACCGAATATCCATAACTTCATCCTTGGAGAGACTCTCATAGTCCACTGAAACAGTTTCCTCCCCTTGAAAAGCTTCCTCAACTTGCTCCATCGCCGCACGTAAATCCTCCGACATTGGATGCAGGGCTCGAAGAACTAAGGCTACAACATCCATCCTCCCCCTTAGGCCCAACAACCCCCTCTTACACAATGGCCAGGGGGCAAGAGACAGGGGTATCTAAGAATAGGTCTTCAGATAAAAGTGAGAAGGGTAAAAGATCATCCTCTTCGTCCCTGTTGCAGCACCCCTTCCACCCTCCATCTCCATCTCCATCGTGGTCGCCGGAACCATCACTGTTGGCCTCGCAACCAGCCACCTCAGAAAGACTCTCCACATGAGTCGTGGGAGCCATCAGAATCTCCAAAGCTGGGGCTTTGCCACTGACCTCACTTCCAGCCTCCACTGAGCGGCCTCTATAGTTTGCATGTTGACCACCGAGTTCTCCGATAAGGACGCTGGTGCTAGAACCAAGCAATTTCTGTGCCGTCTCAGCCATTTTCGCGAATGGGCTCTCCGTTGACGAGCCTGGCACTTGCCACAAGTATGTCGCTGCTGAGGGTGGGAGGAGCCGAGGAGAGCAGTCTTGCCCACTGGCTTTGCCACAACAGGCCTTTGAGAGTGATCGCTCGGAGAGCCATTGTGAGGGAGCTCCACAACCGATAAGGGGGAAACCATCACCGTAGCACCATGAAATAGAGCCGCCGGGGCAATAGGGGCCGTCGCCGGGGGCTGGTGCAAAGAGGGGGACCAGCCTCCCAACCGATGGACATATGCTGGGGCTACTCAACCCTACATTTGAAGTCAGGCAAGAAAGATGGCCCTTATTGGGTCCTGATAGGCTGCTATGCACTGGATTGCGGTTATCGGGTAAGTCTTCGGGTACTAGCTAGGGCCCGGAGTGGGACGAAAAACTAACTGGACCAAGTGGGTGACGGTTCACTGCATGTTGTCAGTTGTCCCCCTCGACCGTTCCAGTGACGGCCGAGAACGCTCGATTCAAGCTCAAATGGAGGGATCAAAGCCCTAGGTGATGCGAATTTGAATCGCTCGCCCGATTGTGATCTTCAACCTTTGGAACTTGCAAGTGTTGCTCTAGGGGTGGCGGCGACGCAGAACGAGTTTCCTCCTGAAGCAGTAGGCACTGGACAACAAGGATCTCCCCCATGAATCTCACGATGATCTATGCCGACAACTCTCTTGGGCTAATCGCCAAGATGGAAGCATGAACCTTAATCCGAGATCCGACTAGGGCTGTCAATGGGCCGGGCCCGGGCTGGGCTTAGATGAGCCCGGCCCATATCCGACTCATCAATATGAAAGCCCAAGCCCGGCCCAAGCCCGAACAATGTCGGGCCAGGTTGGGCCGGGCCCAATATTTTTACAAAATTGTAAAGCCCGACTAAGGCTCGGCCCTGCCCGAATGCTTAAATAAAAATTAAATTAAAAATAAAAATAATATTTTTAATAATATAAAATTTATAATCTCACTCAATTAAATAGTGTTGATGTTACTTATTTAATTTGTTTGAAAAGAGAGTTTTTAACTTTTAAATAAGTAAAACAACATAATTTTAACTAAGTAAAATTTAAGATTTGAAAAGAAAAAATGAAAAGAGAACGGGTCGGGCCGGCCCATCGGGCCGAACTCAAAGCTCGAGTTCGGCCCGTGGGCTTAGTCGGGTTGGGTTTTTAGGCCCTACCAAACATCCATGGGCCGAAAAGAGTCTGCGGCCCGGCCCTAAATCGGGCCAAGCCCGCGGGCCTGTCGGGCCGGCCCAGCCCATTGACAGCCCTAGATCCGACCATGGCAAATTGCATCAAGCATGGAGTCAGCCGCCCAAACCGACAAACAAGGAAGCCCACATCTTCCTCATCGCACAAACCTATTGCCACCCCTCCAGCGCCACTCGAAAGCACCTCTTTGGCAAGGGGGGGAAGGTACCAAGCTTGGGTGGCCACCTATGGATGCCGAAAATAGTCCCCTCAGCCATGCAAAAAGCCGCTGCCATTGCCTTATCAACCCCTTCCATACAGGACTCCATGCCTAGAAACACTTTCAAGGCCACCTTAACTACCCTCCAACCTCCTCTAGACAACTCCTTCACTCTCTTTTTGATGGAGTCTTCATCGGCCTCTCCAGCCAGAAGTGAAATGGCGATCGATTGCTTCCCCTAAGACCTGCGCCGGGAAGCAAACTCCTCTGGGATCTCATCCACCTCCACCACTCTACTGCTTTTCCACGTTGTCGTCACGCCTCTATCTACTTCCCTTAGAATGTCGGCGAAACTTCTAGGACTAGGCTGTGCTTCATTCGCTGTTGCTTGCATGGGGGGTCTGGGGCCTCAGTCGGACCTCATCTCTGGGACGCCGCCTGTCATGGGTCTAAGCAGGAGAGCGGGACACCATCTCCTGATGTGTCCTCGCCTCCCATAGCCAAAGCAAGTCCAGATGAGAGGATTTCTCCTCCCACGGCCACCCCTAATAGCGACACCATATTCGAAAGAATCTCTACAGGCCCGTCCAATTCTGGCTAGCCACCTAATTTCTGTTAATTGTTATTACTTCTGATTGTCTAATTCCTGTTCATTCTTGTTAATATAGGTTTTATTTAATTTTTAAAATTTTTTTGAATGTGGATAATATCACTGGTATTATAAAAAGAGAAAAATATATACATGAAAAGGGGAAAGCTCCCAAATAACTCCCCTAAAACAAAAGAGGGCTAACTCGAGTTTGCCAGGGGAGCAAAGAAAGAAAACCAGAACACATACAACCCCGGCTAAACACCCCCAACAGCCTCAAAACAAAATCACACCTCAACTAAGGCATTGTTTGGAAATACGTTTGGACAGTTGCACTGCAAAATCTCTGACTAAATCCACCGTCTTTCCAAAGATGTCCAGGTCGCCATAGGCTTCCGCACCATGCAGATTTTTGGAGGAAGAGAGAGACAGAGACAACAGAATCTCTGACACCGTTTTTGCGGAAGCTGCAGGAAGGCCGCTTTTCGTCGGAATCATCCGGGATGGGTGTTTAAATATTTTTAAATAAGTTTCAATGCCTTTCAACTCATGGACACAGATGAAGAAGCTGGCGTCACCGCAGCGCAAAGGATGCGGACGTCGAGGCCAAAAAATCTGCAAGTGTACGAGACTTTTCTGCAGAAGTCGATTTTGGCGATTTTTAACTTTTTAACTACGGTCCCAAACACTGCCTAAGAGTTCCACCCTCAGCATACAACTTCCAAAAACAAACAACCACACAAAAGGAAAGTCATGCACCCCTCCAAGACGTCTCCTATCTCCACGTACCACCTATGCTTCCGAGTGCTTCGAAACTCCTTTCTCGATGGCTCCTCCATCCACATACGCTTGATCAAAAGTAGTGCGGATTTCAAGTCTTTGTCCACGCCTGCACCGGAGACTCCGATCAACCTAGTAGTTTCACTCGCTTGTGTCTCCATAAAATTCTCGACCTTGGTCAAAATATCATTATTGCTAATTGTTAATGCTTTGGATTTCATTTCTGATTCTCCTTAATATACTAATGATGACTATCAATGTATCCAATTATCTATTTTTAATGAGAAATGACTATTTTGTTAAAAAATATTATGCATATATATATATATATATATATATGTATATCTTTCTTTTACATCCCAAAATTCTGAGATCTGATCTCCTGAGATTTTTCTGAGATCTCCTCTCCAACCCTTCCGAGACGAAGTTGAGATCCAATATGGCAAACTTTAGGTATAATGCATGTATATCAAGCATCTTTCTGACTTTTTAAGGTGATTTTTACCCCAATTCAATGCCTTCCAAGCTTGAACTTTTTAAAATTGAGAAGGCTCATGTACTCATTGAACCATAGAGAATTTCGGATATAAAGAAACTATATGCTTTCATTGCCTACATAAAAGGCTGATGATGTTGGTTTGTTCACAATTTCTTAAGGAGAAAATGCAGAATGTTGGGACGCCACCTAAGCCTCAATCATCTTGTGATTGAGCTTGCTTGTTGTTCTTGGGTTCCTCCTTTTATTCAAATTCTTGATTTCCCTTTCCCAAATGGCACAAAATGTGGCATGTAGAAAAAGAAACCTTGCTCACTTATCTCCTTTGAAATTTTGTGGTTTCCTAGATGTCCCATCAGTGGTCATCCAACTGCATTTTGTGGGGAGAAAACTTCCTCCATACTGCCTGACCATAGTTGCCAAGGAGTCAAGGTGACCAAGGTGTGCTTGGGCGCTTAAGCACTTAGGCGCCAAGGATGACGGCCAATCTGGGCTATTTCAAGAGTATCCCGCTATATAATATATATTTCTCTAAAAATATAGAATGCTCATAATAATTAAATAAAGATCATAATGTGAGAGACATTATTGCAATAACATATTAACAAATTACAAAAATTGAAGAGGAAACATTAAAATAATTGTATAGAAATGAAATATCAAATGTAAAGTTACATACCTTATAATTCACAAAGTTGTTCTTCTAAAATCTACAAATAATAACGATACAAACTACTATGGGGAAACTTGAAATGATGAATATTACACTCTAAAACAACACATCAATGCATCAATGTGTACAGTATATGTGTTCACAGTCATTAGACTGTGTTAGGTCCTCCCTGCCACAGTCACATGGTTGGGGGGGGGGAGCGGGAAGGGACCTCACCATTGGATGTTGGGGGTTGTGGTGGAGAAGGGGAAGCATGAAGGGGGAAGGGACCTCACTGTTGGATGGCCGAGGTCGGGGGGTGGGGTTGGAGGGTGGGAGAGGGAGGGGAGGGGAAGTAGGAAGGGGACCTCACTGCCAGATGGTCTGGGTCAGGAGGTGAGGTGAGGGGAAGTCCAAGAGAGGGGAGGAGGATTCCGGACCGAGAAAGAGGGAGAGTCCGAGATAGAGAGCTCATGTGTTGAATACCTCAAAAGAAGAGGTCTTGTGGCGGCCGGAGCTGGTGTCGGCGGCAACGGCTTGAGCAGGAGCACACAAACCCTATTTGGAGCCTTTGAAGAGGTAATCACGATTCGCGAATGGCCATCAGGACGAAGGGGGTAGGTGTTTTAGATCTGAGTCGGAATGGATGGATCTTAGACCCTTAATGGGCATGGATGGCAAAATCGCGCGGGTCGGGGTCGGGGTCGGGCGGGTCGGGGTCGGGTCGGCGCCCGGCGACCCGAGTTGGCGGGGGAACTGGCCGGGATCCGCGGATTCCCGGTAGTCGGGCCGGATCTGCCGGGGTCGCGCGACTTCGCGACCCGACTACCCCGACCCGCCCAACCCCGCGGATCCCCCTTTAAGGAGGGATCCCGTCCCGGGACTGCGCAGACAGAACCCTGTCTGCGCAGTCTCGAGCACCCCCCTTCCCAGCCCCCTGCCCCCCTCCCCCTGCGGAGCAGCCACCTTCGCCGCCGCCGCCGGAGCTCCGGGAGGCTCTCCGCCAGCCGCCGCCACTGCAAGCAGCCGCCGACGCCCTTCCTCTCTCTCTGTTCTCTTCTCTCTCTTCTGTGAGGTGAGATTTTTCAATTTTTTTTTAAAAATCTGAAAAAATAGGAAATGGTAAATAGACTATAGATCTGTAGATCTATAGCATATTTAACATGTTTATGACTTCATTCTCTTAAATCTCCAAATTTAGCCCTAATTAGGGTATAAAAATTAGGGATTTGTGTCATGAATGAAATTAATGTGCAATTGAGTGATTAATAGAACTATTTTAGTTGATTAGAGTTTGTTGGTAGACTTAATTGCATTACATTGACTGTTTTCCCTGAAAATCCCCAAATGACCCTAATTAGGGTTTAAAATTTAGGGATTTTAGGTCCTTAACGTAATTATTATGTAATTGAGTGTCTAATATAGTTATTTTACTTGATTAGAGTTTTGTATGAACATTGCATGATCTGTTTTTTTTAATTCTCAACTTAAACCTTAATTAGGGTTTAAAAAATAAGAATTGTAGGTCATTAATATAATAAATGTGTAATTGAGTGTTCAGTGTAGTCATTTGAGTTGATTAGAGTTTTGTATGTACAATATTTATAGTCTATGATATTTTTTTCATAAATTCCCAAATTAAACCCTAAATAGGGTTTATAAATTAGGGATTATGTGTATTTAACGTGCAATTTAATTGCATTCTTACACAGGAATATGGCACATCATGAACATGAAGAGCAAGAGGTGGAGCAGGCCATTGATCCTGGTTGGGCTCATGGTACTCTCCTTGATGCATCTAAGAGAAAAGTGAAATGTAATTGGTGTAGAAAGGAGATGTTTGGAGGCATTTATTGCCTTAACAACATCTTGCTGGGATTGCTGGGAATGTTTCAAAATGTCCGAATTGTCCAATGGAAGTGAGAAATGAAATAAAAGCATATCTGAAGGGGAAGAGAGCAGAAAAAATATTGACAACTCAGCAGCAACAAGAACTTCAAGATGAGCTTTCTGGGAGACAGATTCGTAGAGATTATGATCTACCAATTCCTGTGGATGATGATGAAGATGATGATCCTGATCCTGAGTTTACTGCAGTGGCACGTGCTAGTCGTCGTTCTTATGCGGACGAAGATGAGAGACGAAGGGGTTTAAGCACATCAGGTGCACATGTGTCTAGAGATGACTCTAGGACATCTCTTCTTAGAAGTACACAGGGTCCTATGGATGCATATTTGTATAGATCAAGGTCTGTAAAACAACCAGGAATCAAGCAGGCATTGAAAGGAGTGAAATCCACTGCAAAGGCAGCAAAGGGTGCAATCAAAGGCATTGTCAAATGGTTTTTACATGCAGGTGTCCCAGCACATACGGCAGAGAGCCCATATTTTCAGAGTATGTTGGATGTAATTGCGGAAGCTGGGCCTGGTATTAAGGCTCCTACAAGGAAGTACATTTATGATGCTGGGCTTGATGATGAATATGAGGAGTTGAAAACATGGGTGAGTAGCTTCAAAAATATTTGGAAAGAACGTGGTTGCACCATTATGTGTGATGGTTGGACAGGGACCACAAGAAAATCCATGATAAATTTTCTTGTGTATTGCTGCGAAGGGTCTATTTTCTTTAAATCTGTTGATGCATCTAACAAAATCAAGAATGCAGAATATTTGTTTAAACTTATGGATGCAGTTGTGGAGGAAGTGGGTGAAGAGAACGTACAGGTTGTGACTGATAATGAACCGAGCTACAAGGCTGCGGGTAGGTTGTTAATGGAAAAGAGACACCATCTCTATTGGGTTCCATGTGCAGCACATTGCATTGATTTAATGGTGGAGGACATAGGCAAAGATTCTCATATTCATGGTATCATTGATGATGCTCAGATGATAACTTCCTTTATTTATAGTCACAACAGATTTTGAATATGATGAGGAAGTACACAGATGGGAGAGATCTCCTTCGTGCTGGTCCCACCAGATTTGCATCCAATTTTATTTCTTTGGAGAGCCTAATGAAATATAGGCATCAATTGGGCCAATTGATTAATTCTACAGAATTTTTGCAACATGTAGACACTCTACGGCTTGATAGTAAAGATGTTGCTCTCCAAGTCCAAGACCTGATTAGCAGTGCACGATTTTGGGAGAAGGTTTCCTACTACCTCAAAGTAATAGAGCCTTTGGTACTTATCCTTAGAATGGTTGATGGTGACGACAAAAATGATATGGGATATTTGTACGAGGCAATAGACAAGGCAAAAGAAAAGTTGAGGGAAAGGAATCCTAAAGCCTACAGAAAATGGTGGCCATCATAGACAAGCGATGGGAGATGACTCTCCACCATGATCTTCATGCTGCAGGTAATTTATTTAATGTAATTACTTGCTGAATTATTTTATGATACCATACTTAAACTTCTTTTATCATATGCAGGGTATTTTTTCAACCTTAGGATTCAATAAAAGATGATGTGCACAATGACGAAGAAGTGATGAGAGGCACCATCAATGTCATCACTCGCATTGCAAGGAGCATGAATGAGAGATTAGACGCAGTGGCAGAGGTAGGATAGTATATTTTATTTGCATATGTATGTATGATTCATTTGACATGACATATGCTATGTCTTCCATTTTGTAGGTGGAGAGATATAAGATGAAAGTTGGGATATACGGAGGATATGACATGACATATGCAGCTCAAAGACTCAGTCCAGGTGGTTTTACATGTTTGGGTGTTTGCCTAAAATCATAAATATAAGATTTCACCATCCTTATAATGATTAATGTTCGCTTATTTTATTGTAACAGCTGAATGGTGGATCCAAGTCAATTATCAGCAAACTGGAACAAATCCCTTAGCGTATGTTGCAGTGAGAGTATTAAGTCAAACCACTTCTTCTAGCCCATGTGAAAGGAATTGGAGTACATTCAGCCTTATTCACACAAAAATCCGCAATAGGCTGGGTGTGGATAGGCTAGAGAAGTTGGTTTACTGTCATTATAATATGCGTTTAAGGGTGAAGCAAAAAGAAGAAAGACAAAAGATAGAAAGACAGAGATTCATGCAGCTAGCTGGTAGACCATTTGAGGAGGTGGTTCCTGAGATAGATGTTGATGAGTTGCTAAATGAGGAACACCCTTTACATGCTTGGGTGGAGACGAGAGCTGAGGGAGAGCTAGCTGACTTTCATACTGATGATCGGCTAGTTCAAGCATGTGAAGGAGATGTTTTATTAGAAGAGTATGTACCTGAGAGAGCTGAGAGGCCAGAATTGAGAAGATCTTCCACCGTACATGATACTAGTATTTCTTCATCTCAGCCAGAATTGAGAAGATCTACCTCCGAGTTAGAGCCCAAAAGAAAGAAAGACAAAGGCAAGAAGAAAGCAAAGCCAAACAAAGAAAGAAGAACAGAAGAACCAAGAAGAAAATCACAAGAAGGTGAAGAGGACTCTCCTGAGGCAGAGACACATATTGGGCAGCCATTTTCTGAGGCTCCACCCCTGCCATCTCAGTTGGCTAGATTATATGAGGCAGAGAAATTACATTATGAACGTCGCAAAAAGATGAGTACAAAAGAAAAAGAAAAAACAGTGGGGAGTGATGACTCCACCCAATCACCTGATGATGATGATGGTGCTGCTGCAGGTATTGGAGCCACGAGAGGTTATGGGCTTGGGGGTATTATGTCAGGATATGAAGATTATTCACAACCACCCCAACAACAACAAGGAAGCCAAGGGGAAGCACAACAACATCACGGGATATGAAGGCCAACAAAGGCAAGCAGGGCATGATTGGGGATACGGGGCTTCATATCCACCCTTTTTTAGTCCCCCAAAATTGCCATATTCAGACATCAGCTCTAGTAGTGGGCCTAGTTATTTGGGCAATATTCAAACTACTGGATATGGTAGTTTCTTCCCTCCGGGACACTCAGGAGAAAGTTCAAGTCAACAAGCAACAACACCGCGAGGCATCCAAAGAGGATTCCAAGACATTGCAAATTCTTTGTTTGACTTTGGATATACACAGTATGGAGGACATGAGTATGTGCCACCTATTCAATCTCATGAGGTAGAGGATGAGGGTTCAGAAATGTCAAATTGAGAAGGTATTTTTATTTATTTCATGTTATCAACTTGTACATATTTTAATTTTTGCAATGCATGAACATTAATGATTATGTCTTTAGTCATTGTTATTGTTCTTCATGGTACATGAACATGATAAGATTTAAATTTCAATGTGTTTGATTTCAATGAATGTTGTATGTGTCTAGGTAATTTTCTGTAAATTTTAGGGATTTTTCCTGATTTTTTCTGATTTTTTCTGATTTTTTCTGGTTTTTTTCATTTTTAAATAATTTTTTACTCTGGCCGACCCAGGGTCGGCCAGACTCCATTGGAGTTGGCCGGCTCCACCGACCCGACCGACCCGACCCGAGTCGGGGTCGGCTGGGTCCGACTCACCCAGCCGACCCGACCCTGCCATCCATGTTAATGGGTCTAGTGCTCCATCCAGGTGCCCAGTGGGGTTAGGCACACGTCTTGGCTGCCAAGCGGCGCCTAGGAGCATTTTTTTGGCCCCCTGAAGAGCTGCTTGCTTCTAAGTGTGAGGAAAATTGGAAAAGCGCCTTTGCACCTAGATGCCACTAAGGCGACCTCCTTGACAAGTATGTGCTTGACAATGACCGGCAAATTACATGTCATGCTCTTATTCCTCACCACATACATAGGTGATAGGTGGTCCTTGACATCCTCCACCAATTGACAAACTTGAGAGTTGAGACTGTCGGTTGTGTCAAGGATTCTCGCATACACTACTCTATGCAAGGGCCTTGCGAATGTGTGCAAATACCCCATCTCTGGTGAAACAAAAGGAACTTTCTTCCCCCATCTGCTATCCTCTTGTATGTGGATTTACTATGTTTCAATATTTCAAGCCTAAAGTCATCGAGAAAGTTGTGATAATTGTAGGCCCAATGAAGGGATATCTAAAGGGATTTTTGCATAGATATCCTTGTTAGAAGTCTAATTGCGTGAAAATCCATCTTGCATTTGCATGTATACTCCTGTTAAAAATGTCTTGAGAGACCTTGCCGTGACTGGCCATGACGGAAGTGAAACATTTTGTTGATGGACGTCAATGGCTGGCCATCCTTAGCATAAAAGGTTCGAACAACCCTAACTATTTGTTAAAAAACCTTTTATAAAAAGGGTTTTTTTGCAATATACTCTTGTTAGAAGTCTAATTGTGTGAAAATCCATCTTGCATTTGTATTTGCATGTATAATCTTCATATGCATTAAAAATATTCGGGGAGACCTTGCCGTAACCTACCGTAATGGAAGTAAGATATTCCGTTGTCGGACATTTACCGCTAGACATCTTTAGCAAAAAATGTCTAAAATAACCCTCAATATTTGTTAAAAAAAGCTCCTTTATAAAAAGTATTTTTTCATATATACCCATCCCTCCCTCCCCATCTCACTATTGAGAGAGAGAGAGAGAGAGTGAGTGCAGTCCATTAGATTGGGCTCATCCCAAAAACAGAGAGGTGCTTGGTGAAAGGGGGAAATCGGAGTGGGGGGGGACCGCACCAAGAAGGAGGGAGAGAGAGGTAAGGGCGCCAAAGGGGGAGATAGTGAGTGAGTGAGTGCAGTCCATTAGATTGGGCTCTGAGTGAGTGAGTGAGTGCAGTCCATTAGATTGGGCTCATCCCAAAAACGGAGAGGTGCTTGGTGAAAGGGGGAAATCGGAGTGGGGGGGGGACCGCACCAAGAAGGAGGGAGAGAGAGAGGTAAGGGCGCCAAAGGGGGAGATGCCCCTCCGACGTTGGGCGCCAAAGGGGGAGATGTCCCTCCGACTTTGGTGGTAGAGAGAGCCCAATCCACCAAATTAGGGTCATCAGAGAGAGAGAGACAAGTGAGGGTGCTGAAGGGTCATCTCCACCAGGCTGAGCTCATGAGAGAGAGAGAGAGAGAGAGAGAGAGAGAGAGAGAGAGAGAGAGAGAGAGAGAGAGAGAGAGAGGAGAGAGAGAGGTAAGGGCGCCAAAGGGGGAGATGCCCCTCCGACGTTGGGCGCCAAAGGGGGAGATGTCCCTCCGACTTTGGTGGTAGAGAGAGCCCATCCACCAAATTAGGGTCATCAGAGAGAGAGAGACAAGTGAGGGTGCTGAAGGGTCATCTCCACCAGGCTGAGCTCATGAGAGAGAGAGAGAGAGAGAGAGAAGAGAGAGAGAGAGAGAGAGAGAGAGAGAGAGAGAGAGAGGAAGAGAGAGAGGTGAGGTTGCTAGAGGGCATCTCCCCCTTCGGCACTGGTGTCAGAGAGAGCCCAGTCCACCAAGTTGGGCTTATGAGAGACAGAGAAAGAGAAGGTGGATTGTAGCGATGGGCGCCGGAGAGGAGAGAGAGAGAGAGAGGAAAGAATCTTTTAAGATATTTCACACAAAAAATAACTTCTCATGTGTGTCTATTGTTTTTCCCCCCCTTCAATTCCGTTACAGTCGGTTACAATTACAATGAGGTCTCTTAGAACACTTTTAATCTTTAAGGAGGGTATACATACAAATGTAAATGCAGGACGGATTTCTGCATAATTAGACTTCTAACAAAGGTATATATGCAAAAAAACCTAAAAAAATTCCAACCATTGACATCCGTCAACGAATGTTTCACTTCTTTCAGGGCCAGTTACAGTGAGTTCTCTTGGGACAGTTTTAATATGTAATGCAGGACAAATTTTCACGCAATTAGACTTCTAAAGGGGTATATATGCAAAAGCCCATATGAAATGCTGCCTTTTTTTTTTTTCTTTTGGAAGTCTGATTGAACTCTGATTGTGTGGTGAAGGAATCTCTGCTCCCATCCTGGTTGTAATACCTTTTTTTTTATTCTACAAAATTGTAGGATCCATGCTTTCCCTACCAAGAAAAAGGAAATTTAGGGTTGATTCGTCGCGAGTTGTAGAAAAAAATATCTTTAGAAGGTAATAAAAATGTTGCTAAGTTATTAGAATGTTTAGGGAGTGATTCAGAGTTATGGTGTGGGAACATAAAAAATGAAAATGCCAAGCTGAAATATTTAAACATCAGGAAAACTATGTGAGCGATGCAAAGTATTTTACATCATAACTGAATTTGGCTTTAGTTAGAGTTCACCTGGAGCTGGTTGACTGTGAAGCCTTATTGCCAATCTACTTCCAAAGCTTCCATATGCTTGAAAAGATCAATTTTTTGATACATGTCTTAACTATTTCCACCAACCACCAATCTATTCGCAGCTTCATCTAAGCAATTGATAATTTCTTCTGAATATGTAGGCTATAGAAAATTTGGATTTAGGAAATGACCTCTGCATGTAAGGAACAGCGCATTTGGTTCTTCCTTTGTCTATCTATGACCCTCTATTAAGATTTGTATACTTTTTTCTTGTTTTTGAAAATTTCATTATTGCATCTTTTGTCCCATCCATGCTTCATATCATATACAGTGCGTGGCTTCTCCTCACCATCAACAGATTTTGACTAATGGCTCATTGACCTTCAAAATGTGTTCAACATCTTTCCAAAATTAACCATAAGAGTATCAGCGACTTCTTGGCCAACAATAACTTTAGAATAAGAGACAACATAAATTTTGAAGAACAATGGAGGTCTGACTTGGAAAGAGAAATGTATGCAAAATACTGAAGTTTGTAGTAAATCTTGTGATATTGGGCCTCATGAAATCCTTTCCTTTATTGCTTCATAGCATGGAGAACCCTAGTATTGGTCAGGATTAATTTAGTCTCCTTTTTCAATGGTGTCTACATTCTTTGAAAAATCATCATCCTTTGCAATATGTTCAAGAATAAGATCTACACAGTAAGCTGCGCAAGCAGTCCATTGAACACTTTTGTACACTCTCGATATGGGCTCGTTTGCTGTTAGGAGCCAGAAAGTACCCCCCTGCATCTATCTTAATAACTCAACTTTACTCCTTGCCTGTCTGATGAAATTTAGGGTGATGAGTTGATGACCTTGATGGGGTTGGATATTTTGGTCCTTGATTCCTTGATCTATGCAGAATGTTGTGTTTAGCGACTCATTCTGGCTGAGCTATTATCAATCCTAGAACATCATTTCAACAACAACCAGCTGTTGGCGGCATGGTGAACTTGCAAACAGATGGCTGTTCAGTTATGAAGATTACATGCATACAGTGTTTGTTTGTGGTTTCTTACACGTCCATGTTCCTTATTGCCAGTCCCTCACATCTTTTGTTCAGGTTGCAAACGGTACCAATTTGACCTGAGCAGTTATGCAATTTATTTAGTTCCATGCATAAATATTATGCATATTCTAAGAAACTTTTCTGCATTATACATTTTGAGTTTGCTACATATTATTTGCTATAATGCACTTCATTTCAGTTGTAAGGGATATGGCATTCAATGTATCTAGGCATATTGCTACCCTATGTACAGTTGTAGATAGTATTTTGGGAAGTGGATAGTATCACTAGTATATATTAAACGAAAAAGTATGTACAAGTGTAAGCAATGAGCTCTCAAAAAACCCCTATAAAAAGTGCCCCCCTTGAGAAGAGGAAGGATCCACCTAGCTCCCCAATAACAAAAAGAGAGGAGAGCTATGATTCCCCACCCTTCCGAACTCTTTAGCCCAAAAAACCACTCTTTCACAAACAAAAGATATAATTCTATCGACCATCCTTGATTCCAAGTTGAAAATTCTATTGTTCTGCTTGGACCATATTGCCCAAAGAGTGGCGCGGAGGACAAGGCACCAAATGATCTTGTCCCCCTGCAGACTCCAACTCCTGCACCAAGTGGAGAAAATATGATCACCCTTTGAAAGCTGCTGAGTGGCCGCTGGAGTTTTTGACCAATCTTCATCCAAACCTCCCTCGTGAGCGAGCAGCTTGTAAATAGGTGAGTTAGGTCCTCCTTGTCCTCTCCGCACATACAACGAGAAGTAGAAATATCCTATCGTGAGTGGGAAGCTGACCATGCGATATCCTCCACACCAACAACTTCACCTTCAGTGGGCTCTTGGGAGCTCAAATCTGGGGTGCCCAAAGGTGATGCACACCAAGGTTTGGCGCATCCCCGATTCGGACCGGATCGGGATTTTCCTGATCCGATCCGATTCGGGCGGATCGAACCGATCCGGTTCGATCCGCTTGGATTCGGCCAGAACCCTTATTTATGAACCATTTTATGGCCGATTCCATTGAATCTGGCCTTTTTTTGAATGATTGTGTGGTTTAGGCCTCTTGTAGATATGTTTCATCATATTCCATGAGATTTATATCATGTAATTGGTATAAAAACATTTATTTTCAATGAAATAAAGCATTAGAAGAGTGAAAAAAAATTGAAACTCATTAATTGAAAGATATTTACATTGCACAAAGTCAATACAACTATCAAACTCTAAATTCCAATAAAAATACAATGACTTACTCTAATATCCCCAATGCCCTTGTTGATATGGATCATATGCATTCCATTGGGATTGGCTAGGCATGGATTCGGACTCATCTGACTCTGAGGGGAGCTCCCCAATAAGATGATGACCTTTCGTTCTTGACACAAAACCACGAAACTCATCCCATGTCATCATGCTATGGTATCTCTGCCGAAACTGACTGAGATAATGGTCCCACACTTGACAGCCGGGACGGACTACCCCCAGTTGTGCCATCTGTACATCCTCCTCAGGAACAAAAACTTGGACTGGAATAGGAATAGAATATGCAGGAGGAGGATGCATATATGGAGATGGACCAAGGTAGCCTGTTGTGGCAGTGTACCCACTGTACGGTCCGTACCCACTAGAGTAGTCTGTGCTAGTGGAGTCGGGCTGGTAGCTATGACCGCCATAGGATCCAGCAGACTCATGTGTACTCATCCTCTCAAAGTCTGATAACATAGTGTCATAACTATGGGAATCCACTGGTTCACCTCTTCCTTCACTGCCAGGTGGAAACCTTTGCCTTCTATTGTACCGAAGTGGGGCACCATGACTGCTATCTTGTGTTGCACCCCCATAAAATTGCTCCTCTGTGAATGCCATGCCACCTCCTCCTCCCTCACCACCCTCACCTCCTCCTCCGCCCTGACCATCGTTACCACCTCCACCGTTACCACCACCGTCACCACCAGCATCTGAAGAACCACCTGCAAAGGCAATATCATTTGAACATTAGTTAGAACAAATACAAAATTACAAATACATTTTGAGGTAATTTTTAATACAAAATGATGGCCTACCAGTAGTCATCGAATCATGGGAGGCACTATTGGGCAATCGGGGTGAATCCAATGGAGACGGTGTCTCATCATCTGCATTTGGATCCAAAGTCTCTGCATCGGCAATGTCAAGTGGATCTTCAACAACGGTAGCACCTTTCTTGCCTTTCTTGGATCCCCAACCAGAAAACCAACCCTTCTTTTTTTGTGCTGGGACGGGAGGTGGCTCTCGTATAACAACTCCTTTACTTGGCCGGGACTCTGTTGCACCAGTTTTTTTTCTGCGGGATTCTGTTGCTATTTGCTTCCCTTTTGCCAATTGAGATGATGTGGGAGCCCTTGTAGATTGTGAGGGAGGCGCATCCTGGGTAGATAAGCCTCTCCTTCTAGATTGTGTGCGGGGGAGGCCTTCCATCAACCTATCAAAATCATCATCATCATTACCTCCTCCTCTACCTGCAATAACCCCCAACATTATACATTAGGAAGTTAGCATAAATGCAACTGATAAAACATGTAAGATGAAAGAAAGAAATGACTCTCCCACCTGCAGTACGCGTCACATGCTCTACTTGTATGTCCGCAAGAAGATCCACCTCAGCCTCTGGATCCATCTCATAACGAGGGGAATATGGCTGTCCCACATTCCCACGATCTCCCTCCTCCTCTGCTGTTGCTTCTGCTACTGCCCTTGCCAGGAAAGTGTTAGGGCGAGGTGGATCTTCAGGGTCGTCTGCCTCCTCATCTAACTCATACTCCCCTCGCTCTGTTGTTGCTCGTGCAACCCATGCAACCATTGGGTCTTCTTCATCTCGTAGAAATCCAACATCAATTGGATCATACTCTACGTCCCCACGCTTCTTTGGATCTTCTGTAAGATGTTTGACCCTCAGCCTCATATTATAGTGGACGTACACCAATTGGTCCAAACGCCTATATGAGAGACGATTCCGCACTTTGGTGTGTATCAATGCAAATGTACTCCAGTTCCTCTCACATCCACTAGATGAGGAAGTCTGCGATAAGACCTTCACTGCAATTTTCCTCAATGTTGGCGCGGAATGCCCAAAGTTGAACCACCAATCAGCTGCATCCAAATTCAATTATGTCAATCAGATGTCAACCATCAAGTTGCAATGATAAAAAATGTAAATGGGAAGCATATTACCGCCGTCTACACGCTCCCGACCAGCAATGGCAGATGGCTCAGCAAAGGTCCCAGTGGCTTCCCGAAAACGCTTCATCTGCATAGCATAAATTTATCATCAACTCCTATGAACTTCAAGTATTTGATTTAACTTTGGATGGAAGTTGATAATCCTATACTTGCCTCATCAATGGCATCTGCCGCTAGCACAGGACTTCTTGACAATCTCTCAACCACCCTTGCAAAGGCAGCCGTCAAATCATCATCATATGCTAGCTCGTGTGCGTAATGGTATGCAGGGTGGAGATAGTATGCTGCAATTGAATAAAATACCATCATCAATACAATAAATAATAGATTATTACAGAAATATGATTTATTTCCTTACCCGCCATATGGAGATCTCTACTCATCTGCCGGTCCCATCTATCGTCAACAACATCCAAAACCAAGTGTGCATGCCGAGGTGAGACTTCACGGATCTTTTTCCTCGCGGCTTCAAGCTTTGCATATACCAATCCTATAGATGGTCTCCTATCCCCATCCACCACCCTCAACACCTCATATAGAGGTTCAATGATCTGTACCAGCTTGAAGACCCGATCCCAAAAATTGGAGCTGTTGACGATGCCTTCCACCTCCTTTCCATCAGATGTACTAGCAAAATTACTCTGCAACCATTTATCACCCCTGAACATGCGTTTCAATCCATCCTTGTGCTTCAGTAGACTCTGTAGTGCCACAAAATTTGTTGCAAAGCGGGTGACACCGGGCCTCAACAACTCTCCACCAGTGGACTCTCTCATCCACGCCAACACCAGATGATGATTGTAGATGAAACGTGTTATCTTCTGTCCTGCATCCACCACCATTTTCACAGGTTGCAGTGTCCCAATTTCTTTAAGCATTAAATCAACACAGTGGGCAGCACATGGGGTCCAGTATAGATGAGGATAGATATTCATCAACTCCTCCCCTGCTTTCTTGTACGCAGCTCCATTATCCGTGACCACCTGCACAATATATTGCTCCCCAATCTCCTCAACCACCTCTCGCATCAAACCCAAATGTATTCATAGTTGTGTACATGCTCGGATGCGTCAACTGATTTGTGATAGAAGACTTGTCTATCACAATACACTAGGAAGTTGATGAGGCTGCTCCTGGTGACGCCCGACCAACCATCACACATGATGGTGACACCATACTTCTCCCATTTCTTCTTAAATCCGTCTATGTAAGACTTTATCTCATCAACTTCCTCCTGCAGATATTTCCCTGCCAAGTCCCTAGCTGTAGGAGGCTGCACATGTAGGCCTCCACGTTGAACCTCCTGTATTGCAGTTTTATAATAGGGACTGTTCGCTGCATTAAATGGTAACCCTGTATGGTGCCACCACTTTGCAATTGCTCTCCCCACCTTGTATTTCGGCCCCTGCTGGTTGTATGAATCATCAATCCTAGTCTGCTTGCCATGCTCCCTAGGATACATATAAGGGTCCACATCCTCAATTTGCACACATGTGGGTCTCTTGCTATGCCTGCCTTCTTCTGGTACTTGTGTGGGAGGGGGTCGAGTGAAATAATCTCCCACATTTGAAAATCGACGGGAGCCACTGCCACCTACCGCTGAGCCACTGCCACTGCCACTGCCAACCTCATGTTGACCTCCATGAAAACTCATTCTGTGCCCTGCCCTTTGATCAGCTTCCCATGCCTCAGCCCTGCTATGTGCTCTGGCTAGCCTTTCCTGCACATCAGGATCAGGAACATATTCTGTATACATTTGAACTTCATCATCATCATCTTCATCTCTTTGTCTTCCTGATATAATCCTCTCTGCTATCTCCTTATCTGCCTTCTTTCTTGCTGTCTCAGTTCGAACTTGCTTAATGTGTTCACTCATAGCCTTCTTGACTTCTTTTGGCACCGATTTACACCCCTGCACGTCATGGTACCCTGCTAGTCGACCACCAGCAAGGTGCTTCTTCAAACGGGAGACCCCACCTCCTTGTCCCACAAAACCACAATAATTGCACTTAAAGTTGTGCCTATTCTCCAACATGATGCCATGCTGCCACCCAATATCATCAGAACCTCTTTTCGGTGCCATCTACAATGACAAAAAATAAATAATAAATTAACAGTAAATTAAATTAAATTTCAGAATTTGAACACTAAAAGAAAGTATTCTTACTTCTTAATTGTTATATGATATTTTTTTAATATACATGAACACATGATCACAGAAATCCATTCACACATGCATATATATTTTCTGTAATTTCACATTTTATTTTAAAATACTTCTTATTAATCTAAGAATATAAATTAATTATTGCTCAACTTCTTATTTAATCAACTTCTAATCATGATGTACAAGTTATACAACACATTTCTATCAATTTTTGGTTGTTTACACTTTTTAAGATTTATAAAATTATTATTCAAATTTTAATATAATTATTAATTATTTATGAACATTAATTAATTATACCTAAACTTCTTATAGAATCAAGTTCTAACCATGATATAGAACTTATAGAACACCTTCCTATCATTTTTTGATTGTTTAAATTTTTTTTAAGATTTTTCAAATTATTTTTCAGAAAATCATATTTTAGGGAAAATCATCAAATCTACATGAAAACCTTGTAGATCTTGATGAGAAATGGTTGCAAGTGAACATCAATCCCTTGCAACATCATTTCCTAACAAGATCTAACCCATACACCAAGAAAAGAACAGAAAAATGAAGAAATAAGGTTGCTTACCTTGAAAACCCTGTAGAACCTTCAAAAAACTTGAAGAACAAGGCTTCAAAGCTTCCAAATCCACCTCCAAATGGACACAAATTCACTTAGGAAGCCTCCTCCTGTGGATTTGCACCTAAATCTAGGTTTTTCTCTTCAAAAAAACTGCAAACGGGGGGGAGAAAGGGGCCTGCGGTTTCCTGCGCTGCGAATGGGACTGTTCAGTCCCGATACGCAGCGCATCGCCGACACCCTTTAAGGGTGTCGGGCGGATCGCGCCCGATGCGACAGTGCCGGGCCGGATCGCATCGCATCGGGCTCGATCCGCCTGCTAACAAAGGATCCAGGCGCATCGGGCGAGTCGCGCATCGGATCCTCCCTGATCCGATGCGATTCGGGGGGATCGGCCCGGCTCGATCCGGCGCGCCAAACCTTGATGCACCCACCCTTTGAGAATCTGAGATAATAGAGTAAGTTGACTGAAAATTGTCCTTCCTCTCCCATCTCCACTCCCATGCATCTGCCTTGTCCACTGTGGGAGAAAAATGTAGAAGGAAAGACAGAAGCTGTCCCAACTGTGACATCTCCTGCGGATGAAGGTTCCTCCTGAAAGTGTGGGCCCAATTCCCAAATACCCCTGCTAGGTCAACGTCAAAGGACTGTGCCATAGTGGCTGAAGTTGCCCCTGCGATAGTGAACAGAGACGGGAAGGCCTCCGCTACCAAAAGGTCATTACACCACCTGTCTTGCCAAAAAAGAGAAGTCTGTCCATTGCCCAAAATGACTCGAATGCTGGCCCTGGTAAAACTCCACACTCTGCAAAATGCCCATCCAAATCGGCGAAACATTATAAGTTCTAGCCGGAATCAGATCCCACACTCTGGATACAAAATAATATTTCTCTCTAATTAGCTGTGTCCAAAGGCCTCCCTAGCCTTCATAACCACTTACAAAGTAGTGTCAGATTGAAATCTCTAATATCCCTGATGTCCATACGGCCACCTTCCTTCTCTTGCATATTCTGCCCCACGCAACATCATGCCACCCTCTGTGTATTCCCCCTCCATGCCAAAAGAACCTGGCGTGGAGGGATTCCAGTTTCTTTGCCACTGTCTTAGGGATCATGAAGATGGACGAGAAGTACATCGGCAAACTATCCAACACCGCGTTCCACAACACCAAGCACCCTCCATTCGAAAGTAATCTAGCCTTGCACCCTGCCAACCTGCACTCATATCTCTGCATCACCACTTGCCAATCCCTGCAATGGAGAGCTCCTGCGAACAAAGGGAATCCCAAATAGGAGAAGGAAACTCCCAATCTGGCATCCAAAAATATCAGCTGCCCTGCTAATAGCAGACTCCTCCAAGTTGATCACCTGGCTGTTGGAGTAATTTACCTTAAGACTGGATAAATCTTGCACCATCCGGAGCATCAACCTGTTGTCATACATCTGCTGCACCTCATCAGTAAGGAAAATAATAGTGTCATCTGCATATTGAAAGTGGGAAATGCTTGAAGTATTATGGCCAGCCTGAAAGCCTCTGATCACCTTGTGCTCCTTGGTTCTCAACCACAGATGGCTCAATATGTGGGCAATCAACACAAAAAGAAGGGGCAACAAAGGGTCCCCTTGCCAATGCGCTCTCCCCCTGCAGAAATATATATAGTGATGGAAACCCATCTTCTGCAAGACCTTGATAAGACAATTCCAATTCACCATGTCATATGCGTTCTCCAAGCCCAACTTGAGAACCACACCCCTCTTATTATGCTGCTTCGTCCGGTATAAACATTCACGAGCAATAAGAAAAAAAATTCTGGATCTGCCTTCTCCTGATGAGAGCACCCTGGTGCCCACTAATCAATCCACCAATAACCCCCTGAAGCCTCCTTGCTAGCAGCTTAGAAATGATTTTATAGGTGCTGTTCAACAGGCTAATGGGTGTGAAATCTGTGAAGGCATTTGCACCCATCTTCTCAGGAATCAACACCAGGGAAATCAACTGCATGCCGCCAGATCTCTTCCTCCCTCTGAATTGTCTGCCTCTCCACTTAAACACAAGCAATATGGTTTGACCTCCTACCCGAGGCAACCCTGTGGAAATATGCCGTGTTCTCGTTTCCTTCCTTCAGCCATCTCTTCGTAGATCTCTGCTTCCAATAGATCTCTTCCCTTGTCATCTATTTTATTCTTTCCTTGAATACCTGATTTGCAAGTGTCCATCAGATATTTTCATCCTAATCAAGCTTTACATTTCTTTGTTTTGGAACCTACTGTTTTTCATTTTTCATAAGATGTAATAGATATTACATGTGACATTCTATCATCATCCCTTGTAGAAGAGTTTTTTTAGGGGAGGTAACCATGACATGGTCACATTTCATTAAGTAAACGAACAGTACAAGATACAAAAGAGTGCAAAAATGAAGAACCTCACTGGGAGCAAAAGATGAAGAAGAAATGGAAAAATACAGAGTCTGCAAAAGACATGGGAAAAACAATGAACTCAAGAAGTCCTACTGAGATGGTAGGGTCTGAGTACAAGATCACAAAATGATGTTCCCCCAAGTGCTGACTTTGGAGACCACCACATTGGCATCACTCTTTTCTCTAGAAACCCCATTCCACAGAACAAAGAAATTGAGGACATTTCAACAGATGTTAAAGGTTGAAGAAACTCCCTCTTATATCTTCTGCTATTCCTTTGTTTCCAAATTGTGCACACAAATAGCTGTGATTCTTGAAAACCATTCCTCCCTTGCAATTCTTTTAAGTTGCTTGCTGGACCACTAAAGAATGAATTCCTGAGTTGCATTGGGCATGTCATCTAAAGTATGAAAGCAACAGCCCACAATCTTCCACAGACCTTGAATAATGCCACAAGAGCAGAGTAAATGATCCACAGTTTTCTTATACAGCACAGGAACCACACTTGAGATTCCTTCTGCAGTTGGTTATCTCCCATGAGCTGTCTTCCACCAGAAGATGTTGATTTTAGTAGGCATTGTTGTGATCCACACCAGTTTAAACTACTGCACGCTTACCCTACCATGGGTGATCAGTCTAGAGTACATCTGACCACTTTTCTCCCATCTCAGCACCCTCTTATCATCATCTTGGCTGGCTATTTTTGCTTGAGCTAGTAGTTCTTGCAGCTGAAGGTACCATAAATCCTTAAATCAGTGATATTTCTTCTTATGTGGATAACCTAATATCTGAATCCTCAATCTGCATACATGAATTGAACATATTTACCCTTGTGTATAGGCAGATTGTAAACATTGCCAAATGCTTGAGCCATTGGTGTATTTGAGCACCATCCCAGAAGAGGAAGTTATCAACTCTTCTAAAAGATGTTCTACACATTCTACCCTTGTAGAAGATGTTCTAAACTGTCTTGTAATTGAGGATTTGGTAAGATTTGCATTTAACATTACTACCTGTAAAATGCATAAAATGTCAAGTCAAAGGTTTAGGAGGACTTTTGATGTTGGTTTTCTCAAATTTTAGTATAATCATCTGGTATCCTCTAGAAACTCGACTAAATGTAACAGTCATTTAAAATGTTAGAATGATCTTTTCATCCCATTAAAGGCTTTTCTCCGTCAATCTGGAGTCTGCTAATCTGATCTTTTGGCAAATACCGTATGAGAATACTGTGATTTACTTTTGTACTTGTATCATAAAAGATGAGATGCCATTATGATAAATGCATCATGTGTAATTCCTCCTGCATGATAATGTGCAATTCTGCCTCTGCTTTAAAGTATAAGCTCTTGGTCATACTTTGGTTGCCCTTCACATGAAAAATTAAGAGTGTGTCACTTGCAGTTTACAAATTTGTTTGGAAGGTTTAAAGGGTTCATTTGCAGGGGAAAAACAATGAAGGGTGGAAAGGGATTATAAGGGGAGGAAAGAGGAAAAATGGAAATGTGGATGAGGTGGTAAACTAGCAGCTGCAAAGGGGGGGGGAGCGATTTGAATACAATAAAAAATGGAGGTATGGAAAGGTGGGGTGATGGCTTGGTACGGTGAATAAGGAAAAAGCACCAGAGAGGAAGGACAAGGAAGAATGGGTAACTGGAGTCTCTCACTCCTCCCTCTTGGAGAACTATCTTGCCTCCTCTCTCTCAGAGCTACTAAATGCACACATGATAATAAAGAATTCTTCAGTCATCACTTCTTCAAACAGGGTTAGATGGTTTAAATAGACTCAAAGAAGACTCCTAAGGAAGGTGGACAGCCATCCTCGGAAGATGGAAACCTTTGAACTTACAAGTCCTAATGATACCATAGACCTCACAACTTCCTAAAAGATGAGAAAAGGGGAATGCAAAGACAATGATGAGAGTGGAGCGGTCCCCAACACGAGTATCTCAAACTAGCTCTTTCTTGGTATTCTGTGAAGTGTTGATGGACGCAAATTCTTCTTAGAATATGCTACTGACATCAAACCTCTTGGTGCACTAATGTGTATAACAGGAAGCTAGGGACAGCAGAACATTTGGCCCACTGCCAATGACAGATATTGTTGGCAGAGTTATTTATTCATTGCGAACGCCTGTTGATCATGGTCCGGTGCAGAACAGGTAAAGTTATTAATTTCCTTTTCATTTCTGTGGTGACATTTCGTAAGGAGCCTAAAATCAGACATCTTTTCTTGCGTCTCTACAGTCAGTATGGGATGCATCATGATTCACCGGTTTTGGCGGTAGAGTTGGATGTCGCAGAGATGGCAAGGAGCGCCAAGAGATGAGGTCGTTCATTTTGCATTTGTTCTGTTGCTGCATGCGAAACTAAATAAAACCATATAGTTCCTGCTCTGACCCAGTTGTGCCTGATATTTGGAACCTCGCCCCCTACAGCTGAGACCATTAGGTCCGATGGTAAAGTTTGGGGGGGGGGGGAGACATTTCTCTCAGAAGATAAACCAAATAAGTTTTACCTTCTGTTTTGGTGCTGCATTGTATGATCATTGTTTGGGCGGTGACACTTCTTTTGGGTTAGTGAGGACTAGAGACTTACAGTTTTGTGCTTGACGATGTAGTTTATTTGGATTCAGAGTTCAACTGCTCTGCATTTATGCGATGCCAAAAGCATTTCTGCGATTCAGGTTGAATTATGACTAGTTTGAAGCGTGAACCGCTTAGTATCATAGCAGTAACTTGTCATCACAATTCACTGTCTCCTGCCCATCTCTACTGGGACTTAAAACGGAAAGACAGCATATGTTTGACAAAGTGCATGTGTTATCAGGCGGAAAATTGTTTTGTCGGATTCTTTTTGAGACATCTATTGGCTTTGTTGGCCTCTCCTTTCAGGCTAAAGGAGAGTACATGACTAAGGTACATGTCCAGGATTTTTTTTTTTTTTTTAGTTGCTTCATACAGACGTAACTGTGAAAAGTTAGGCTGGAGATGACGTGAAACTTTTCTCTAATCTGGATAACTGAGGGACCTCAGACAACTCTGATGCGTGGTGGGAAGTTTTAAATCAATGTCAAATATTAAAATGGAAATCGACGGTGAGGTCGGGGTCGGAGCCTTTCTGAATTGGGTTTTGGTCAGTCGAGGGTACCTGAAGTTACTCTGTTTGATACTTGAAATTCCAATATATTTTCAATTGCTTGTCTCCATCTCAGGTAGAAGATTCTCTGCATTGTTGTCCAAAGCGTCTAGCCAACTAAGAGTAATCTCGTGTCCCATATGAGTGGAGGTTCGAGAAAGATGCCTCTTTCTTAATATAAATCGGTAATCGTAATTTAATTTTTACCTGGTTACCAATCCAATTCGATCCACCTAAATCAGATGCATTTTTTAACTTGCAAATTTGAAGTCTGCGGAGGGATACTCGTTTCTTTCGTAATGCCAGTGGTGCCTTGCTGCTACCGCAATTCAACCTGATAAAATGTCTTAGACCTGGGATCCATAGGGACAAAAACCTGAATGTGTGTCCTCGCCTCCATCAAAATTTTAGAGAAATGTTTATTCTCCATCTGGACTGACTGAACAAAATTAATTTTTCAGTAGGGGTGTAAATGAGTTGAAACGTTCGACGAGTAGTTCGAAGTTCAATTCGATAAAAGTTCAGTTTGATTCGACTCGTTAATTAAATTAACGAGTCGAGTTTGAACAAAAAAAACTCGGTTCATAAACGAGTCGAGTCTGAACACATATGAGTTCGGTTCGATTATACTAGTGAACAACTCGTTTAAGAGTTCGATTAAATATTCTTTAAGAGTTTATCTAAGTACTAGTTAACATTTCGTTTAAATATTTATTTAAATATAATAACTATGATAATATATTGATATAAATATATTTATTTATTTATATACAATTATTATTACAATATAAAATACATATGAGAGTTTAAATGTCATAGACTAAATTCACAATATATATACACAATTTATGCAAATGAGGGTATACACAAATCATGTAAATAGGGGTATGAACACAAAATTTAGTGTTGCAAGGTCCCCTAACATATCAAACATCTTCCCCCTGAAACCGACATGCGTAGTAGGTGAGCCCCCCAGTGGGGCCGAGGGACTCATTGTCCACCATTGGCATCTCCAGCGATCACCGTGGACCATCCGCTAGTGGCGGACGGTGCTCCCGACGGCCATAGTATCGTCACCGACTGTGCAAAAAAGAGGCTCTAAGGCGGTGTGCGAAGGGGAGTTGCAGCACCGCCCCAGCCTTGTCGCGCACCAGCCCCCTCCCTTGCGGTGTTTATTTATTAATCCTATATTACTTGTGACAAATTATGAATATATTTCAAACATTATATTAAAATAATTAAATTAAGTAACTTATCAAGACTATTGAGATACGAGTTTGAAATAAGATAGATTTAGGTCTTATGAACGATCAATTTTTTACTTGTAGATTGGATTGGACTTATATATAAGAACTCTCAAATTTAATTAATCTCATTGAGATACTCGTTAAAGACTCGAACTCGAGAATATTTAAACGAATCAAATTTGAATATATATTTTCAATATTCGATATAATTCAAATTTCACTCAAACTCGATTAAAAAATTAACGAACAGAACTTGAACAACATAATATTCAACTTGACTCGGCTCGTTTACATCCGTACTTTTCAGTGGAGAATCAGTTTAACCTGTTATCGGACCCCACACTATACCTATTTGTCATCCATTCTGTAAATATATATTTATGATAAGTGAGATCTTACGTTGATAGACTATAAGTCAATCCCATATTAGACATGTAACTTTTTTATCTGTCCAAATAGGCAATAAGCATTTCTCAATATCTCAACGGCAAAAAGGTGTAACAAATCCGTCTGTTTCTATGATGAATTCACAGAGGTTTGTTCAGAGTATTTCTCTCTGGCAGTTAAACAGTTGATTCCAGAACCGAAGTGAAAAAAAAAAACAGACAAAAGACAACATACAATGCAGAATCCGTCATCAAGTTAATACCTAGGATCACCCTAGAAGTATGGGCAATTCACATATAAACCAAAGGCATTAGCTCGAGCAGCTAAAATACGAGTTTGCCCACAGGCAAATCACTACTTCAAAATATTAGCTCCAATGACAACCATCCCACTTTCATCATATAAGATGACAATAATATTAAACGCAAAACTGATAACCAGAACGTAAATGATTTCTTTGGGAAGTCTGGTATATAGCTAGGTCGACTCAAGTGGTGCAGGTATGTCTTTCCTCGAGACATGTTACATAGAGATGGAAATAAGACAAGCCGAACCAAAAGGTATCACATAGCTACATTTTAAACCTCCGACCACTCGGAACGCTGGGCGGGGAGTTGCACCCATCAGCAAGACAATAATACTAACGACAGTTACCCATATGAAACGCTCATGCTCGATCATTGCTTCGGATAGCCAGTGCCCATTTCTAATCATCAGAAGCCTTGGGGGAGTTTTCTGGTGTTTTTAACACAGACGGTGACTTCTTCCCTTTGTGTGCTGTTACAGCTCCACGGAACTCTCCCACAACGGAAGCATCCTTAAACTTCAAGGCAAATGTAGCAAGCCCACCTTTCCCTTCACCAGCGCTATTCACACAGGCAAATGTAATACCTCTCTTCTCCATGTTCGTGAGTGACATATCTGGGAACAGATTGGCATTCAAGATCAGCCTATAGTTACCCTTGGCCCTCATAACAAGTCTGGCACTTGCATCACCTGACGTAGCAACATTTACTTTGAGTTCACCCTTACCCCTTTCTTTCCAACTCCCATCTAAGTACTCGAATAATATTGCATCAGCATTAAAAACTACTTTTTCATTCTCTTCACCCGTCTCCACAGGAACTTCTTGCAATGCTGCTATGCTTCCACCCCCACTCTTAGTGGCATCTGATGGAGCAGTGCCAAAGAGATTGAGAGGAACACCAGGGTTAACACTCCCAGTGTTGAAGGGAGGGTAAGATGGTTTGTTGTTGTTCAGTCCAGAGAGTATCCCAGAACCTGCACCAAATGAAGAACCCTCCTTTGCAATTGATCCAAAGCTGAAAGAGGTACATGAGAAACCAGTTCCAGCAAGCCCGGAGAAGGCATTTTGGCTGCTAGAGAGTTGTTGGAATGACTTTAAAGGAGATACTGATTCATTTTTGCCCTTTTGGTCACTGTCTACCTTATGTTCTGCATTCTCATCTCTGTCTTCCTGAACAGCTTCCTTCTGTTCCCCACCCTCATCCTTGACTTCCTGAATAGCTTCTTTCTGTTCCCCACTATCATCTCTGACTTCAGGAACAGCTTCTTCTCTATCTTTATTCTTGATTTCAATCCCAATGTCCTCAGTCGAAGCCCTAGTTTCTGATTCAGCCTCAAACCTCCCATTTTCTACTTTATCAGTTTCTACAGAGCAGCTTGTCTCTTTAACTATATCATCTTTCTTGCTACCAGTTTTAATTTCCAATTGTTCGTTATCATCTGGTTGACCATTTTGTCCATCATCTTCACTCCCACTCACTTCATTCACTTTGATTACATTTTCAGTTTCCTTCTCATCTGTCTTGCCGGGCATAAGCTGGCTATCATCATCCACCTTCTGGGTTTCTTGGTTGGGGGGCTGTGTTTGTGCTTCAGTGGTAGGCTGAACATGAGATTCAACAATAGGTGGAGGTTGGGCCTCAGCAGTAGTTTTTGCATCTAAGTCAGTTTTGGAAGCAAAGGAAAGTCCAGCAAAAGGATTGGGAGCACCCGCAGAAGCAGCCGGAGGCTGATGGCGTCGGACCTTAACAATCCTCCTTGTTGCCAAAACCTCATCACTGGCACGTTGAAAAGTCCCCATCTCAGGCTCAGGGCCATCATCATCGAGGCCAGGATTATCACGAGAGAGCTGCCCTGACGCAAATCTCTTCTTTGAGGCAGGAGCAGTCTCCTCTGTGTCCTCCATGGAGATGGAACAGAGGTTAAAAGTATAAAGCTGATAAACTTTGTCCAAGATAATCTTTAATCCAAAAAGGGAATCTGAAATATTATTTCACCTGCAAAGAGAAAAAGGGGTCATAGTCAACTACCTGAAACAAGTTTGGAACCTCATTTTCATTTTAAATTCAACAAGATAATTGTGATACACAAGCATCAATATGGTCAAGCATGCATTTCATTTATTTGATATATTAAACTTTTGGAAGAAATAAAAAATATGAAATAACACAAAAATTATGCAATACTTTTGCATTAATATGTATTTCATGTATACTCATCACATATTTGACATGGAACCATGTGCAAATCTACCACCAAGATAATTTAATTCAACTACACTTCTGAGCCTTAAAACTGAAGGAGAGAATTACAAAAATACTCTCAAAAGGGTCCTCTTTCATGTAATGATAAAAAAAAATAGAGCATGGTAGCTTAAATGTTTTTGCCAAATCTTGGTATCATAATAAATATGGATGGCAAGCTATCTAGAATGCCCTATTTGTACATTAAAAGCTGTGGGACTGATATACATGCAAATGTGTTAAAATCAGAAGAAAATGCATTTCTTGTTAATTCAGCATACGTCATATATAAAACAGAAGCTTTAGAAAATAGAAAAATGATGCCTTTATGTTTCTCAACCAACCCAACCCCCAGGAAAACACAGATCTCCTCAAAGCCATGCATATTTGACTTCAGGGAAACAGAAGACAAGACCTTTCTTGAGGCCTTTAGGAGGTAAAAAGTATTATACTACTGTGAAATGACATACTTAAGTTTCATGTTACCTCTAGATTTCCACCAGTTATGCCATAGTTGTGAAGGTGCAGAAGGCACCTGTTTGAGGGCTAGGTGAGGGTCTTCCTTATGGGGACACAAAAAGGCACCCCAAGGCGACGCCTAGGCGGATGCCTTGGGGCGGCCTAGACCGCACAAGTTAATCTGCGTGTGCATACCTGCACATTGGAGAATTCAGGGCCTTAAGCTCCATATTCCAACATTGTCACAATCATTAGATTGTGGACATTATCATAGTCATTAAATCTTAAAAAATCCTAATTTTTCAAGAACCATATAAAACTATTATGCTTTCAATAATTTTTAGTGAATATTATGTTCTAATTTTATATGATGACATATTAACATTTTTATTGCACAATTGCATTTTGATTATTCATACATTATATACCTTTAGATACTTAAATTCCATACAGGAGGGAGATATCACATCGGGCACCACTTTGGATGCGTAAGTGCCACCTAGACGGGTGCCTAAGCGCTTAGGCACTCGGGGACAGCAAGAATACCTTGGGCGCCTTGCGCCTTGACAACTATGAGTTATGCAAACTTCAATCTTAAGATTAATGCTGCAAATCCAAACCTGGGCCAATCAGTCATATTTACTTTAGGATGTGTATATATGTTTTAGACTCTCTCCCAACAAAAGGCATTACATACTTGCATACCTGCATTTCTTACACGAGTTAAGCTTAAAAAGGCCTCCCCACCTACAACCTCACGCATGTGCAAGGAAAGCAGCGGGAGGAGGAGACAATGTCAACAGCAGTAGTTACCATGGTAGCAGGAGGCATATCCAGAGGTAATAACTCCTTTTCATAGATGAGGAGAGGTCCTTGACGGTAGGCGGCGAAGTGGGGACTTTAAAGGAGGGGAAGATAATCAGGATCCTACAAATCTGGTGGGTCAAGTTGTGCATGGTTTGACCGTTAGAAGAGAATGGGTGCATTAGCGCAATCCTGACAGATTCAAGACCAATATAGAGTAAAAAAGAGATTGAACTGCTTAAATGAGATAGGAACCAGATCATAATCAACCAGAACCACTGCATTCTAAATAATTACCCAAAACCGACAGGTTCCTACCTATAGCAGGATTCAAATAGACTTGAGCAGCACCAGTCTGATTCCAAATTCAGTTCTAAATCCCCCGTGTCAATGCCCGTAGAATCAGCCAATCCAGACTTATTCATCAGATCCAATCAAAGGATTGGGGATTGGATGTGAGATGGAGCATTTGGGCAAAACAAAAAAACAACTGAATTAGCTGATCCAGCATAACCTGATCTTGTACTTGAAGCCATATTTATCTGCTATGACACTAGAGAAACCTGATTACATAGACTGAGTGAGAAAAAATGGAGATAACAAATAACAGCAGTGTCAGCATCAACAACAAGAATTCAGCAATATTGGGGGCGGGGGGAAGGATATTGTGTCATACGGACAAAGAATGTATGCCAAATAGAAATCCAACCGAAAATTCAAGAGGATTTGGGTTTTACTTTGCACAATATTAATATATCGATCGGCCTAAGCCTAAAACATCAGGAACAAAAGACAAAAAAGAAAGAAGAAAAGGAACGCTACATGTCAGGTTTCTACAAGAAATAACTTCCACCTTGGAAAATAGACATAACTATATAGTTTAAGAAATTAAGTGCAACTCGATAAGGCATGAGTTCCAGTTTCATAAGTGTTCCTTCATAGACATGTCCGTGAATTAGATCAGAATAGACTGAGAACTACCATACAACTGGGGTATGCAGCTGCTTCTTGGGGCCTGTCTGGCAAATCTCTATAACAGACGGTGTGCCATAGAGCATCTTTGAGGCAATGGAATCAAAATTCCAGAACCGAGCCCGCAAACAAGCAGAGAGTGTATCCACTTATTCCAGAATCCAATGAGACGAAAAGAATGGACATAAATCACTGCTGTTTTTACCATGCAAAAGATAACTTTACACAGATCAAACAAGAGGATGCCCCCCGTCCCAAAGGCACTTGCTCACATTGCAATAAGCCTACTACTCTGTCGAAAAATTACATAAGCTACTGAAAGAAATCACATTTCCACAATCTCATGTTGTTATTAGAATTCACCACCGAAACTACAAGGATCAAGGACTTAACATAGCAACACTAAAATTCCTGGTTACAGCAAAACAAAAACCGGTAGAACCACATCCAGATTCTTGCTGCGAGTGCGGAACAAGTATCTGACATTGAATAACTCAGAAAAACAGAAGGAAGATAGACCTATGGCCTTGGCATGTCCTGAGAGAAAGATTCTCCTGTTTTAGCTTCAAATTCCGAACCAAAGCTGCGATACCCCCCCCCCCCCCCCCCCCCCCCAAAAAAAAAAAAAAAAAAAAAAACTGAGAGCTAATCCCAGTGAACACTGCGAAACCACTTCTTTCGGGCACGCTCAATCATAAGAAGCAGCAGAAGCGGGAGGAGGAGGAGGAAGGTGAGAAGGCTAACCTGCCAGCAGGAGGCGACGACGGCGGGGTCGAGCGGCCAGCAGAGGATGAATCAGGTAGCGCTATGGAGGGCGGAAGCCGGTGACGCCGACTCCGGAGACGGCGAAGCGAGCCGGAGAGGAAGCGGGCAACTCTAGGGTTAGGTTTTTATAAAAGCAAATGAAAATTCACATGCCGATGCGGTGGCTGGAGAGAGGACCCTCCACATCCACCCGCCCGCACCCGGCGGGCCGAATTGGGCCGGCCTGGTCCAGTCGGTACACTGGCCCGGAAAGTTGGCTCCCTGCCTTCTTTGTTTCCGTCCTTGGCCCACCTCGTCCTCCGTCCTGGGGTTGCCATTATAACACGATTACTCGTTATTAATTTTGTACAAAAATAATAACTCGTTATATCATATAAAATTTAAGTTGTACATTTGCATATTTAATATCAATAACTCTCTTTTTTATTTAACAATAAAGAATTAATAGAATATATTTAAAATTTAATAACAAATTGTGTGATTTTTGCAGTGTGAGTTGTACTTTTAGTGTGTCTAGTGACAATAAACCTCTCTCTCTTTCTATATCTATATATGTTAATATCTTCATCAAAGTATTGGTGCGGCATTCTTTCCTCCTATTCGATACTTTTAGTACGTTCTAAATTTTGTTGATGGAAAGTTGACAACAAAGGCCTATGCGTAAGTTAGTTCCGATGTAAAGGGCAAATTTTTCTTGTCCAAAAAAAAAAAAAAAGACAAAGACAAATTTTGAATGAATTGAACTGTAGTTTTATTTTTAAACGAAAAGATCATCAAGAAAAATGAAATTATACTCGGCAGAATCGGAAAATCAGATTGAAGTATATTTTTTATGGTATAATATGATATCGGATATATCATATATCGTAGCGTAGTAATTTAATTTGACATAAAATAATTTTTAATTAAAATAATAAAAATAAATAATATACGTACTAAATCATGCTGAAGACGTAAAATCTTGGCACGGATAACACGGCTAACTGTGAATGCATGATATGATATGATCTCATACCTCCGCATAGGGGTGTTAATTAGGTCGGACTAATTTGGAGGCTCGAAAGTCTGACCCGATTTTAAGTAAGTTTGAGCCGAAAATTTTGGCCCGTTTAATTTTTTAGTCAGGTCCAGAAAAGAATAGGGTCGGATTTGAGTATTTTGAGGTTTGATCTGAAATTTTTAAATATAAATATAATTTATATTAAATATAAAAATTTTATTTAAAAAGTGAATTATATTTATTTTTTTCTATAATAAATTTACTCAAAATATAATTTTTTATAAATTGAATGTTAATATAAATATAAGTAAAAAATACATTATTTTTTATAGATATATATATTAAATATATTAAAATTATATATAATATAAATAAAAATAATAACTTTGTTATATTTTTTAGCATAACCGACTTAACCATACTTTTCGTAGATCTGGACTAAACCTATCCCTGAATCTGGACCGAACCTAAATCGCCTTTTGAGAAATCGAGAATGGGCCGCCATTGACATACCTACGGCTCTGCATCCAGCAAAAAAGATTGCTAAGGCACCCTTTGGCAACGCGGTAGGAAAAATTTTGAAAATAAAAATCGTTGACAACCTCATCTGTTTTCCCAAACAGGACTTGCTCTTCTTGGTGTTTGCGCTGGCAAGATTTCTGACGAAAGAGAGAGAAGACACAAGGCTGCAGCACCTTCCGCTTTTTCAAAAGCGGTGGAAGAACCGCTTCCAAAAAATTTGCGGACCTTGTGTTTGCGTGGGAGTACCGTTTCTTTTTTTTTTTACAACTCCACTTTTAGTCGCGCGAGAGTCGAGGTGCAGAAGCACCTCCATACGCGCTGCCAACCGGAAATCGACTTTTGCCGATTTTGCTTTTTAAAAGAGTGTTTTCAAACGGTACCTAAGACTTTTGTCTTATTTTATGATATTTTATTGCAAACCCGAGAGGCCGGATAGAATTAGAATGACGTCACACATCTCTAGCTATTGGTGTTGATATCAACGAAGGGTCTTTTCCTGTTATAGATTTTTTTTTACATATATATACTCTAAGTAAAAGATGAAAATTCATCTTACATTTACATTTGATATATATCTCTCTTATGTATTAAAAATATCTTGAAACACTCTATTGTCACCTGTCGTGATAGAAATGAAATATTCTATTGATAGATGTCAATCGTTAGAATTAGTTTTAGAGTTTTTTTTTGTTCATACCCTTATTAGAAGTCTAATTGTATGAAAATCTCTCCTTCATATTTGTATGTATACCATTTTTACATATTAAAAATATGTTGAGAGACATCATCATAAAAGATTGTAACAGAATTGAAGACAACGTCAATGGACGTTTATAAGAAGTTATTTTTGTGTGAAATATTCTAAAGGACCTTTCTCTGTCTCCGATGCAACCCCTTTCTCTCTCTCTCTCTCTCTCTCTCTCTTCTCTCTCTCTCTCTCTCTGACGAGCCCAATCCAGTGGACTGCCACTTGATCCTTCGGGTCAGACATCTAACAATTGATTAGGGTACTATAAGAACGTGTCATGCCACCCAGACACGATCACCCAGCAAGGCTCTAACACCTTGGCCTATATGTCATGACATTGCTAACTCATAATACATCACCTTAGGCTGACACATGCAGAACGTGTCATATCAGATTGAGTGTTCAAGCGTCGATAGTGAAAAGCTTAAAAACCCACTAATTTCGAGTTTGAAACTAGGTCTTGCTTCTACCCAAGGGCCACTAAAATCTGAACCAACACTTTAATTTACCTGCAAGGGATTCAGAAGACCTGAAATACTACATCCTCCCCCTTAAATAAAATTCATTCTCGAAATTGCACACCACATAAGGACACAAGGGGAAGAAGATAAATGAGAGACTCACTCAAACTCATAAGGAAAATGCTACAATATCTCATCCTAGTGCTGCCACATCGCCTCACAACTGACTTTATTCTCCAAAATGATCTTCACTTGGGGAATCTTGTTCTTTAGCGGCTGTTCTTTCTGAACCACAATCTACACTAGGTACTTGGGCACTAAAAGATCTGAGACCACCTCAAACTCTGAATAATCTAGCACATGGGAGGGATCCGACACATACTACAATATTAACACATACAAAGCGTCATGCAATCTCGACAAGGCTACCAGATGATATGCCACCTCATTGATATGCTCCAAGATGGGAAATGGGTCAATGTAGCGAGCGTTGGTCTTCCAATGCTTTTCAAATCTCATCACACCCTTAGTTGGTGAGATCCTCAAGAACACATTTTTCTAAACCTTAAACATCATCATGCAACACTTACCCAGACAAACATCTAGCATTTATCTTAGTTACAAGCTATATCTAATGGTAAGATTTTGAAACGTCACGACATTATAGTTGATGAAGTAAACAAGATGATTGCATTATCTTTTAAAGTACGCAGGTCATCATAAAAGCATGGTGTAGAAACTAGAAAAAGGTTCAATTCACTCCAGCATCTGATCTATGCACTTTTGAGATTGTAATTGGGGGAATTGTCGCGAAAGACCTACAAAAGGGAACAACGATCTAAGTGTTGTCCAAGGAGGGAACCTCTTAATACTTAAGTTAGTGAGAGGTTGGAGAAAGAGGACATTAGGGAGATAAGTTCAGAGCCATGCACTCAAGTGTGCGGGTATTTGTGTCCAAGAGGGTTTATTGAGAAATCTATCCCTTAGGTGGTCTTCATCAATTCTCTTACGAGAATCATTTCGGGTTCCCATTGACCTCCACTATCTCCTTAATTCTTGTCCTATGCGTTGTGACTCTTAGATAAATTGTAGACTTCGATGTAGGTGGAATGATCATAGATATATGTTAACATGGTGTCTAATTGTAACGACCCTCTTCATACCGGTACGATTATATCAATCCCCATCGGTATAAAGGGCGTCGTCACAGTGGGACATGTACCCAACACTAGCCAATAGGTTGAAAAGTACGTGAATAGCAATTTACTACAGCGGAGTTTGAAATAAACAATTCGACTTTAGTACATCACCATCACATATTCCACAGTCTATATAGCAAAATAAGTTGACAACACCCACATTGTTTCGTGATAATAGAATTACATTGTCCAAAATAATTGTCCATTCAACATATTGGTAAAGCTGAGGAAAAGAAAAGTACAACTAAAATCTACTCCTCACGAGCTACTCCTTCAATAGATCGACCTTTGCTACGCCTTCCTCCAAAACAGTGACACCTGTCTCACCTGTACGCCGAAGCAAGAGTGAGTCCAAAGACTCAGCAAGTAAACAAAGACTTAATCTCAAACATGCCACATTCACATTAGCTATTAAACACTAGGGAATACACTTATCTTTCAATTACAAGAAAAGACATGGATCATACTTTTAGCTATCAACACATTTCCAAATCATTTAACCATGCTTTGTTCTATCACATATTCATTCTAAATCAGGATGCTAATGTTATACACTTATGCATACTCTCAACCTAACATGTAACATGAAACATTCATCCACATATCAATCCATTTCATGGTGAAATTTAGAACTAGAACATGGAAGTTGACATAAGGAAATGAACAACTTAACATGATGACTATTGACTCTTCACGTCTACTTTTCATACGAAAGTTCACATTTCACTTGCTGTTTTTGATGTAAATAAACCTCATGTGCATGGTTTCATAGCTTTAGCATGAATTGTAAAGTCTAGAACATAGTCAAGTTGATTGGCAAATCTAAACAATTTAAACATGAAACTCTACACGATACTCATCACACCTAGCATAGAATCTAAACTATTTTCTCCTATGTTTTTCACATTCCTAACCATACTTTACTTGTTGTTTTAACATGAATTAAATTTAATTGCATGGAATTAGATTTATTCGCACACAATCTCATTCATTAGGTAGCTTTTCATACTTATTGTCCGCATTACACGACTAATCATGGTCGAATATGTTTATTTACATGCACCATCACATGAATGGAAATAATTACATGACATGATGCTATACATGATATTGCAATGATGCTAAAATGATATTGCAACGAAGGTAACCAATACATGAAATTTCGTGAACATATCGCATCAACATATTAATAAGTCTTCACATGCAAGCACATTCTTATTAATACTAATTTTTCCCTTACTTAACTTTTCACATAACCTTCACACATTACTTACTTTTCCTATTTACATACTGCATATCAGGTCATCTGTACTCATCACATATCACTTTTTGCATATCATCATGCACTTACTCATATTCAATAATTTAAGGTGCCATGACACATAGTCCTAACTACCTATAGAGGACACAAACAAAAATGTCTCATACTCATAACTCATCGCATCGCATAACACATACTCATGTCACATAACCCTATCACATACTCACCACCTAGACAATGTAGTGGTGAATCTTGGTAACTGCGCAGACCGGGAGAAGCACTCTCCACCCAGTTTAGTGATACAAGTCCACCTCCAGGTTTTCCCCAATGCCCTTGGGACAAACTTTTTGCACATAGAGCTTTCCATAGGGACTTTTCTATGTACGGCTCTCGAGGTCTCTAGGGTAGCAGTGTCATTCTTGGCCCAATTATTACGCATTTACTTATTCACATTTTTCTCTCATTATGCACACACTTTACATAAGTCACTTAATCACTTTACATACACTAGTGATCAATTATACATAACTTTAGTTAACTTAATCTAGATGCTACTACCAGCAGAGTTTAAACATTCAGTAATTTACACTAATCAGGTTGGATAAACACATTATTAATCAAAATCATGATAGCATGCTTTAAGGACTCATTTTCGCATGGAAATTTCACAACATACTCTACGATTATCTAAATCACACGAAAATTTGTCCACACACTGATTGCAGGATTCAGATTACTCATGCAAATTCTCACAATTTTTTGAATTACATAATTTTTGCAGAAATTAAAATACTCATTAGCATGCCACTCATAATTCAATTTATCATGCAAGTACAACATCAAAGTCGGATCTAACAGTCCACTAACCTGCATCTAACATTCATTTTATCATGGAAAATTTTCCTAAATTTATCGGACATCATGCGATTTACTGGAATTTAAAACAACCTCAAACACGATTTCTATTTCTGATGCAAAATCATAAAGAATTTCCATGGTCAAGGAAAAATTCCAAGTTTTGCAGAGCATGGACTGACAGGTACACACATGGTCTAGACAAATTAGGGCATTAAATTTCGTCGTGGATCAGGTAGACAACATTTTTAACGCAAACGAGGTCTCATCTAATATGCATTTATAAATGTAACCATTTATACTATTTACAGAAAATTCACCCTACTTCCACAACTCATTCTATTATCTGTATTACATAACACATCACATTTACATTATATCCTTATGCGTCAAATTTTGGGAAAATAATCATATAAGGCAGAACAATTCTATGTTCTGTCTAGATGAACTAGACGGCAAGGTATGCCGTTCACAGTTAACGGCAACATCGTTTGCCGCCAGGTGGAGATCTTAACGGCAAGAGAGCTTGACGTTAAGTTCCTGTCTGTGCAGACACACAGACCGAACTCCAAAGATGGGTGAATGTGGGGTTCCAGGACTCGAGGAAAAAAATCCGCAAAAATACTAAAACTCAAGGGGACATGTGGGGGATCAAGGTCTAGGTTTACTTGCCTCTTAAAAACCTCCAAGGGGATCAAAATAGGCGGTGAAGCTCTCCTTGGGCAGTCCTAAGAAGCCTCCAAACACCTTCACTCCATCTTCTGTGGTGTTGTAGCTTCCAGTCCGAGGTCGGGGAAGCCTTCTCCTATGTCCAAGCTAGCTTCTAGTTGCTGTAGATCACCGGATGAAGCTCCAATCCGTCGGATCTGAGCTCTCAAAGTTCAGGATTTCTCACAGGGCTTAGGGTTTCTCTCCTTCTTCTTGCAAAGAGCTAAGAGAGGGTCTTGTGGTTGCAAAAGGGGTTTGTTTATAGGAGGGAGACCTCTTGCCTCACGCAGAAGGTGATGTGAAGGGCTCAGAGCCGTTGGGGACATCTCCCCAATGGCTGAGCTTGCTTCTTCCGGAATTCCGAGGTCTGCAGCGCACTGAGATTCAATGATATTAACGTCTACATACATGGCCGTTCATTTAGGTATTAACGTCCAACGATGTTGATGTTGACTATCATGGACGTCCACCATGTTGACGCCAACTGCTCTTCGGCCAGGGCTCAAAACATGCAGAAAATCCATGCGTACGATGTATATATACATGCAATATGTATATGATATAATGTACACACTACCACAAATGCAACATACAATATTTATAATCTAATTATACACATGCGCACATAAGTATAACTAGCTAATACGTACGTAGATATTTACATACATGCATTCACATACATGAATTCACACAACATAGATAAAGCAACAAAATTCGAGGGCCTACACCCTCTACATATGCATGCATGATATTTACACACAAGCACGATTCCACTCACACACACAACAAAATAAAAGGACGATTCGAGGGCCTTAAAAATTTGATAGGCAAATATCGCATGCGTAAGATAACGTACATATATATGCATACATGTATATACATATGTACTTCATATATTCACACACAATATTCATGAAATAGGTAGTATAGGATATTCTTCAATACTTAGATAGTCATGCATAACATGCATAGTATCTTTCAAGTATTGGTTGCTCCACATACGACAGATCTGGCTGAATCTACTGGCTCATGACTAAGCACATGAGATGGATCTCGGACCTACTTCCTGAGCATAGAAACGTGGAAAAAACGGGATGAACACTAGCTAAAGCTGGGGTAAGCTAGCTCATATGCCACGCTGCCCAAACGTCTAAGAGTCTCATATGGGCCAATGAATCTAGGGCTCAACTTACTATGCCTGCCAAATCTGACAACACCTCGAGTAGGTGATATCTTCAAGAAGACATGATCACCCACCTCGAACTCCAAATCCTTCCTCCTGTTGTCGGCATAGCTCTTCTGCCTATCCTGTGCCGCAACAAGCCTCTTCCTGATAAGCTGGATCTTATCCGAAGTCTCCTGAACTAACTCTGGACCGATCAACTGCCTATCGCCAGTCTCCTCCCAACATAAAGGAGATCTGCATGGCCTTCCATACAATGCTTCAAAAGGAGCCATACCAATACTCGCATGAAAGCTGTTGTGGTATGCGAACTCCACAAGAGGTAGATGACGCTTCCAATCATCCTTCCAATCCAAAACACACGCTCTCAACATATCCTCGAGCGTCTGGATAGTCCTCTCGGACTGTCCATCTATCTGGGGGTGAAACGCCGAACTGAGCTTCAGCTCCGAACCTAAAGCAACTTCAATATATATATATATACATGCATATGCTCAAGAGAAGTATAAAACTTATAGTAGACACAAGGAGCTACATATGCTATGCACACAACAAGTGAATACCCAACACACCATATAAAAGAATAAAATTCGAGGTCTAACACTAATTTTGCCTACCAGTACAGGCATGCCTTGCTACTATCACCATGCCTTGGAGACGTAGGGACGTGACTTGCTAACTTTGCCCTGCTCTAAAGTCTGAAGGGCATGTTTTGCAGCTATTGCCATTCTATGAGATATTAGGTGTAACGCCCAGACACGGAATATCGGAGCGGAATTACAGTTAATTAAATAATATTGAGCATTAAATAAACATTCACCATTGCACAATTGGAATAACGCCAAAAGAAAACCAACTTCATTAATAATTCATCAACTAACTATTACATCCTTACATCATAGCTAAAACTAGGGCCCATAGTACTTTATTCAAATCCAAACTAATACATACTAACTAACTGACGGCTAACTAACTAACTATAAAGCAATGGTTGACGAAATAGTGGTCACTCCTGAGCATCCTCCTCAATCCCTTCCTCATGAGTGTGGTATTCCCCATCAGACTCACTTGAAACACATAAAATAATAGCACAGAATGAGCGAATAACGCTCAGTAGGACTTAATATCTCATATGAACAAGCATGTTTTAAATAATCAATGTTTTAAATGGCAGGATAACTAGAGAGCATAGTCATGTAGAGCAAAATAATGCTAGCAAGAGAACGATAGCAGTTGTACAAGGAAAATAACACATCAAGCACGATAAAGAATTGGCCATGTAACGATATAGCACGTAAAGTTGCACAACGGTGCACTAGTAACGATAGCACTTGTATAGATAGCATCGATTGATTGTCATTGATTAAATCTTGATAGTATAATGGCACTGGATGTATGCCAACATCCTGATCATTTTAACTCCCATGGGCAAATGACACTTTTCGGGCACTCTCCCCCTGATCGGATCCTATTGCACTGGCATAAGTCATGTTTCTTATCTTAGACAATCATATGGCCAAATAGAGTACCAAGAATAGATGAGAGTTATAGACAAAAAGATAAGAGTATAGAGAGAAAGTGAACAGATGGGAATACAAGGATAGTAGATAAGACGGGGGTATAATCATAAAACGACGTTAAACAACGATGGTAACGGTTGCACAACACACCGTTGTGTGCTGGCAGTCTGGTAGAAGTCACCACCGCCCACTAGCCGTGCTATGATCACAGGCTATATGGTTCGGCGTGAACCCAAGGTAAGAAGGAAACACACTAAGGCCATTGAATCATGCTGATCCCTAAGGGTGTAATGGGTTTTAAGGGTACAACCAGCTCGTCGGAAATGGACGTACGCCAAAGCCAAGGAGACTTACGGAGAGGCCTTGACAAGAAGTCCCTAGTTCGGTCAGGAGTATTCCCAACAGAGAGGTGGTCCATGCCAAGAGAAAGTGTGTAACGAAACGTCTTCCGTCTTGTCTTGAGTGCTCGAAGGCAGAGGAACTCGATAATGGTGTACGAAGCACGCGAATAAAATGAAGACAAGTGTCATTTAAATAATAGGGAATTTAAGTGAAATAATTACACTTAATAATTACCAGATATATTATTGAGTAATTCATAAGGTTTAATGGCAATCATTTGTGAAGTGTGTGCATGTGTAATTAATCATGAGAGCATGAGAGATTGTGCACATGGCTTTTATTTAATCAAATTTATGTAATTATTACAAAATATAATGTTCAGATCAATACTATGCATAACAGTGTTTAATTAAGTCTAAACAAAGGTTAAATAGTGTAAATAGTAGGGGCATAAAGGTAAATTCTGGTTCTGGCCAAAACCTTGAAAATGCGACGGGGGTACCCGTCGCGATTCAAGTTGCGACGGGCGATCCGGGCGCGACAGGTGAACTAGCCGGCCTGGCGCTGTTCGGGAGGAAACCACGACGGCGTGGGCCATCGCATTTATAACGCGACAGACCAGCCGGTCGCGACCTCTCTGATATCGCGACGGGTCGGGCTGTCATGATTTCAGAGAGGCGGCCCGACCCAGAAAAGGGGATCTGCCCTTTTTGGGTTTGGTCTTTCCCTCCCTTTCATGATACAATACACTTCTAAATTCGATAGAAAATCGCACGATGATCCAAAAATTATGAAACTAGTTCTAAACGAAAGTAGACACGTAGATCTATCAACAGACATGAGTAATTAGAAAATAGACAAGGTTTGTGCATGCTTTAACTAGGTTACATTTTGGTGACCTAAACATGCACAGTTATGGAAAACGATTTAATTAGCAAAGGATACACGATGGAAATTAGGGAAAATAGGGGCGTTTGAATAGGGGTGGCAATGGGCCGGGTCTGGACCGGGCCTAGGTTGGCCCAGGTCCAGCTCGGTCTCTAACCGGCCGGCCCGGGGTGAGGCCCGGTTTTTAGAAACCCGGCCTGGCCCGGGACGATTATGTAAGGCCCGGCCCGGTTTTATTTTTTTAAAAGTATTACTATTATTATTTATTTATTTTTATAATAAAATTGATGTTCATTGAATCAAAACAACATAAAATAAACATTAGACTAATCTAGATAAATTTATTTCTAGTTGTTACAAATATGAAATAAATATTAAGTCATTAAACATAGCTCCACAATATAATTTTCAATCCAAAATTTTATAATATTAGAATTATTGCCGTATCACTATTTTTTTCAAAAAAAAAAAATTACCGGGCCTCTGGGCCGCCTGGGCCGGGCCGAGCCAAGCCCGAGCCCGGCCCAATCTTACATCGGGCTGGGCTGGGTCGGGCTCAAAATTTAAAAAAATTAAAATATGCAGCCCAAGCCCGTATAAAATCGAGCCGGGCCACCGGGCCTTCGGGCCGGCCCGGCCCAATTGACATCCCTACGTTTGAAAGCTAACAACATGTAGTATTTATGAGAATATTTGCATGGCTTGGGATTAAGTACATGTATGGATTGAATGCAAACATGAAAGTTCGAGTACATGATGATGACATAGTTTAGGGCATTTAATACTCCTTCATAGAGCAACGAAAAATAGGCAAACCATAGGGCTTTGATAGATGGATGTATGGGCTACCTATGGCCGAAGTTAATCGATTTGTGCTTGAGAGATTGCCTACCTTTTCGTGGTGTAAAGAAGACCTAGGGTTTGTGACGAAGATGAAGGAGAAATCCTCTTGCTCCAAGCTCCTCCTCCTTGCTCCTCACGTACTCAGCCCTTCTCTTCATCCTCCAATGCTCCAGCAACGTTCTAGAGTTGGGTAGGGGCGAATTGGAGGTGTTTTAACTAGTGTAAGAGTCCTATTATATTAAAACTCTTCTCTTCTCTTCAAATTCTGAATTTCCTAATTAATCTCCCTATTTCCTAGTATTTATCCACCTAAAAGGATTGGAAAGAGACCCAATTTCGTGGCCAAGGGGTTAGGATGGGATGTGGTCTCTTGTTTTAGATAATTATGGGTTATTCTAATGCTTATCTTAACCCTTTTAAATTTATTAATTAATTAGGTACGAAATTAGCTTAATTATCTCCCATCCCATGATGGGCTCTTCTCATTTAGGCCCATTCTTTTATGTTTGGACCATTAATGCAACCCATTCCTAATTTAATTTAATGGGCATTGATTTAATTTCTTTTATTTCAACTTATTCCCTCTTTATTCTAATTAAATCCATTTATCACATTTATTAATTAAATTTTTTTATTTTATTTGGGATTTAAAAATCAGAGTTGCTACATCGAGGATCGAACTTGCCATAGCCATGACTATCTCTAAGATGTGTGGCTCTAAGTGTGGTGGTCCTCGCCGTCCAGACCGTAAACAGAACTTGGCCTGACTCCACCTCTCATGAACCACTAAGGCCTGCAAGGGATAGAGAAAGAATAGGTAAACAATGTATAAAGATATATGACATTCACATGATCTCACACATATTTATATGAAATTACATGATCCCAATGCGATAACTCATGTCCCAAACGAAAAGTACAACAACCATGGGCATATCTCGGAGGTGTACAATTGGAGCAAAAGCTCGCATTGCTACTTATACAGTCAGCTTCCAAGAACTCATCATCTAATAATCACCTGAAAAGGGGGAGGGAGGGGGGAGAGTAAGGGTGTGAGCCTCACAAGTTTATTGGCTTAGTAGGAAAACTCTCAAATGTACAGAAGCACGAGTAACATAAAACATGCGAGTAACCCACAATCTCACTGTTGAACTAATGTGCAATAATTAAATTTAAATCACATTTGATAGAAAATAAAGCACAATTAACAGATAGTAAATCAAACACTCCTATATTTCATGCATACATGACTCTTTAACCACAAAGTAGCTCTAATCACGTGAACGGTTGGATTAAAACAGCTGTTAAGTAGGAACAAAACATAATTTGCTAAAGAGCGGCTAGGAATTGCTATAAACTGAAAGTGGCCAATTAGACCTTGGATGAGCACATCATTACAATGCTAGAAATCGGAATCAGAGAGGCACGACACTACCACTTGGATCACGGTAACTAGGTAGCTAATCTAGGACCTAATCTGGATAAGAAATCACATGAAAAATCTCTTAGTCTCGCAGACACAGATGTTAAGTCCAACTATAGCTTCACCTCTATAGGAATAAGAAACTGTGGAGACCATCTAGCACCACCTATAGGCTGGTTGGACTATAGACCACACCGATCACACCTCAACAGGTTCCAGAGCCCATAGTGTAACGCTCCGACGCCGAATATCGGAGCGGAATTACAGTTATTAAATAGTACAGAGCGAGAAAATAAATACAAACCATTGCACAAATGGAAGAATACTAAATGAACTCCAATTTCATTAATAATCCACCAAACTTCATTACAACCACTAATATCTCATCAACTTCATGAACTAACTATTACATCAATGTATCAGAGCCAAAACTAGGGCCCAAAGTACTTTATTTAAAAACCAAACTAATACATCAAAACTATCTGACTCATTCTATACTAACTAACTACTAAAGCAATGGTTGCTGATAAGGGTCACTCCTGAACGTCATCCTCAGTCCCGTCTGTGGATACCGTTTCTGGTCCACAAAGAAGGGGGGGGGGGATGAATAGTATTTATGTGTGTGTGTGTGTGTGTGTGATATAAGTGGAAAAGACGATAAAAATAAAAAGATCGTGATCGCCAGGCACGCGAGGGTGCCGAATGGAGATGCACGCAGAGGGTGCGAGATGGAGGAGTGATCGCGTTGTGTACCTTTTTGTAGTGGGGAGATTGCGCGGGGGATGATGTGGGTCCTCTCTTTCTCTACAAACACGGCCGGCCGCGGTAGAGGACATTTCCTCGTTGGTTACCCTGATAAAAAGACAAAGAAAAGTAAAGAAAGGGGATTAGCCATGTGTAGTATCAAATCCTAAAAATAAAGAATAAATGAAATAAAAGACATGGAAGTGTACTTACCGGTTGGTGGCTTTTAAACCCCTAAAGAATGTGGGTGTGCGTAAAATTCATGCATGTGTGTGTGTTAAAAAGAAGTAAAAGGGGCACGTGGGGCCCGGAGGAGGTGAAAATAAGAGGAAAAGAGAAAGGGGAGGGGGTACTTCCCCGAATGGGCGGCGTGGAGGCGTGGTAGCCGGTGCCGGGATGAATGGAGAAAGGCGAGGAACGAGCTCCCGCCGCCGTGGATGACGAGGGGATGTTGGTTCCGCACTCTGGGAATGGACGGGTCGGAGTGGAAGTCTCCCCGGGTCGAAGGCGAGACGTGAATCCGGCAGGGCTTCGCCGCTCTGAATGGCCCCCTGAAACAATACCCTCGGGGGTATATTTATAGGCAATGGATTCTTAAATCGCGTCCAAACAGAAAACCGCGATTATGAATTCAAACGCGTCCGGGCGGCAGGCCGCGATTAAGAAAGTCAAACCGATGTGACGGACGCATGATGACCGTAGCCTGAGCTACGCTTCTGAATCGCGTCTAGCCAGGCCGCCGCGGCTTAAATCGCGTCCACCTGGTCCGCTGTAATTCAGACTTGCATGGTTTCGAGGCAATCGGCTCATAAATGCTCGGATTTGACCTTCTGAATCACGTCCACTGACACAGACGCGATTACAGGATTTCCTCATGATTGCACGACGTGGCAATCGTAGGTGCGACGACTTCACAGGCGTAGCCTTTTTGACTTTGAATCGCGTCCGGGCGGTAGGACGCAATTCTATTAAAACATGTGCTAAAAAATACGTCCGTCGAAGCCGTCGCAATAAGGATCCTGAATCGCGTCCACATCCTCGGACGCCTTTTGAATGCGCCAGAAAAGCGGCCACTGAAGCAGACGCGAATCAAATAAAAATACAGGATGAGCAAATAACGCCCAGTAGGACTTAATATCTCATAAACACAAGCATGGTTTAAATAATTAATGTCTTAATGGCAGGGTAACTAAAGAGCATAGTCATGTAGAGCGAGTAACGATAACAAGAGAACAATAGCATCTGGCATAGGGAAAATAGCACAACGAGAACGATAATAGAATGGCCATGTAACGATATAACATGTAAATTACACAACGGTGCACTAGTAATGATAATGAGGGCACTTGTATTGATAGCACTTTGATTGTCATAGATTAATCTAGATAGTATGCTGGCACTGTATGCATGCCGTAACACATCCTTGATCATTTTAACTCCCATGGGCACTAGCACTTTTCGGACGCTCCTCCCAGGACCTGATCGGTCCCCATTGCGCTGTCATTACTCATTTCTTTATCTTAGACAATCACAAGAATGACCAATAGAGTACCAAGAAAAAGATGAGAGTAGTAGAGAGAACGTGAACATATGAGAGTAAAGAGATTGTAGATGAGATAGGGACAATATCGTAAAACAATGTTAACACCGATTGTAACAGTTGCACGACACCAGGTCGGGTACCGACAGTCTAGTAGAAGTCACAATCGCCCACTAGCCATGCTGTGAACATGAGCCTGGTGGTCCAGCGTGATCACAAGATAAGGAGAGAACACACTAAGGCCATGGATCGTACTAATCCCTAAGGTGTAACGGGTTTTAGGGTACAACCAGCTCGTCGACTAAGGACGTGCGCCAAAGCTAAGAAGACTTACGGAGGCCTTGACAAGGAGTCCTTGACTCAGTCGAGAGTATTCCCGATGGAGAGGTGGTCCAAGTCAAGAAAAAGTGTATATAAAACTAGTCCGTCGTGCCTCGAGTGCTCGAAGGCCGAGGGAAACGGTAACGGTGTACAAAACGCGCGTATAAAATGAAAAAAATTATATAATTAAATAGGGAAATTTAGTCATTTATTTCGCTCATTTACCAGATACATTATTGCATAAATTATTAGGGTCAAATGGTAATTAATAATGTTATGTGTGTGTGTGAGTGTAAAGAATCATGAGATTATGATAAATCGTGCAAATGTCCTTTAAATAATTAAAATTTATATCATTATTGCCACTTATTAATTTACCAAGTTGAATGAACTATAACATAGTTTAATCAAGGCTAAATAAGGGTCATATAGCCCAAACAGCAAGGGCATGTGCATAAATTAAATTTCTGGCCGCAATCTTCAATCGCAGACGGGCGGCTCGGTCGCGATCCGAAGACCAACTGGCCCGGTCCGGTTCGCATCGGGAATCGCGACGGCTTAGGCCGCCGCGTTTCTTAATGCGACGCACCCGCCAGCCGCGACCCCGCTGGTATCGCGGTGGGTCGCGCCGCCGCGATATCTGGGAGGGTCCAGCCTTTTACCCTTTTTTCCTAGGTAAAACTGCATGCTATAGGGCACTTCTAAATTCCATATAAAATCGCACAATTATCCAAAAAATATGAAACTAGTTTTAAACAAAAGTAGACATATAGATCTATCAACATGCACGATTAATTTGAAAGTAGACAAGGTTTAGACATGCTTTGATCAAGTGACATATCAGTGACCTAAACATGTGTAGATAGGGTTCAACAAATTAATTAGAGATGGATACATGATACAAATTAGGCAAGCTAGGGGCGTTTGAAAGCTAACATAACGTAGTATTTATGAGAATTTTCTCATGGCATGGGATCATGTATGTCCGAGGTTTGAAAACAAATATGAAGGATCGGGTACATGGAACTGACAGGGATTCAAATAATTAATTCTCCCTCATGGGAGATTGAAATGGAGCAAAACCAGAGGGTTTTGCTCGAGAACATGAAGTCTTCCTAGGTTAATTTTTACACGGATTTGACTTGAGAGATTGCCTACCTTTTGTTGAAACAAAGAAGAACCTTAATTTGGAGATGAAAATGAGATGAAAACTCCTTTGTCCAAGCTTCCTTCTCCAAGCTCCCACGGTCTCCAGCCTCTCCCTTCGTCTCCAGAGCTCCAGCCATGGTTTGGGTTTGGGTAGCGACGAGATTAGGGTGTTTTTGCTAGTTAATAGAGTCCTAACATCTTCAAACTCTTCATTTCTCCTCCAACTCCGAAAATTAGTAATTATCCTCTTATTTCTTTCATTTATCTACCTAATTAGGATGAGGAAGAGGTCTAATCTCATGGCCAAAGGGTTAGGATGGGCTAAGGACTCTTGTTTTGGATAATTATAGTTTATTTAACACTTATCTTACCCCTTTTATAATTATGATTATTTAAAATGTGAATTTCACATAATTACCTCCCATCACATGATGGGCTCTTCATATTTGGGTCCAACAATTTATGTTAGGACCATTATTAAAACTTATCACTAATTTTAGCTTAATGGGCTTTAATTTAATTCCCTTAAATTCTATTTATTCATCCTTTATTCTAATTAAATCTATTTATCTCATTTATTTAAAATAAAAATGTTAATTTATTAGGATTTTAAAAATCAAGGGTGCTACATCCTCCCCCTCTTTAAAAAGAATTTGGTCCCCAAATTCATACGATCATGAGAGGAAGAGTGACTCACTGAATAATTTCGGATGGTTTCATCGCATGGTGGCTTTGGGTTCCCACGTGGCTTCTTCGACTTCGTGATTTCTCCAAAGTATCTTGACCACTGGTATGGATCGATTCCGAAGTTGTTGCATCTTCTTGTCCAAGATTTTCACTGGCCTTTCTTCATAGGTCATGTCCTTGTTCAGAATGATATCATCATAACTGATTACGTGTGACAGATCATACATGTACTTCCTCAGCATTGACACATGGAATACATTATGTACGGTGAAGAACTGGGGAGGTAGTGCTAGTCGGTACGCCACCTCGCCAACTCTATCCAACACTTCAAATGGACCTATGAATCTTGGTCTCAACTGGCCTTTCATCCCAAACCTTTGAAATCCTCTGGTCATGGATACTTTCAGCATTACATGATCTCCAGTTTGAAATTCTAAATCTCTTCTTCACTTATCAGCATAGCTCTTCTGCCTAGACTGAGCTATCTTAATCATGTCTCTGATAATCTGTATATCCCTGGTAGTGCTCTGCACCATGTCTGGTCCCAGCCATTGCTATTCACCTACCTCATTCCAGCACACCAGTGATCTACAACTTCTTCCATACAGTGCTTCAAATGGTGCCATTTTAATGCTGGCCTGATAACTGTTGTTGTAGGTGAATTCAATCAAAGATAGTTGTTCATTCCAATATCCCTCAAAATCTATAGTGCAGGCACGTAACATGTCTTCCACTATTTGATTTGTCCTTTCTGTCTGTCCATCCGTCTGTGGGTGGAAAGCAGTGCTGAAATTGAGTTTAGTACCCAACGCTGTCTGAAGTCCCTTCCAGAATCTAGATGTGAACCTGGGGTCACGATCTGAGACAATGGACACGGGGACTCCATGTAATCTCACAATTTCCTTTACATACAAAGTTGCTAACACATCCACACTCCAGGTGCTCTTAATGGCAAGGAAATGTGCGGACTTAGTCAAACAGTCCACAATGACCCAGATAGCGTCAAGTCCACCACGAGTTCGGGGTAAACCCATGATGAAATCTATGCCGATGCTTTCCCATTTCCATTCAGGTATGTCCAGGGGTCTAAGTACTCCTGCAGGACGACGGTGTTCGGCTTTCACTTGTTGGCATGTGAGGCAGTGCGCGGCATGCTCATCCACCTCACGCTTCATGTTTGGCCACCAAAATGATCTTTTCATGTCTTGGTACATCTTGGTTACGCCTGGGTGAATGGTATACTTGGTCTTGTGGGCTTCATCCATCGACTTTCTTTTCAATTCTTCATTGTCAGCCACACAAGTCCTGGCGTAGAATAATATTCTTCCATCTTAGGGATGGAGAAGTCTGGCTTGTCAGTTATGGTCTCCCTGATTCTGACTAGGAACGGATCATTTGCCTGTTGTTCTCTGATCTCGACAAAGATGTCGGGTTGAGCTCTAAGATTAGCCACCAACATCTTATCATTTCTTTCCTCAATATTCAGATTCAAACTGGCGAATTGCTCAAGTAATTGCATCTCGCCCATGACTAAACAAGATAAAGAAGCTACTGGCTTCCTACTGAGTGCATCAGCTACTGCATTACCTTTACCTGAGTGGTATTGGATATTGAAATCAAAGTCTTTCAAGTACTCCAGCCATCTCCGTTGTCGAATATTGAGCTCCTTTTGAGAAAACAAGTACTTTAAACTCTTGTGGTCGGAGTAGACAATAAATTGCTCCCCATACAGGTAATGCCTCCAGATCTTGAGTGCAAATACCACAACAGCTAGCTCTAAGTCATGGACAAGATAATTAACTTCATGTGGCTTCAACTGCCTTGAGGAATATGCTATCACCTTTTCGTTCTGCCTTAACACATAGCCTAGGCCGATTCCAGATGCATCAGTGTAGACTGAGAATCGTGCGCCCTCGACTGGTAACGTGAGGACAGGTGCAGATGTCAACAATTGCTTCAGAGTCTCGAAGCTCTTCTCACATTCCTTGCTCCAGACATAAGGGTTCTCTTTCCGCATAAGACGTGTAAGAGGTACAGCTATTTTGGAGAAGCCTTTTATGAACTGTCTGTAATATCCAGCCAGTCCAAGAAAGCTCCTGATCTCTGTGACATTAGTCGGCCTTTCCCGGTTGAGTACGGCTTCTACCTTGGAAGGATCAATAGCGATACCATCCTTGGAAATAACATGGCCTAGGAATGACACCTCCTCGAGCCAGAATTCACACTTGCTCAATTTGGCGTAGAGTTGATTGTCCCGCAAGATTTGCAGAGCGATCCTCAGATGCTCCTCATGCTCTTCCTTGGTCTTGGAGTATATGAGAATATCATCAATAAAGACCACGACGAACTTGTCGAGGTAGGGCTGATAGATGCTGTTCATTAGTTGCATAAAAGCTGCAGGAGCATTGGTTAGTCCAAAAGACATGACTACAAATTCGTAATGACCGTACCTACTCCTGTAAGCCGTCTTGTAAATATCTGCATCTTTAATCCTCATCTGTTGATATCCCGATCTAAGGTCAATCTTAGAAAAATACTTGGCTCCTGATATCTGATCAAATAATTCATCGACACGAGGCAGAGGGTACTTGTTCTTGATAGTGATATTATTCAGCTGCCTGTAGTCGATGCATAATTTCATAGATCCGTCCTTCTTCTTGACGAACAGCACTGGTGCTCCCCAAGGAGAAGTACTCGGCCTGATAAATCCCTTTTCTAGCATTTCCACTCATTGCTCCTTCAATTCTTGTAATTTAGCGGGGGACATCCTGTAAGGTTGGCGTAATACCAGTGCAGCTCCAGGTACGAGATCAATTGAGAAATTCACATCTCTCTCGGGTGGAATGCCTGGCAGCTCATTGGGAAACACATCTGGATATTCTTGCACTATATGAATGTCTGATAACTTAACTGTCTTCTTTTCTACCACAATTGCGACAAGAAATGCCACATAGCCCTTTCTTATCATGTTTTGTGCTTTAATGGCAGAGATGAGAGACAAGTGCCTTTTGTGTCTATGTCCCGTAAAGGTCAATTTAGGGAATTCACTAAAAGTAATCTTCCCTCTTCTACAATCAACACAAGCCCCATAAGTAGATAGCCAATCGGCTCCCAGAATAACATTGTAGCCCTCCATGGGCATACAAATTAAATCAGCTCTAAGGTTGAGTTCACCAATCTTAACATCAGCTAATGGAAAGTATTTGTTAAGCTGAGCCTTTTCTCCCAATAGTGTGGTAACAGGTAATTCAAATTCCATGGATGTGGATTTTTCATTTAATGTATCAGCAAATGCTTGTGATATGAATGAATACGTTGCGCCAGTATCAAACAAAACAAATGCTAATTGAGAAAGACTGGCAGTGTACCTTCCACCACTCCACCTTCCTCGGTGGTGTCCACTTCTTGCAGAGCCTGCAGTCGGCCGGGCTTCTTTTGTCCCATCGGACGCTTCTCATTTTCCTTCAGCAATGGACATTCAGGAATTCGATGATCTCGGCTCCCACAACGAAGGCATGCACCTGCCTTCCTCCAGCACTCATCTGTGGTATGGCCCAGCTTGTCACAGTGTTTGCATTTGGGCTTGTTGTTTGGGGCGGTAGAAGTGGGGACTTTGGGCTTTCGCTCCTGGCTTGGCCCATCAGTGATACTTAACGGCCTTTTCTTGCCGTTAGTAGGCTTGCTCGGCGCTCCGGAAGTCTGATCCTTCTTGACCATTCTGCCCTTGATGCGCTCGATGAGTTCAGTCGCATCCTCCAGGCATTGTGCTCTCCTGACCATCTCCGGATAAGTCTGAATATCAAATGGTGCCAGTTGAGTGATATATGTGGGTCTCAGCCTGTTAAGAAAGCGCTTGGCCTTCATTCTCTCTGTGTTAACCAGATGATTGGCGTAGCGAGCCAATCGAGAGAACTGTGCCTCATACTCAGCAACGGTCAGGTTCCTCTGCTTCAAGGCTGTGAACTCAGCGGCTTTCCTCTCTTGAACTCTTTTTGAAAAATATTTGGAGTTGAAATTCTCCTTGAATTCATTCCATGTGAATTGTGCATCCGCCCTTGTAGCTTCAATGGACTCCCACCACGCACGGGCGTCCCTTTCAAGCTGGAATGTGGCAAGTAAAAGCTTATCTCCATCCGCGCATTGCATAATGCGGAAGATACGCTCAGTCTCTTTAAGCCAGTTCTCTGCCTCATCAGGGTCTGTGGTTCCACTGAATCGAGGCGGATTTAGGTTGCAGAAGTTCCGATGTAATTCACCAGCTCCTCTGTTGTTATTGTTGTTATTAGCTTCAGCAGCCTGAAGTAAAGCCTGGGTGGGCTGCTGGATTGTGTGCTGCATGTCACGGAGATGAGCACGCTCCGCTGCCATCGTTGTGATTTAAGTTCCTTCAAAAGAGAATTTTAATGTAAGTTACTGAGTTTGCACTAAGTTTGTGCGTGTGTACATTTATTTTATCTTATTACCTAAGGTTCTACCCATCTCACATAGGTATGGAATTGACTCTAAGTCGGGACAGGTCAAATCTAATCATCCTATACTTAAGAATAACCTAGGCTCTGATACCACAAAACTGTAACGCCCCGACATGGAATATCGGAGCAGAATTACAATTATTAAATAGTACAGAGCGAGAAAATAAATACAAACCATTGCACAAATGGAATAATACTAAATGAACTCCAATTTCATTAATAATCCACCAAACTTCATTACAACCACTAATATCTCATCAACTTCATGAACTAACTATTACATCAACGTATCAGAGCGAAAACTAGGGCCCAGAGTACTTTATTGAAAAACCAAACTAATACATCAAAACTATCTGACACATTCTATACTAACTAACTACTAAAGCAATGGTTGCTGATAAGGGTCACTCCTGAACGTCATCCTCAGTCCAGTCCTCGTGAGTGTGGTCATCGTCAAACTCACCTGAAACACATTAAATAAAAATGCAGGATGAGCGAATAACGCCCAGTAAGACTTAATATCTCATGAATACAAGCATGGTTTAAATAATTAATGCCTTAATGGCAGGGTAACTAAAGAGCATAGTCATGTAGAGCGAGTAACGATAACAAGAGAACAATACCATCTGGCACAGGGAAAATAGCACAACGAGAACGATAATAGAATGGCCATGTAACGATATAACATGTAAATTGCATAACAGTGCACTAGTAATGATAATGAGGGCACTTGTATTGATAGCACTTTGATTGTCATAGATTAATCTAGATAGTATGCTGGCACTGGATGCATGCTGTAGCACATCCTTGATCATTTTAACTCCCATGGGCACTAGTACTTTTCGGGCGCTCCTCCCAGGACCTGATCGGGCCCCATTGCGCTGGCATTAGTCATTTCTTTATCTTAGACAATCACAAGAATGGCCAATAGAGTACTAAGAAAAAGATGAGAGTAGTAGAGAGAACGTGAACAGACGAGAGTAAAGAGATTGTAGATGAGATATGGACAATATCGTAAAACAACGTTAACACCGATTGTAACAGTTGCACGACACCAGGTCGAGTACCGACAGTCTGGTAGAAGTCAAAACCGCCCACTAGCCGTGCTGTGAACACGAGCCTGGTGGTCCAGCGTAATCACAAGATAAGGAGAGAACACACTAAGGCCATGGATCGTACTGATCCCTAAGGTGTAATGAGTTTTAGGGTACAACCAGCTCATCGGCTAAGGACGTGCGCCAAAGCCAAGAAGACTTACGGATGTCTTGACAAGGAGTCCCTGGCCCAGTTGAGAGTATTCCCGATGGAGAGGTGGTCCAAGTCAAGAAAAAGTGTATAGAAATCTGGTCCGTCGTGCCTCGATGCTCGAAGGCTGAGGGAAACGGTAACGGTGTACAAAACGCGCGTATAAAATGAAAACAAGTATATAATTAAATAGGGGAATTTAGTCATTTATTTCGCTCATTTACCAGATATATTATTGCATAAATTATTAGGGTCAAATAGTAATTAATAATGTTATGTGTGTATAAGTGTAAAGAAATCATGAGATTATGATAAATCGTGCAAATGTCCTTTAAATAATTAAATTTTATTATTTCCATTTATTAATTTACCAAGTCGAATTAACTATAACATGGTTTAATCATGGCTAAATAAGGGTCATATAGCCCAAACAGCAAGGACATGTGCATAAATTAAATTTCTGGCCGCAATCTTCAAATCGCGGCGGGCCTACCCGCCGCGATTCAAGTCGTGACGGGTGGCTCGGTCGCGATCTGAAGACCAACCGGCCCGGTTCGGTTCGCGCCGGGAATCGCGGCGGCTTAGGCCACCGCGTTTCTTAACGCGACGCACCTGCCAGCCGCGACCCCGCTGGTATCGCGGCGGGTCGCACCGCCGCGATATCAAGGAGGGTTCGGCCTTTTACCCTTTTTTCCTGGGTAAAACTGCCTGCTACAGGGCTCTTCTACCTTATAAAATCGCACGATTATCTAAAAAATATGAAACCAGTTTTAAACGAAAGTAGACACATAGATCTATCAACATGCACGATTAATTTGAAATGCACGATTAATTTGAAAATAGACAAGGTTTAGGCATGCTTTGATCAAGTGACATATCAGTGACCTAAACATGCGCAGACAGGGTTCAACAAATTAATTAGAGATGGATACATGATAAAAATTAGGCAAACTAGGGGCATTTGAAAGCTAACATAACGTAGTATTTATGAGAATTTTCTCATGGCATGGGATCATGTATGCCCGAGGTTTGAAAACAAACATGAAGGGTCAGGTACATGGAACTGACAGGGATTCAAATAATTAATTCTCCCTCATGGGAGATCGAAATGGAGCAAAACCTGAGGGCTTTTGCTCAAAAACATGAAGTCTTCCTAGGGTTTTTTTTTACACGGATTTGGCTTGAGAGATTGCCTCCTTTTGTTGAAACAAAGAAGAATCCTAATTTGGAGACGAAAATGAGATGAAAACTCCTTTGTCCAGGCTTCCTTCTCCAAGTTCCCACGGTCTCCAGTCTCTCCCTTCGTCTCCAGAGCTCCAGCCATGGTTTGGGTTTGGGTAGGGATGAGATTAGGGTGTTTTTGCTAGCTAATAGAGTCCTAACATCTTCAAACTCTTCACTTCTCCTCCAACTCCAAAAATTAACAATTATCCTCTTATTTCTTTCATTTATCTATCTAATTAGGATGAGGAAGAGGCCTAATCTCGTGGCCAAAGGGTTAGGATGGGCTAAGGACTCTTGTTTTGGATAATTATAGTTTATTCAACACTTATCTTACCCCTTTTATAATTATAATTATTTAAAATGCGAATTTCACATAATTACCTCCCATCACATGATGGGCTCTTCATATTTGGGCCCAACAATTCATGTTAGGACCATTATTAAAACCTATCACTAATTTTAGCATAATGGACTTTAATTTAATTCCCTTAAATTCTATTTATTCATCATTTATTCTAATTAAATCTATTTATCTCATTTATTTAAAATAAAAATTTTAATTTATTAGGATTTTAAAAATCAAAGGTGTTATACGTAGAGTAAGGTTGTAGAAACATGGGATTAGTTGGGGCCCAACACCTCTACTGGTGTCTGCTCTTTCAACCACGAGTGCACTACAAGCGACTGAAAGAGAGAACAACCAGACCACAAGTCATTGTTCCACCGTCATTTTTCCCTTAGTCGAACGACGACTCACTATAAAGGAATAAGGGAGTCCAAGAAGACGACAAAACTCTGATGGTATCACTATATTGGGACTAATCCTGAGCACACAAGTGCCTAATTCACAGAGAATCTGAGGTACCCGACTAGAGAGACATTTCAGAATAAGTGTCTGACCACCAAACTCGGTAAACCACAGTCACATTGCTAAACTCACATTCACATCCTTGATAGTCAATTATCTCATAATAATCATCATTTAAAACCAATTACTCATCATAACCTTGTTAATAAACCATAATCGGATCATTAGGTCCTTAAACTGGGTGCAAGTGAGTAAAAAAATTAGATCCAAGTCTCACAAGAGGGACCACTCACATGAAACTACTTAACAACCCTAGATCTTATTATTAAATCATTGCAAGACCATTAAACAATCTAATCTAAAACTTAGTTAACTCAAAAGTCAACCCTAGAACACTGCAGGGAAAAGTAACCTTGGGAAACAAGAACGCATCTAGGATTTGAACTGTGTTAAGAATGCATCTGCCTGATACACCATGACTAGCAAGAATGTGTCATAGTTTCCGACTACCTTATTAATGCGGCTATCCAACCAGCTGCATTCTTAGCCAAAATGCCAAACTCATGGGTTTCGCTGAGAAACCCTAAAAATATGTACTTTACATCAAGCACACACCATTGTAACCGTTCAAACCTTTACATGACCATCCAAACCTTTCATTTGAATAATATAAAACATTTAAACTTCACCTTACATTCACATATATATGCATTCTAGCATGATTTCTCATTCTTAAACAAAAAATCTAGCATAGTAAATCAATATTCCTCACCATTCAACGAAACTACACAAGTTAAAGCAAGTTGCACATGTCGTCTTTTTCTAAAACATATGAAGAAATTGTGAGAATAAATCACCCTACCTCCTCGAAGCATGGCGCCTGGGAGGGCTTCCTCATGATCTAATCACTCCTCTCGCGTTAAAACCACAACGAACAAGGTGCCAATTGCTAAAACTCCTCGAGAATCATAGAAGCCACTGTCTCCTAGCTGAAATAGGGTTTTGCCCTATTTGGTTGACGAGATAGGGGATAAAATCCACTGGAAGAGAAAACACGTCAAAGACACACATTGCATAGTGCATCCTCTCAGATGACCATGTTAAGAAACATAATGCCATGCATCACACCTGAGTGTGCCACGTGCCGAACATGCGGTAGGAGACCAGATACAACAATTCAGAGAATGAATTGGGGGCAGCTACCGCGTTATCAATGCACCACTCAACCCCGCCGTGTTCTCAACTAGAGAACTATGGTGCACAATGGGCGAAAGCCTTTGGCCCAAAACACTAACTCAACCCACAAAGTCTTGAAACACAATTCATTAGCCACACATTGGCCCAATAACTAACTAAAAGTCGATAATTGAGAATCTGAAACGCTCGAACATTATACTATGGACTTACCCTCAGCACTGGAGATGCTTGGCGGGCTGGTGGACTTGGTTGGAAAATAATTCGTTTGTTCTCGGTCAAATTGACAAGGGCCCTGCAAGCCTAAGCAATTAGACTCAAGTGGGCTCTGGTCACATTCTCCTTCCTCAATGGACTTGTCATAAGGAATTGGACTCTGGTGGGCTCTAGTCACATTCTTTCTCATCGATAGACTTGTTATGAGAAATTAAACTCTGACCATGTCCTCCCTCTTCGATGAGCCTATTATGAGAATTAGATTTTGGTAGGCCGTGACTCTATTCTCTCTCCTCACATGATATATCTATAAAAATATCATATGGAGTTCATATCTTCAACAAATCATTTTCTCCACTACAGGATGTTCTAAATAAAATGAAATGCTTATAAGTGATGTACACTTACATAGACCACCACAAAAGAAAACCCCAACAACAACAATCACATTAGAGGGTCCATATATGCCTATTGTTATGGCCAGGTGCAATAGGATTAGGGAATAGTTTATCTAGAATTATGATAATTTGAAGAAATGATCCATATGAGATGCTCACAGATGTAAGTTCACGACTATTGACACTGACTGATATGGATGCTCCCAAATTCTCAATACTTGTGGTGCTAGTTTATCAATATTGAGAACCATCTGTGGATATGTTTATCTCTGATTGGTGGTTCACTCAATCACAAGGAGATATCTCTTTAATGACAGGCCCACCTACGTCTGATGCCTAGAACAATCAATTTAATTACAACCTCAAAATTTCACTAGCGCCTCTCCAAATACTTTAGAAAATCAGTTATTTTAATACGTTATGAAAAAGTGTTTATTTTGATTTTGAGATTAGGGTTTTTTTTTATAAATAGAAATCTATAGGTTAAGAGAGTCAAGAAAGGCCATTACACTACGAGGAAATGCTGCTAGAGACTTTTCTCAGCACTCCATCGCTAGGGCTGTACAAAATATGGTCCAAATCGAAAAATCGAATCGAACCGGCCGGTTCGGTTCGGTTCGGTTTCATGGGCTGGGTGATTCGATTTGGTTTTTGGTTAGGAAACCGAAATGAACAGAATACTTATATATAATTATATAAATAATAGAATTAAACAAAAAAAAGAAGGTAGCACAGTGGAGGGCGGCTTCGCGCGCCCTCCACGCGCGACCGCCAAAAAAAGTCCCTTTTTAACAGGTTTTTGCCAAAAATGTCATAAAAATATTAAAAAATACCAGAAATGTCATATTTCGGTTTGAACCGAACCGACGGTTCGGTTCAGTTCGGTTCAAACAGTAAGTTTGGTTCGGTTCGGTTTCTCCCAAAAATAGGAGAAACCGAACCGAACCGTGAACACCCCTAAGACCATCGCCCTCTATGCTCCCAAATTGTTTTAAGAAAGTAGTCCGAACCAAGATACACCGGCTTGGCCTATAACCCTATGATCCCTATCCACCACACAGTGGCGGAGCCAGGCTACATCCAGTGGGGTCACGTGACCCCACTGGTTTTCATAATTCTATTAAAGAGTTTAATTTTTTTTTCTATTAAATTTACTTTGATTGATTTTTTTTAAAAAAAGAGTGATACCATTGAATTGCAAAATAAAGTCTATAAGCACATCATAATTTTTAAAGTGACTCCACTAAATAAAATTTCTAGATCCGCCACTGCCGCCACATTTGCATTGATGTGGTTCAATTAGCTCTCAAATAATCGGTCTTTATCAACTTAATTATATGGCTGATCAAGTAATAAGCATTCTCCACATTTAATTCTTGATAGATTTAGGTTCCGTATTGGATAGTTTGGGGAAAAAGAGATGCCATGACTTGTGTTTGCCGATTTAGAACCTGATCTACAAACCTACTTACCACTCTAATATATTTCTGGTATAAAATTAAAGCTAAAAATAAGAAGCTGCTAGAAGAAAAGTACCGAACATAATGAAATAGAAAAATACAATAAATCTTTTTCAATGAAAAGCGAAAGACTTGTCTTACTTTCTTATTGCACTTTTAGTGCATTTTGAGTCTCTCTGTTAATGTGTTATTAGAAGATTATGACCACTCAATAAAAAAATAAAAATAAAATAAAAAAGTGAAATAATTTTTTCCCTAATAAAAATTAATTTCATAGAAGCATCCAATTGATGTGAACAAATGTCCACCTCAAAGCCAGGCTCACAGTTGAGATGTGATCGTAGATACTTTAATCCTCATTAGTTGATCCGTCCCAACTCCCAACAGTCGAAGGTGAACTGTCCCGACGACCCTTCCTCCAACCCTTCTCCAGCAGCACGGACGCAACAGGTGCTCCGTGCTCCCCCACAGCCGCAGGATCCCCATCAAACGCGAGCACGAGGTGGGTCCCGCAGGACCAGTAGTTGTACGGTAACGCAAGATCGCAACGGCTTCGGTGGAAGCCATCCAAATCGTGTTCTTTTATATATATATATATGTATATTATTATTTTTTTCTCTGGCATGGGACGTTTCGCTGCGTTCTCCTTTGTGAGCCCACCCAATAGCTGAAGACCACAGTATCGAGATCAGTCCGCTCTCTGGCGCCGTGGCGGATTTTGATTGGAGAAAGACCAGGGCCACACATAACCGCGTAGCTTCTCGGCGAAGGCAGTGGAAATTTCCATTTCTTGGTTAAACGAGAAAAAAAGAGGAAAAATCCGAAGCTTCCTAATCCTATTCCTTCTTCCCATTCCCGGGACGCATCATCTTCCCCGGTTTTTAAGGGTTTCGATCCGGGGCGAGGGTTTCGCCGTGCCCGGAATCTCGCTGCCCAGGTTTCTTTTCCATTACTATTGTGTTTGGATTTTTTTTGTTCGCTTCTTCTTCTGGGTAGAACTGCGAGGGGCGGCTGGTCCCCTTGTGGTTGTGGGTTGGAGTGGGGTTGGGGGGCGATGGGGGCGCAGGCGTCCAAGGATGAGCAGCTCTACCAGCAGGTGAACTACGGCAATGTCCAGGGGATCGAACACCTCCGCCGCGAGGGGGCGGGCCTCGAGGTATGCTGAGAGATTCGTGAATTTCCCTGGATTTGTTTTTGAGTTTTTTTGGGTGATTTCCCACCTTAATTTGAGTGATAAGTCGTACAGAATTTTGGCGTTTCTTTGGATGTTTTTTTGGTGTGTTTATGATTTGTTCGTGTTTGCGGAGTGCTAATTTCCCGAGTTCCTGGAATTCTGGAAGATTTGTTTTTTGAGTTTTTGTGCTTTATTCATCTTAATTTGAGTGTATATATTGGGGTAACATGGTGTGGGAATATCTTCTTCAGTTTATCGACAAGGAAGGAAAGACACCGCTGATCGTCGCCTGCATGAGGCCCGACTTGTTACCGGTTGCGAAGTGTTTGATCGACCTCGGTGCCAACGTGAACGCGTATCGCCCTGGTACGAGGATGATATGTTGTTAATGAACCCTGTTTTTCGTTCGTGGAATCGAGGGGGCCTCTATGGGTTAGAATGGGTGAGGCGGGTCGTCCGAATTTAGACTATCCTCTCATTGGAAACTATTGTTGCGTCGGGTTAACGAACCGCCCCTGCTTATCTACCTTGGCATTGACTGGGATAGTATGACGGGCAGTTTTTGCATAGATGAGAGCCTCAGGGGAGAATCGCACAATTGCAAATTTCTGAAGCCATTGAAAGGTTTTGTCTATGTGTCGAGCGTAGAATGAATTCCACAGTTTTACTAAAGTACGAACCCGTGGGACTGGGAAGAGAAAAATTACTACTGGCTACTCCGACCTATGGTAATTCAGCTTTTCTTCATTATAAAAAGAAGGATAGGTCATTAAATGTGAATAAAATCCAGAGAAGATAGAGAGTTGTCTCTATGATGCTTTGAAATCATCCAGAGAATATTAGTTTTCATGTATTTGTTATGTTCGAGAAGTCTGCTTTGTGCCAAATATGGGATTTGTTCAGTTTGATGGGAGAATATGGTCTCATGTTTCATAATGTAATTTAGGTTGCCACGCGGGGACTCCTTTGCACCATGCTGCAAAACGAGGACTTGAACAGACCGTCAATCTTCTTCTTTCTCATGGAGGTGCATTTTATTGGCCAATCCAAGTTCAACAGCAATGTCACACATGCTTTGGGAATTTTGCTTTCATTATTTTGCTGTCTTTGTGATTTCAATGATAGATTCATTATGTACTAATCTGTTGTGACTTGTTATCCCTTTTTTCAGCAAATTCTTTGGTGATGAATGATGACTGCCATACCCCTCTTGACTTGGCCAGAGCAAAGGGACATATAAATGTGGTCCGCACAATTGAGGTAAGGAAACCTCTAATAAAGCAGACATGACTAAATTCCAGTCCTTGTGCAGCATCCTTTATGTTCTCTGATTGTCTAACCGCATCATTGTCATGCTTCTGCCCAGAATCGTATATGTCTTTTCTCTGGTTGGCTGCGTGAGCTTTATGGGCCAGGTTTTCTTGAAGTTTTGGCTCCTCAATGGTTATCAAGAAAAATGTATGCATATTTTGTTCAGTTTCAGTTGTTTCAATTTACATTTACTCTTTTTAAGATGTTAATATATCTTATTAAAACCCCTGACCCGTCCCAAAAGAAGGAAAAGAAAGAAAAAAAAGATGAGGATCAAAGCGGATGTGCAATTTCAAGTGTCATCTTTCAGAACTAAATTTCAAATGTTTCCTTATGTTACTCTCAGTTCAAAGGGTGTGGGTGTAACAATTTCTTCCCTTTTTATCTTGCCAGCTGGGCGGTTGTCTTACCATGCGACCATCGTAATCCCATGAATCCTGCCAAATTTCAGCTAGTTATATATCCTGACCTGCAGGTATCCTACAGTATAAACATTATATCTCAGAATGAATATGACTGCAATCTATTTATTTGCTATAGATAATAGTTTCTTTTGTTTGTGCTTTAAAGCTGATCATTTTAGAGCTTTATCATTCTTTTACATTGTCGCTTGCATTTTCTTGTTGTATTTGACAAATTTTTGTATGAATTCCTCTTACCTGAATGTATATTTGACTGTTATCCCATGAATCCTGCCAAATTTCAGCTAGTTATGTATCCTGACCTGCAGGTATCCTACAGTATAAACATTATATTTCAGAATGAATATGACTGCAATATATTTATTTGCTATAGATGATAGTTTCTTTTGGTTGTGCTTTCAAGCTTATCATTTTAGAGCTTTATCATTCTTTACATTGTTGCTTGCATTGTCTTGTTGTATTTGACAAATTTTTGTATGAATACCCCTTACATATCACAAAGGGCTGTTTCACTCCAATATTGATACTTTGTAGTCCTGTTGTTTCTATGTATATTCATTTGTTCTCCACTTTTTGTTTACTGTCACTGATAAGTGCACTTCCAGATAAAGAGAAGGATAATTTATAGTTAGGATTTCATAAATCTCCCTTTCTAAAGGCTGCCAGGTTAGAATCAAATGATCACCTTTTTCCCACTCCATGAAAGCACGATAGTAAAATTTTATATTTTGTGAACCATAAATTTGTTCGAATGTTTCCTTTTCTCACCTAGATCTTCTTAACAATGCAATGGTGTGAATGTTTTCTCTGTAGTTTCATAATTATTGTGCTGTTTGTTCTACATATCCTTTTGACATCTAAGTGTGACAAGCTTGGACATGTAGACAAGAACAGATGCTTGTCAGTTCATAGGAAATCTTCTCCACCTACATTAACACCTTTCAGTGGTTGATATGTCTACTATTGGACTTCGTCTCTCTTTGCTTCTCCTACGTTGTGAATAACAGAGCAAGCTTGGGGTTTATCAAACTGGAGGGGAGGGTTTAGGTTACCAGTTCCCTTTTTTTGGGCCTGCAGACTTAGCTTATGCAATAACCGTTCTCTTGCAGCCTCTGTCAAACTTCTGACTAACTTTCATCAGAGCTTCTGTTAACAGCAAAGATTCTTGAAGTCGATAAAGACTTCGTTGGTTTCTGTTGAAATCAGTTAACCAAGGTTTTCACTTTGGTTTCAGCAGAATGTAGATGATGAAAGGAAAGATAGAAGCAGGAGGAGGAGGAGAAGAAGAAGAAGGGTAGAAAACAAGGTTGGTCATTTTCATTAAAATTTCCCTGAGAAAGAGTATAATACCTAATTTAGCCACTCTTTCCTCTTCTGTAATTCATGTCCATTTGAAGCATTCCCTCACCTAATTGATTTTTCTTACCATCAAGTTCTCATCTGATTCCTTTTTGTAATTGGGAAATCACTGGATGAAGTTTTTTTAGCAATCCAACTGATTAGAAATAAAGGCATCCACCATCACCAGAGTTTTCTCACATGGTACTGTCAATGTTATTAATTCCTAGCCTTTTGTGCAGTATCACTCGTGCCTTCTGTGTTCTTTGGATTCATTAGCATCCGAGTTATATTTGCCCGACTGATGCTCTTTCCATCCAAAACATTTTGTTCTTAGAGAATTAGAATTTTCCCATGTAATATAGTTGGTAACCAGTGATTGCTTTAGCATGTTGCATTTGCTGGTTTTTCTTGCTCCTTTTCGTTAGCTAAAAAGTGACATTCTACTTTTTAATTTCTTGCTTGAAGAAAAGGCTTTAAATGAGGCAGTCAGATAAATTGGGCAATTATCAGTAGTATGTATTTAGGGCACACACCCACATCTTGGGGCACCTTCCTCCTGAATAGTTGGATGTCCCCAATCCTCCACATTCGGTCAAGTTCAATGAAGGACATCCCTCATCCAACATGCCTACCATCCCCTAGTTCTTTTTGAAGTGCTTGTTAAATGAAATCAAACAGGTGTGTGTTTACATTCATTTAGAAACTAATTATAAAGTTTCTGTTTCAACAAACTGGCCTTTCTTCTTTTTTGAGCACTGCATGAGTGGAGGAAATATGATTGTCTATGTAGTTTCAACATCTTTTATATGGTAGATTGCCTATGCAATTTGAGCATCCTTGACTGATTTGAGAGAACTATGACTGTCAGCAATGCGAAGTCAGATTTTGATGAACAGAGAAGATGGGTGGAAAGTGTCTTGATTATGATGGTGATAGCTATAAGGCTCTTTATTGTTAGCACACTATGCCAACAGACTGGAGACTACTGATGGAAGTCACCTCTCCTCAATGTTCTTTCCAACTCAAAGCGGAGCAAAAGTTATGCTTTTTGAGATTTAAAAATTCTGGAAATGATCATTAATCTCCTGTTACTTAGACTGTTCCTTCACTGCAGATGTATGCCGGCAGCTTTCCAAGGGAGGTCTTGTGCAAACAATCATATTTGGATGTTTGCCAGAAACATTCTAGTTGTGAAACCCATCAACCATATATACTGCTTTTTTTTTTTAACCATGACTATCAGCATTTCTTCACAATTTCCTCTCCTGTTTGCTGTGTGTATATGCCCCCTTTCTGTTTCTGGCTGCCAAGTTTTTGATGTTTCATTCTCTCTGGTTTTGAGAAAACATTACTACTTGTGCTGCGATTGGCGGGTACTTCTTGTCCTAGGCACATGCAGGCGGGCCCCACTTTAACCTGCACATGGAAAAAAAGATTAGATCGGCCCAGGGATTGCCCTAGGCTGATCCAGATCGGATTGGATCAGCCGATCTGCCAGAAGTCTTGGATTGGTCATATTTTTCTTTTGGAAAAAATCAGGGAAAATAATAAAATGATGAAAATTCAGAAAAAAGTCAGAAAATGTCATATATATTTATGATATATGTATTCATACATATAAGTTTGCCTTTCATATATATATAAAATTAATGTACAAACACAATTAATATGTATATCCTTATAAATGTATATATTATACATATATTACAACCATTAGATTGTGATAAGTGTTGGAATATGGAGCTTGAGGCCCTAAATTCTCCAATGTGTGGGTATGCATGTGCGGATCAACCTGTGCAGTCAGCCATAATTACATTAATGTAAACATAATAATAATATAAACTTGTGTGGCAGAATTGACTGGATTGGCCGATCCTGACCAGTTCAGTCTGATTTCAGTTGATTCCACCGGAATTTCACCGATCCAAAGGGCTTCCCCCTTGGAATCGGATCGGCCTTGGCCGTTCTGATATAATCAGCTGATGCCGATCCGGATCGACTGATTCTGCATTTCCTGCACCTGCATCACTGCATGTGCCTGGGATAGGCAGTACCCGCTCATCCCAGGCACAGGCAATAAGTCCTTCTCTCTAGTTTTTCATCATGCTATCGTTGAAGTTTCTTTAAGCTTTCTCTGCTCATGGTCCCTCAAGGAATCTGGATGTGCATTTTTAAAATACAAACTATATGCTTCTTAGTGCACAAAGAAAGTGATACACATCTTAGGAGGCTTCCGGTCATTTTGAGTATAGCTACATTTGTTGCAACCCTTTTTTGTCATGGACATAATCTGGTTATCTGTCATTTTCTTGTTTATTTTCATGCATATAGAATATTGTAAACTCATATAATAATTTTATAACAGTATGGTATGATTTCTTAAACAGGTCGCTCAGCCAAGGACAGTAATTGCACTTTGGAAGGTCAAAATTGAGGAACCGAATTTCAGCCAGGCAGACCCTATGCTGGTGATTCATGATAATAATGCAAGTAAGTTCGACCTCTTGGCGCTGGATTCAAGAAAATATCCTTTTGGTAAAGGTCTTCTCGGTTAGTAATTTGAAGAAACATAAATTATGATAAAGCTTGGTCCGGCATGCCTCTCTGTAAATGAAAATTTTTTTGGATACCATATTTCTTTTAAATGTGAAGTGGTTGTTCCATTCAGTATTCTTTTTTCCCATGTTCTCATTGCTTTAGCTCATTCCTGAGTTTGCATGCCTTTTTAATAATTGAACATAATTTTTTTGGATTTTTTCCTAGTTATGGTGTCAACATGCTAAGATTGACTGCAGGCCTGTCAACTATAGTTGTCAAGGCACCTGCCTAGGCCGGAAGGTGCCTAGACATGGGTTTGGCACTGGCCTGCCTTATTGTGTCCCAAAAAGGCACCCCCAGGGTGGTGCCTATGTGGGCTGGCGGGCACCTTGGGGTGGCTTGGACCCAATGAGGTCCATCCCTTTCCTTTGCAAATTAAAATTTTCTTTCCGGGGAGTCCGCCCCCTGAAACCACAAGGGATGCTGCCCTCTTGACCCCTGCGACCTGACCGTGCAGGTCAATCTGCATGTATATCCTTGCACATTGAAGAATTCAAGGCTTCAAGCTCCAAATTCTAACTTTGTTCACAAGCATTAGATTGTGAACATTGTTATAGTCATTAAAGTGTTAAAAAAAATCCTAATGCTTCTGATGATTGTTAACGTTATCTGTCATTAAAATATTAAAAAATCCTAATTGTTCAGGAACTATATAAATTTATTATATTTTAATACTTTTGCAATGAATATTATGTTCTAATTTTAATTATAATGACATATTAACATTTTTATTGCATTTTTGATTATTCATTCATTATATGCCTTTACATACTTAAATTCCATATAGGAGGGAGATTACCACATTGACTCCACCTTGGATGCCTAACCGTTGCCTAGGCAGGCATCTAAGCATTTAGGCACTCAAGGAACCCAAGAACGCCTTTGGTGCCTGGACAACCATGCTGTCAACCTTGTGACTGAGGTTTACAAGGCCCATACCATGTGAAATGTTTGTCATTTCAGGTAGCTCACTTGGTCTGCCAGTCTTATGGGCCATGCCTAGGTTTCGCCAGGCCTATTCTGGGAGTGAAACACAAACTGGCTGTTTGAAAGCCCTAGCTCTCAATCCCCTGTTGTGCTGCTTTTGCTCGTTGAATAAAGCATGACAACTTCACTCAGCACCCCCACAGTCCCTGCCCAGTTCTTACTTCCCCTTATGTTTCCCTGTAATCATGCCCCCTTCGATCTCGTAATGCCCCTTTGCTTGTGGAAACTGAACCTAATCCCACTTCCTTCTGTTATCAAACAATTTCCTCCTTTTCTCTTCTCCCTGGAATTCAAAGATTCCATTCTAATTCAATTGTACTAGCTATACAGTAGCCTGATGATACTAGATCTGACCACAACTGGATTGAGGGGTTTCAGGGAAGGTTCTGGTGGAGTTGGCAAGTGGTGAGGGCACAGTGGTCGAGGTGCTGCAGTATGTGGTAGTGGCATGCCAGCACACTGGCGGTGGCATGGCAATATAATGCTTGACTTGGTGTTCTCCCACTGTCCTCTCTCTCTCTCTCTCTCTCTCTCTCCATGTGTGGTTATATATACATAAATACATGCATGTATACATTCATACTTGCATATTATGAGAACTCCTCCATGGTCTGAGCTGGGTCATAGTCCTTGGAAGGAGGACTAATACTAGGCCCGCTCCCCTGTTCCTGGACCATCCCAAACAAGCCCCCCGTCCATACATGGTTTATAAGTCCCCTAGCCCTTGTGATTAACTAATGTTATGGGCCTTATTATGGTGGTAACATGTAGGCAGGCCACAATGAGGTTTACCCTGATATCCTTTGCTTCAGTCAGCATGTGGATGTATTTACATATACATGCTTCAGCATTTGTCAAGAATCTGATGACCCCTTTTCTCAATACAGGAACAAGATTCAAATTCTTAGCAGCACAAGAAGGTGACAAGCAACAACTAACACAGTTTTTAAATGCATGCAGAGGAATGCGTCAGGTACTCTCATATACACCCTAAAAATGCAACCTTAAACTGTTTTGAGCATCACATACATGGGCTGATTATGATGATATTGGAGGAAATATTATAAATCAGTACCCAGTGAATATTAAACTTAAATACGAGCCCTGGTAGAAATGTATCTAGTTTTTGAAATGGAAACTTTCGTTTTTAATAAGTTGTTTATTTGTCTTGTATCAACGAATTAATGCCTGAACAATGCCTCCATTTTTTCTGCTTTTACCTGTTCTGCTAGAAACCATTAAAGAAGAAAAAGAGGATGTCTGCTGTTCAATGTTCATTTTGCTTGCATTCTTTTGCAGGCCAACTTTCCCCAACCACCTGGTGCGCAGGTGTCTCTATTGCCGAATGCAGGAATTCCTTCATTATCTGCTACTGCTCCTACTGTCTCAGAAGATGTGGAGTTAGCGATGGCGATCAATGCCTCTATTCAGTCTGCTATGGTAGAGGGGATCTCTCCTTTGTCAGGTGTCCCATCGCTTCCTCAGCCTCAAAGCACTACTGGTTGGGGAAGCCCAGATAGGACAACTCATGGTGGCTGGGGTTCACAAGCTGAGCCTTCATCTTCCTCAAAGATAAGTAATGGCTGGATGAATGGGTCAACAAATGATGCATACAATGGATGGTCTGTGCCTGAATCTGGGCCTAGTACAAGCTCAGGTCCGGTTCATGAGAGCCAGAATAGTTTACCAATTATTAATCCATCTCCTCAAGAAACACCAGCAATTTCACTTCCTTCTGCTCCTCCAATCACGGAAGCAACCTTTGATGATGGACCCATACATTATCCATCCATAGATTCTAGCCCTGTTGATCTCAAGTTGCCAGATGCGGAGAGTAGACCACAAACCAGTGAGGCAAAAGAGGGAACAAGTGGTTCGAGCACGTGCATTATTTGTTTAGATTCTCCGGTTGAGGGAGCATGTATTCCTTGCGGTCACATGGCTGGATGCATGTCTTGTTTGAATGAGATCAAGAAAAAGCAATGGGGTTGCCCAGTTTGCCGTGCTAACATAGACCAAGTTGTGAAACTCTATGCTGTTTGATCAATTTGTTTCTGAAGATACGATGCAATAATCTACTGGGCTACTTCTGTCAGATGGAAAATGAAGAAGATCCAGCACAATGGTCATTGTGTTATTACTCATTTTTGGCGTTTCTAGATTGTCATCCGGGTACTCATGTTCGAAGCAGTGGCGTGGGATGTAAATAATGAAGGTTGCATGTTTACTTGTATGAAGTTGTTTAATTTCGTGTGCATGGTGGCCTTTTCTCTTTGTTTGTCCTGAAAGAGGAGCAGAAGCATTTGTGGTTTAGTCCAGGAACGATGAATTCTAGCATACTTCTATGTGATCTGATGTTTACGGAGTACCTTCGGAGAATCTTCTATTTTAAAGAATTACTTGTCATACAAGAGATTGCTGGCAATGTAATATTTGAAGACAATTTCTGTATAAAGGTGATTGCCATAGTAAATAAAATTGTTCCCATGCATTCAGTTGCGGGCAGTGTGCTCATTGATTTTGAAAAATTGTGGCCGAAGGCACTAGCATCATTAGGCGCCTTGGCTGAAGCTAATCCACTTCATCAGCGCAATTGATTAGTCAATGTCCATTGTGAGCTGTCTGCGGTTCGACAAGCAGCTGTGGACATCGTGGGAGATAATTGTGAGGGAATTGGGCCGCTGGTGTGCCCTTAAACTGGTATCTGGTTATAAACGCAGGAGATTGTTTTGTATCTGTACTCTTTGATGTAGTGGGTTTTTGAACTGTGTGAAAGATTTTCTGTTACTACCTGCTCTAGACATATGTGCTGCAGTGCGGATTTCACATGATAGTTCATGCGATAACGTACATGCATTTGGGGTGGATAAGACTCGTCCCGCTCGGAACCTGCAGAAAGCTTTTCTCTCATTTGTGTTCTTCAGAGAAACAAAAATAATAGTTATACAATGTGATGAACATATTTATGCTCGCTACGTATTGCTGAAGTGCAGATGTTCATGACACGTTTTCTATATATCTTGGCCTTCTTGTAAGCTTGCTGGCGCCTCCGGGTTTTTAGCCAGAAGTTTTGGACAATTTTAAAGGCGTTCCAAATTATCCTATTTACCAGGTAGTAGGTGCCATCCTTAGGAGAGTGCGAGGGGAGAAGATGAAAGAAATCTTCGGTTTGGCAGACGACACGACATGGTTGCACCTACATTGTTGATCTATAGTTGCACTCCGAAATTCGAAGTGCTAAACTCAAAAGTTTTTTGAAATAATTTAAGGATAAAACATGGATAAGAATCACCTAGAAATTTTATTTTTCAATCCTCGGATCAAACAGAATGCAGAATGCAAATCCTGTTCCACCCTTGCTCAACTATTATTCAGGATGTTACTCCAGTCTCGAAGAACCTCTCGCGCTTTGAAAATTGGGCTTTAGGGTCCTAAGCAGGCCTAAGTAACTAATCTCACGACTGTACCATGGTTCGGCATGGTGACTGTTGTGGCAAGATTCTTGCAGTCCATAAGGGATATTGTTCCTGAACCCTGTGCAAAGTTGTTGTTCTGCATGTGAGTTAAGGGGCAAAAATCTGATTGTATTCTTAATGAATAATGGGAGATTATTTTTCTGTCTTTACATATCCTGCTGAGAAGGTGCGTAAATTCATGTTAGCTTGAGTATCCACATGTGACATTAAGACTTTGGGAAGATTTTTTTTTAACTATTTAAGCGATATATATACTTTGTATGGGTGAAAAGATGAAGACAATATGACTTACATACTATTAACCTTGAACCCCTATTGTTATGTCTCTACTGGTTAAAAACCAGGGTGAAACATATACGAGAGGCAGAAACAAACCCAAACTTCCTTCACATAGAAGGAATTTAACCTTATTCACAGAATCATTGGGAAATGGACATCTTCTCCAAACCGATTTCGTCGTCAACTACTCAGTGTCAACGAGAATAGGAATTAAACATTAAGGGCGAGACAGAGTAAAATCAGAAGCATTTGATAAACCATTCACATTTAGCTCTTAAACACACGTCACAACCTCAGACCCTCCGCTCTCTGATTACCAAGTTAACAGCCTGCTTAATTAGTTGATTCAATGTTTGATATTACTTCTTTATTTCCCAGCTGAGATATCCTTAATTTCATCAGCGAGCTCGAATCCACGCGAGCAAAATTAGGCTCAACGATTAGGGACAGTGGCGGATCCAGAAATTTTTTTGTATGTATACAAATATAGCAACATCTAATATTATAAGTAAAAATATTATGAAAGTGATTTCATTTCTATTCTCAAAAAATTTCATAAAACAACTAATGTTCTTTCTCTTTGCTTCACAAAAAAAGAAATTTTTTTGACTAGTTTTTACAATCGCCCCCAGTATCTTCATATTTTGAAACCTTCGTATAATTCTTTCATTGTCAACATTATCAAACACTTCTGTCTCAATGTATGTAACCAAATCATTGAGCCATTCATCTCCCATGTGATTGCGCGATCTATTCTTTATAATATTCATTGCAGAAAAAAATTCTTTCCACTGTTGTAGTTGCCACAGACAAGTTCAGAGCTAACTTCAAAAGTAAGTATATCAATAGATACATAATATGCTTTCTTATATCGACTATTTTTTTAGAAAGATCACCAATCCCTTTCACCTCTGAAAATTCATTATCCGAGCGAACATCCACAATATAATTCTAAAGTTGGTTATCTAATGCCAAAAGCTCCACCATAGAAAATTCAGATGGATAAACTTAGGTGAATCGAATGAGTTCTGATTTATTAAAAGCAGCAAATGAATCTCTTACACTTAATGATGCTATTGAAAGAAGTAACTTTATATTTGTCTCTGTGAATCGATCATTAATCTATTGAAGTTGCATGTCAATCATCTGATAAAATAACTGAATTCGAAAATGATGTAAATTTGAAACCTTCATTTTACATCTTGATCGTCCACTACAAGAAAAGGGACTATTAGGGACGGAGTATTGGTGACGGTTTTAAAAAACCGTCGCTAAAAAGAGTATTTGCGACGGTTATAAAAAAGCCGTCTCCAAAAGTATAGTATTGACGACGGCTCTAAAAACTCGTCGCTATAAAGAGTATTTGCGACGGCTATAAAAAGCCGTTCCAAAAAAATATAGAATTGGAGACGGCTGTAAAAAAGTCATCTCCAAAGTATAGTATTGACGACGACTGTAATAAAGTCGACCCCGAAAATATAGTATTGGAGACGGTTCTAAAAAGCCGTCGCTAAAAATAGGATTTGCGACGGTTATAAAAAGCCGTCTTCAAAAGTATAGTATTGAAGACGGCTGTAAGAATAGCCGTCCTCAAAAGTGTAGTATTGGAGACGGCTGAACAGAAGTCGTCTTCAAAAATATAGTATTCGGGACGGCTCTAAAAAGCCGTCGCTAAAAATAGGATTTGCGACGGTTATAAAAAGCCGTCTTCAAAAGTATAGTATTGAAGACGGCTGTAAGAATAGCCGTCCTCAAAAGTGTAGTATTGGAGACGGCTGAACAGAAGTCGTCTTCAAAAATATAGTATTGGGGACGGCTCTAAAAAGCCGTCGCTAAAAATGTACATCATGTTAATTTATATATTTTGATGAACATAACAATTCGTGTATGCAAGTGTCAATAGATTTTGTTTGCATGTTGATATAATTTTTTTTTTATATCACAAAGTGTATTTCATTTCATATATATTTTAACTTATTTCGTATTTTAAGTTCTTATTGTCGACTACTTAATTAACTATTCTTATATATTATAAAATATTTATTTTTATTAATCATAATATATAAATATATAGCATTTTTCTATATTTAACATGAATCATATAAATCATTAAATATTTTAAATTTTTTATTTTAAGTATAAGCGACGGTCGCCCCCGGCCCAACAGTTGCTAATAATTATTCCTTTCTTGAAAAAAATTACTTAAAATTACTTATTGTCCTATTTCATGTGTAATTTGTTGGATCGAAATGGCAAATACGTACGTCCTTGAGGTAAAAATACATTATGTTATGTAAGAAACCGAAGAAGCTCAAGATTTTTTTTTTGATTACTTGAATTCTTTGACCTATTATGGCCACGAAAAGCCAATCATTACCGTAAGAGAAATCAGATACAATCAATAATTGTTATTAAATGAATTTGATATTCTCTTTTAACTTGATCAGATTGATGAATTATGACAACTTCAATATATTGTTTTTGATTCATTAATGCTTCACATTTTCTCCAAGTTTGACGTTCTCCCACTCCCGTCCGTTCATGTGTTGCTGTAGAAGGAGTGGAAGAATAAAAAGGAAGAAGAAGAAAGAAAAAGAAAAAAAAAGAAGCGGACGGAAGGGGGTGGGCAGTGGGTTAGTGGGGTGAGGTATGGGTGGAAAATTTTGGTCTCCAGAAGGACTTATCTTGTAAGTTATAGTGTCATAAATGCAATGCCTATATTACAAAAATATCTCAAATTTCAGTGGGGGCAGTGACCTCCACTGCCGCCACTACAGATCTGCCCCTAATTGGGGTCACTATTGAGGGAAGAGGATACATAGACGGCTTAAAGCCGTCTACGAAATCCATAAAATCATCTACAAAGGTTTTTGTAGACGGCTATATAGCCGTCTAGACAGTCGTCAACGAAAAATCCGTCTACAAAACATATGTAGACGGTTATAACAAGCCGTCTACTAAAGTAGTATTATGTAGACGGCTTACTAGCCATCTATATATCTTTACATAGACGGTTGTAATATCCGTCTACAAAACCATAAGTAGACGGTTTAATTAACCGTCTACATAAATTTTTGGTAGACGGCTTATCAAGCCGTCTACAAAGGTTTAGGTAGACGGCTTGTAAGCCGTCTAGAAAAGTTTATGTAGACGTCTTACTGAGCCGTCTACAAAAATTTATGTAGATGGCTTATTAAGCCGTCTACAAAAACTTGTGTAGACGGTTTAATTAACCGTTTATATAAGTTTTTGTAGACGGTTTTTTAAAATCGTCTACATATCCACAATTTGTAGACGGTTATTTGAAGCCGTATACATGACATATGTAGACGGTTTAAAAAAGTCGTCTACAAATGTAGATTTATAGACGGTTGCAAGTAGCCGTCTATATAGCCGATATATGTAGACGGTTTAAATAACCGTCTATAAATACTATTTTTTGTAAATGATTATGATTTGCAACCGTCTACATATATCATCTTTCTTGTAGTGGATGGTAGACATAACTCAAAGAGAAGCTAATGTGATATTTGACTTTATCAACGCGGCGGACGGAAGTTGACCATTGGGAAGGAGACGCGAAAGCCAATTAGAATGCCAAGATTTGGGAGTTTGAGCATAGGAAAAACAGCCCCTGAAAAATTTGTCTGCTGCATGTTTGCGCTCCAGAAAATTGGAGAACACGAAACAGTTTTGTAACATCATATAGTAACACACTAAAATGATATCACCAATAAACCACATCAATAATTGTCAAGAAAAAAATAAAAAATAAATTCTAAATGAGAGGAGGTTGTGATATATTTTCATTAGTGTGTTAAAACTTAGAAGGTGTGTTACGAAAATAGTGTTATTAAATTATTTTTCATCACAGAAATATTAGAATTCGTAGGTATAGAACAACTTACTCTTTGTTTCCCCCTTCTTTCCGGGGCTCAAGTTTAGAGCTCCACAAGGCCACTTCTTAATCCAGAGCATCCCGAAAGAGAGAGAGAGAATATAGCCGAGGATGGGCAAGAGTCCATATATGGATAAGTCGATCTACCAGCTGCTTGCCAAGCAAGGGCGACATCCAGGGCATCAAGGACCTGCACAGAGCAGGGGCGGGCCTCCGAGTAAGCACATGTCATCACTTTATGTAGATATCTTGTTCTACAACGTGAGAGCTCAGCTAGCTCCTCCATCTCCCTGTCATATATATCCTTCCGTTACTCTTATTGATCTGTTGCTTTTTTGGCATTATCTATACTATCTATACTAATATAATAATACCCAATTTGGAGCAACCACGTGGCAACAGCAGAGGAACTCAAATTTCCTCCAAAACTCTCAAATACCTCTCCTTCACCTCTCCTTCCTCAATTTTTTATGGATCTATTAAGCAGGCAACTGTTAATAAATAATCTTGGTAAATCTTGCAGCTCCATTTTTCAAAAAACTTGTAATTTTATGCGACCTGAAATTTTAGTAACCATGCTACGTATCCGGAATTAATTAGTAGTTTTTTTTAAAACCATGCTACATAGCCAGAATTAATTAGTAGTTTTTTTTTTTAAAAATAATATGTCAAAATGTAACACAATAGTATGCCACCTGTTACTGGTTTTAAGGTAACTCTCACATGTAAATCTTGCTAAATCTTACAGCTCTATTTTTTAAAAAACTTGCAATTTTATGCCACCTATTATCAATCGGTATACTTTTCTAATAATTCTGATTTACTAACCTTGCTATGTAGCCAGAATTTAATTTTAAAATTAAGATATATTAGTATAGACATAGATTATCACCATGTACACGTCGAAATGTCAAAAGATAATAGCACATACTTTTTTAAATTTTAAAAAATTTGTTCACTCCAGTATCAACAATGGCGTGAACAGACTATGACAGGACTATACAAACAGAAATTGCCTGCAAAAGTTGACATAATTTTACTGCGCCAAAGTGAGGCAACAATAAATACACTTATTAATATAAAAATATTTATATATTAAAACAACTAACTATGTTAACTATTTTAGATATTATTATTTATTAAAATTTAAATATTTAAAAACTTTCCGTGCATCGCACGGGTAAAGAACTAGTTCTAATAAAACTCAATTCTGGAGCAGCCACGTGGCAGCATCAGAAGCAGAGTTTTCCCTCCTAAACCTCCCCACTAAATCTATTTATATCACAGCTAAATATGGTTAAGTAAAATCTGGGTAAACAAATCCTAACATATAGCAGCTAACATAAAATAATAAATCTATCAACTTTAACACACCTCCCGTAAGGCAAGTCTCAAATATTAATTGTCACCTAAATCAACGAAGAAATCTTTCTAAACGAGATAAGATACTCACCATCTAAAAAATCTTGCTAAATCGAGCAGACCATAACTTTTTAGAAAAAATTCAATTTTAAGTCTACCTTCGTGCAATCCACCTTCCTTTGTTTTAAGAACAAATTTTCTCTGTTTAGTTTAACAAAACTTTATAATAAAAATTATATCTTTTTATAAATAATATTTTTTATTTATCTTAATATTTTATAAACAACTACCGTGCATCGCACGGGTTTTCAACTAATATATATATATATATATATATCAAGGACCATATGATATATAATATATATATTAAGCAGTACTGTCCGGTTATACGGAGACTGGGGAGCTCTGCAACATCTTATAAATATAAATTAACCTCTCTCCTTGTTTGCATGGGCGCAGCGGAGGGACGCAGAGGGGAAGACACCCCTGATCTTGGCTTGGCTTGCACCAGGCCCGACCTGCTGCCCGTTGCCCAGGCTCTCTCATCGACCTCGGCGCCGACGTGAACGCCTATGAGCCAAAGTTGTGTGTGTGCGTGTGTGGGCGATGTCCGTTCCGACCTAGTCCATGACTCCCATTGAGGGGCATTCAAATGGGGTACGGATGCAGCACCAATTCCGGCCTGGATACCATGCATGAAGTAGGTTAATTTGTCACGAAAGCATGGCGTAGTGTGGTGGGGGTGCGTCCCTTTCGCTTGCTTATTCTTGAATTAATTTGGCGTATTTGGTGCATGATTTCCTGGGTGGCCTGCCGGGACTGCTCTGTATCAGGCTGCTAAACTATCGGCTTGATCATACTGTCAAATCTTCTTTTTTGGGTTTTGTTTAAAAATATTATAATTTGAAAACTTAATTAGGTGAATAACATTCTAAAAATTTTAATTCTCAATCCAACACAGTTTTGACCGGTCAACACTTGATTTAAAAAAAATATAAAAAGATAAACTTGGGTCATCGCATGGCTGATTCATGACCGATTTGCAAATCGGTGATGGCAGCACCAATTTCCCTATGGGAATCTAAAGTAATTTGTTTAGAGTTTTTTTGAATTTGAATTTTATATCTAAAAGTGTTCAAATACAAGTTAATTAAAATATGATAAATTTTATGGTGATTTTAATTTTTTTAGGAATAAATTTTATCGAGTAAAAATTACTCTAAAAATTAATAAATCAATTAATCTCAATATCCGTGCAACAATAATTCTTGATATTATCATATCTAGAACTAACAAATTTTTCTAAAAATTATGATGATCTTATATCTCAATTATGTTACTCAAGTTCGTTGACTTCTTATTGAGGTGCATACGTCTGAAGTAATGTGAGAGTTATGTTAATAGTGTAAGAATATCTCTAAATCAAAAGTAGTCTTTTTTAGGTAAATAGTCATATCCCACATAAGAATCATTGTCACTTTCAGTTTTTTAAGATCATATTATTATTTTAATATTATATTTTGGGATGTTACATCCTGTCTATATATATTGGTCAACTCGATGGTCATCTACATCTCAGAGTTAGACCGTAAGAATGTCTGACCATCCCTGATATAATTTTCATAACCCAAAATCGGTCACATGTACGACGAAGGAGAATCAAGTGATAAAGTTGATCACAAGGACAAGTTGCTGGTGGTGGTGTTGTCCCATGATTCAATCATCTAACATTCTTCTCGCGTTCTGCGTCCAACATACCAACAAATGAGATCTCATCTACATATATTGGTAAACTTCGAGTTGTAGGCGACCGTCGAGTAGACCAATGTATGTAGGCATGATGTAATATCTTGGCGGTAGTGAAGGATGTAGTCAAGTTCATAAGACTAGAAATAAAAACCAAAACTGGAGATTCAAATCTAAAAATTCTCATATTTTAAGACATTAAAAAATCTATTAAAATACACTGTATACAAAATAAGGTCATGGATCTAAACCGTCAAAGGACAAATTGACAGCCATCGATACTGTCGTCAAGAGCATATTGGCGGCACTCGATACTGTCGTCAATATCCTCCTAGTAGAAACCATAAAAATAGCAAAATATAGATCTTTAAATATATACAAATTAGAAAACATCAAACATAACATGCATGCACAATTAGAAATAAAAAATGTCGGGCCTTACAATTATCTTTAGAAGTACACACCTCAACGAGACATCAACAAATTTGAGTAATAGAATTGAGATATAAGACCACCATAATTTTTAGAAAAATGTGTTGGTTATAGATATGATAATATCGAGAATTATTGGTGCACGGATATTGATATTAATTTGATTTATTAATTTTTAGAATAATTTTTACTCGATAAAAATTATTCCTAAAAAATAAACTAAAATCACCATAAATTTCATCATATTTCAATTAATTTGTGTTTGAAATTTCACCTTAATTGAACATAACTTAGATATAAAATTAAAATTCTAAAAAACTCTAAACAAATTACTTTATATTTCCCAACGGGGAAATCGGTGCTGCTGTGACCGATTTGCAAATTGGTTATTTCGTAGCCGATTTGCAAATCGGTCATATCACGACCGATTTTTTATTTCTTATATATATATTTTAAAAGCAGGTGTTGACCGATCAAAACTGTGTTAGATTGAGAAATAAAATTTTTAGGATACTATCATCTAATTAAGTTTTCAAACTTTGTTATTTTTAAACAAAACCCTTCTTTTTTCTCTTGAGGTAATATACCAATTTTGTTTCAAATTAAGGATAGCACTTGTTTAGTTATGTTCATCTATTCCGTGGGGTACAAAACGACGTTGAAGAGTGGTCTTTTGATCGATTTTATATGACGAATTCTATAGGTTTTTTTAATTAAATATTATTTTTGTTAACGTGATAGAAGGTAAATCCTTGTGCTCATATGCCAAATAGATAAAAGAGGAAAAATTATATACATATTTATAAAATCTTCCATATTCAGCTATATACCCACTACTAGAAAAGGAGCATATGTAGACGGTTTCAAACCGTCTACAAAAATGACTAAACCGTCTACAAATGATTTTGTAGACGGTTTTACAGCCGTCTACAACATCGTCTACCAAAGATTCGTCTACAAAAGATAAGTAGACGGCTAAATAAAAACCGTCTACAAAAGTATCATATGTAGATGGCTATTATAGCCGTCTACATTTGTTTTGTACACGGTTATACAAGCCGTCTACGAAAATAATATATGTAGACGGCTATTATAACTGTCTACAAAAAAATATATGTAAACGGCTGAAATAGCCGTCTACATATATTACATTCGTAGACGGCTATATAACTGTCTACAAATAAAATATATGTAGGCGGCTATCTAAGCCGTCTACATATATATTTTTTGGTTAAAAAAAATAATCTAATTCCTCTCCCCCCCTCTCTGCCGGAGCCCGCCATCTCCACCCAGGTCTTGCTTCGAAGCCCACCCCGGTCACCCCTCCCCCCACTGCTTCTCCCCCTAGGGACCCTGCCACCGCGTCCTGCCCCAGTCGGCCCCCGTCTGGCCCCTGCCGCCGCGTCCTGCCCCGGTCGGCCCCCTTTTGGCCCCTGCCGCCGCGTCCTGCCCCGATCGGCCCCCGTCTGGCCCCTGCCGCCGCGTCCTGCCCCGGTCGGCCCCCTTCTGGCCCCTGCCGCCGCGTCCTGCCCCGATCGCCCCCGTCTGGCCCCTGCTGTCGCGTCCTCCCCCGGCCGGCTCCCGTCTCTCCCCTGCCGCTGTCTCCGCGTCCTCCCCCGGCCGGCCCCATCTCGCCCCTGCCGCCACGTCCTCCCCCGGCCGGCCCCATCTCGCCTCTGCCGCCGCGTCCTCCCCCGGCCGGCCCCGTCTCGCCCCTCCCCAGCCACACCTCCCTGGCCTCACCTTCGCTGCCGCGGTCACCGCCATCACTGCGAATGGCACCAGCGAGACCACCCCCAGCGCCAGTACTGCCGCCCTCCCCACCACCATCAGCCCCGTGTAGTTGAGGAAGGACAACACGTGGTTGAACCCGGCGAAGGGCCGGAACGCCTCATCGTTGTTGTTGCTGCTTCTTCTCGCGGCGATGACTCGCCTTCTCCTCGTTGTTGTCGCCCCCGACGGGCCGGAGGACCATGGCCTAGCGGAGGGAAGGGGAGGAAGGGGCTATGGCCGGTGGAGGTGGTGCCGCCGCTCCAGGACCAGCGATGACGTAGCCTCCGTCACCTCCTATGAGAGATTTGGCGCCCGAGGGGAAAATTTAAAGGGATTTGGCGCTCGGGGGGAAAATTGAAAGGGATTTGGCACCAGGGGGCCCGGGGGAGGGGGGAAATTTTAAGGGATTTGGCGCCGCTGCTGGAAGGGGGAATATTTTCAGGATTTGGCGACTTTTGGGGTTGGAGATATTAATAATTTATTATTAATATTTAAAATATTAAGATCTTAAAATATGTAAATTTATAAATAAAACTATTAATATTAAATATATATCAGAATATTAATTTTAATGTATTAATATAATGTAAAAATTAAGTAGTATTTAAATATTAATTTATAAATAAAGATGTACAAATCTATTATATTTACATATAGATATATGCATGTAGATATAAATACATTGATATATACATATAGATATATACCTACATAGATATTTATGTCTATATATATTATATAAATATCTATATATATATATTATCTATATATATATATATAGTATTTCATATATAACTATATATCTTGACACCAATATATATATTAACACCGATGATATATATTGACACCGATATCTATATATTTATATACTTAACCAAATTTAACTATATCTATATATCTCTCTCTATATATAGATATATATTAACATCGATGACTCTCCACGCTCCGAAGACCATATATCTATCTATCTATATATTAGAAGAGACACTTGAGTTTTTCGTCCGGTTCACCTTTCTATGTTTTAAGCTTCCTCTCTCTAGACCTCCGGTTCAACTTTGTTTAGTCCGGCTCTTTTCGTTTAATCTTCCATGTAACAGATTGTATATTAATCCGCCCTTCAATTTTTGTCGGATGGGTAACGTATAGTATGGAAACGTACAAATTAAAGCTGCCCTTAATTTTTTCTTGTCAATGTAATGTCGCTGCACCAACACACCCACGCCCCTTCCCTCCTTCCGCGTGAAAGGTCCCATGCAAGCCCCATCGTCCTCTGCAGCCCAACGTGATCGCCCCCAGGGTGAACATCCTCGCCGCCTGGACGAGCTTCGCCAGCCCCACCGACCTGGACATCGACCCCCGCCGGGTCGATTTCAACATCATCTCTGGCACCTCCATGTCCTGCCCTCACGCCAGCGGCCTCGCGGCGTTGCTCCGACAAGCCCACTCCGATTGGAGCCCTGCTGCCTTTAAGTCCGCCCTCATGAGCACCGCCTACAACACGGACAACTCCGGCGGCCTCATCCACGACCTCGCAAATGGCAAGGAGTCTACACCCTTCATCCGTGGCGCCGGCCACGTCGATCCGAACCGCTCCCTCGACCCGGGCCCTCACGTCCTTCCACTGCACTAACGGTTACATCCCCAGATAGAGGTCTTCGTCAAGGACCTCGCCGTGGACTGCTCCGGGAAGGAGATGGCCAGCCCCGGAGACCTCAACTATCCATCCTTCTCCGTCGTATTCGACCCCCACAACAAGGTCGTCATCTACAGAAGGACGGTAAAGAACGTGGGCAGCACCTAGGCGGGAGAGGTCTCGTACGACATGGAGGTCTCTCCCCCCCAGTCGGGCGTCGACATCAGCGTGAGCCCCAGCAAGCTCGTATTCACGTATTCAGCGAGCCGAACCAGATGAGGTCCTACTCTGTCACCTTCTCCACGCTGCGGGATCCCGTGAAGGCGTCGGCAACGGTGCCGTTCGGATCCATCGCGTGAAGGATGGCGTACATGTCGTGAGGAGCCCCGTGGCCTTCCAATGGACGGATGACCAGGAGTTCTTCAAAGAAGCAGACAACCAGCTATTGGGCGCAATAGAAGGTAATGTAGTTCACCTTCCGGAGGAAGTAATGGGACCTAATTCACAGCCACGCAAAGCACCTCACTTCCATCTATTAATTTCATTTGAACTGTGAAGGCTGCTCACCCAGCAGCTCAGAGCCAGCGAGTTAGATGTTCAAACCTGCTCTACCTTGTTTATAACTATGGACAAGTACAACAAATAGAATGGTCAATATTTACAGAGATTTACAGCCTGCATTACAATTTGCTGGATAGTCAAATCACGGTGGTGATTTACCGTGATTTACGATCCCCTGTTTTGAATCTTCTTACTCTGTTTTTCAAAACAGGTTCTCAATGGTTGGAGATATTTATTTATTTTTCTTGTGGCTTCAATAGTTCGCTAAAATGTACACAGGTATGCAACACCTTTTGGATTGACATCTGAATATGCGCACCCTGCTGAAATCTTATTTCTTGGCTTTGCTACTGTTCTTGGGCCTGCTCTTACTGGTCCTCATCTGTTCACACTGTGCTTATGCATGGTTCTTAGAGTGTTAGAGACAGTTGAGGCCCATTGTGGTTACCACTTCCCATGGTGCCTCTCAAATTTTGTTCCCTTAAATGGAGGGTGAGAGCAAAACAAAGTTTCTGATATTTCTCGGTAAACATTTCTAGATGATTCATCAACTAATTGTTTCGTGGTTTGTCTGTGCAGTGCTGATTTCCATGACTACCATCATCGCGTACTCTATACCAAATCTGGCAATTATTCTTCAACATTCACGTACATGGATCGGTAAGCTCAATTAAAATTTTCCTTCTGAATCCTTACATTTTTTGATGTTTTAGTTTGAGTTTCATCAGCACCTGTCATAATTAGGCAATCAAGTAAAGCATCATCTGCACCAGCGTTAGTTGTCTTCTTGTCGAGACAATCAGAATCGGCTTAGGTGTTATGTGATCTCTCTATATGGTTGATCTTTCTATATGGTTGGACTGTTCAAGAAATTTGTAATTAAAAATATGTTTGATATCAAAATAGATTGTATCCTCACTCTCTCGAAGAATTATCTATTTTATAAAAATTTTACCTTTCAAGTGTTATGTTAATAAGTATATTATATTTTTCTAAGTTATCAAAATAACCATACCAAGCGCAAATAATCATATGTGATACGTAGATATATTGTTATCTGGAAAGTTATTGGCAACTTAAAAGATAAATATCTATTGATCAATTAAAAGATTTGTATCATATAAACATGCGTCAAAATAAATATTTTACTTTGTTGATCATAATATTGTGCTAATTAACTAGAATGAAGGGAAGAAATTAGGTAAAATAGTTGACAATATTAAAAGAGTTTAAATAAAATAAAATCAATTATTTCGAGTAGAATAATTAGCTTTTAAATTTTTTGTCAAGCTAGATATTTTATTTTATTCGAACTCACCTACTTTTGCATTTGTACCATCCCACTTCTTGGTAAATGCTAGACTTCTCTCTCTATCTCTCTTATATTACTATAATTGTTAAAATTCTCAATGTAAAAATAGATAATTTTAATTAAAAAAAAGAAAACTATTCAAAATGAAAAGTTATCTTTCCTTATTTATATTTTTAAATTATTCTAACAATTATACAACGTGTATAGACAAACATACTACATGCACATAGCGCGTTTCTTTGACTAGTATATAACATGGGTGACTACATGAGTTATATCAATCTTTGTAGAAGGCTAGTATAAAATCATGTATATAAAACATGGGTGAAGATCTATTTCATTGTTATCAACATGTAGTATGATTAAACTCCATATGCATCATATTTTTAATTGTGAATACTTGAGTTATAATTCTTTCCTAGAATGTTTGCTACAAGATCCTCTTTTTACAACTTCATATGCTTCTTTATTAAGTTATATATTTAATATACAAATATATAACATTTAATATATTTTTGTTAATTTTAGTTGATTATTTATTATATTTTCTATTCTCTTATGTCGCATAAGAATAATAAAATTCACTTTGTAGACCCATCCCTAAAAGATATATATATTTTTAAATTGGGACACCCAAGTTAATTACCTCCGATCTCCTTCTCTATACACAAACATTAATTCAATAATGTTTGACATTTATTGCATTCAAGGAGTGGCTATGAGTATAGTTTATATATTTGAAGTTTACATATATTTATATATTTAATGCTATGAGTATAGCCATCAATTTAAAAATGTTAGCATTATAATGTATAAATTTCCTATAGTATTCATAATCAACTACATATTAAATAATTATTCTTATTAATCATTTTCATCTTAAAATTACTTTTAATATTTAAAATTTGAATAATAAGTTTTGAATATTTATTTGATGAGTATAATTATATATAGAATAATTTACATATAAATATGTATGTAGACGGCTTCCGTTAGCCGTCTACATATCATACATTCGTAGATGGCTAATACTACGCGTCTACATAAGTTAGATAGACAGCTACGTTAAGCTGTCTACGAATGTATGATATGTAGACAGTTTATTGAAGCTGTCTACGGCTAAAAAAATCGTCTACAAATGCTAGTTTATGTAGACAGCTTCAATTTACAGCCATCTACATATCCTACATTTCTTGTAGTGACCTCCCAATTTTAATTATTAGATTATTTACCACTCAAATCTGAAAAAAATATCTATTGTATCACTATGGTTAATTTACCATTAGAATATGAGAAATATTCTGCCAACACATGGACAAAACTTTCAAACTAGGGTCAAACAGATGAAAATACCCTTGAGCATTAGTTGTTAAAGACATTCCTCCCATAAATAAGCGTCTTTTACACACGATGGGAAGGTTGGTGGCCACGAGCTCTGGTGATCGCCACCGAGCTCCGATGACTGGCGGCCAACTCGTGCAACTTCCACCTAGCTCCGACGTCTGCCACTGACTTCCAATGATTTGCGGCTAGTTCCGACCGCCACCGACCTTTGGCGATTTGTAACCAACTCGTGTGACATCTCTCCAACTCCGACAACTTGCAGCTAGGTCCTGTGACATCTTGACTAGTTAGGTGACCTGTTCAGCTTACTTTGACAATATATAGGGCATGTCCATCTTGCACCGAAATGTTCGAACAATTATTGCTAGATTTTAAGAAGTCTTCTATGGCAATGAAGATGAGTGATGTATCAATGGCTTATTCAAACTTTCACAATGAGTTGATGGATGGTAGGAAAATTGATCTTTTTGAGTGCTATTGCAAGAGGCCATGTTGTGTTTACACATACAACTTGAAAAGAAATCGTGGAAAATGATTTTATCATTGTGCAAAGTGGGATGTAAGTATTGCAATGTGGCATTTGTGAAAATGTAACAACGGACATAAAATTAATTAATGTTCCTCAATGTTTTACAGGAAGACACTTGCTGTAGCTATTTTTCATGGGTGGATGATTATCATCACACGATGGTCGACTTAAAATATCAATTGATTGAGATGGAAAGATCATTAGAGTTGAAGTTAAATGCATTGGAAAAAAAGATAGGCCTTTTGGAGATTAAAGTTCAAGTCCCAATTTCTGCAAGGAAAAACGTAAAGGAGTTGAAGGAAGAGAAAGCAATTTCAAAGAACCTATTTTTTGTTGTTTATTGCAGTGTTCATTACTTATATATTATGTAAGCATGTTTGAAGTGTCATGATGTTTTTGGGAACTTCTTATATAATATCTTGTAATCGTGTACTTTTGCTTGATGTAAGTGTTAATTAATGAACATAATGGTTTAATGTTCCAATCTGTTTGTCTACTTGTGCTCAACTTCAAAAAATTCCATCAGAAGACAATGTTTTGAAATGCAACAAGAAGATATTGTGTCATTACAATAGGTCACTTGAGAAGCCAAAATATTACAACAACTGTCTATTATGCGCACACAACAAAATGGTGAATGTGTGCAAAACATCCAATTACTTTTGCACAGTGAAAATAAAATGTTCAAAACATCCATTATATATCCAATTGCTTTTGGATAGCTAAAAGAAAATGTTCAAAAGAAAGATCTTGGGCGTCGATCGGACTAGAACTCATCGGCAGAGCAGACACCTCGGCCCCAACAGCCTCAGCTGGAGTTTCTCGATAACAAACCATAACATTTTGTGGTTGTCTGTGGGAATGACGTGGCTCATCTCAGGGTAAGGCCGACGTCCAAAGATGAAGAGGTCGGCTCCCTCCGACGCGGAGGGCCCAATGGCTCGCAGGAATCCCGGGCATTGTGACACGCGTAACGACCAATTAACTTGAACGTGGGGATAACAGGAGCAGATCGTGCAAACCATAACGGTGGCCATAAAGTCCACGATATGGCCGACGTGACACGATGGTTGAGGCGACGTGGTGCGATACTTGCGAGTATCTCTGACAGTTCACATGTGTACGACCTACCACTATATGTAAGGGGATGCTCGACGTTCTCAAGTACTCTATTCTGCTCCTCTCGCTTGACCATTCATTTCAGCCATCAGTTGATTTAAGCGTTAGAGTGTCTCCCCACCATGACCCCTCGGTAGGCTTGCAGGAACTTAGGTGTCGATTGGACCAGAGCTCATCTGCGGAGCAGACACCTCGGCTCCAACATCCTCAGCCAAAGTTTCTCAAGTACAAACCGTAATACATATGTTTCCAACACAAAAGAGAATGAACTCTACATAACACTACAACTCCTAAAAAGTGAAGTCGTTGTCGTCCTGATTTCAAGCATCAACTTATTTGTGATGAACCCCTATAAAATGTGGTGGTATGTATTGGCCTCAGCCTCTAATTATCAGTGGGACATCCTCATCCACAGCTACGGCCACAACCATGTCCACCTATTCCACCAAGTCTGTTGGTAGCCATTGATGCTTGAGGGACTTCAATCACTTGAGAGGCAACCTATAAGAAAGAATATGAAAGTAGATGACAATTGTTAGTTGAAGCCAATCTTTTTGACATTCTTAGTTGATCTAGATTCTCCTCCAGTTGTTGGAGCAGTGGTCTGTGAAATAATTGTTGGAGAAGATGTGACAGCATGCCTTCTCTTTTTTGGCCTCCCAGGTGGATGTCTACCACAAACACTAGATATTAGTATTCCCCTATAATTAATATAATTGAAAATTTCACATTCCATCATGCCTAATTTTTTTACCTTTCGCTTGAAGTTGATGCACTTGACATATTCATTAGATGTTTGCAGGCATTGGCATGATGCCCACAACCACCACATCTTGTACATTCGTGGATCCTTGATAGCTTATTTTGAGAGTCAGGATCCCCTATCCGTGCTTTCTTTGATCTACTCAGAGGCCTTCTTACTTTCGCAAGGTACACCACTTTCTCAAGTTTAACCCACTCATTTTTATCAGGTAGTGGACTAATACTACATGCATAGGCCCTCTTATATGTTGCCACTGTGAATGCCTCATCAATGTAGTTCTTCCATGTTTTCACTTGAAGTGTTCCTAGGAAAGAACATGCATGCACACATGGGATGCCTGTTTTCTACCATACCATGCAGTTACGTGTTTTGGCATATAAGTCTACTACTTGCCTGTCATTTGGGCCACTAACCTTTGCGTTGTACGTCTCGCTTCTATAAACAACATAGCCTCCCAATTTCTGACTAGCCTCCATAATGTATTTTCTGACTTTGAACACAAGTGTGTCATTTCATTTTGCTGCCTTTCTCCTCCAAACATGAAAGGTGTGCATTAACTTCACACGGATAGCATCCACATAGTCCAATATGGGTCTCCACCTCGTATCTCTTATGAAATTGTTGAAGGACTCACTCATATTATTAGTTAGATTCTTGCACTTACAACTCCCTTTAAATTGACTCCTACTCCAAACAATTCCTCTGAATTATGGAGAAATTAGAGATGCATAAGCCTCCACAGATGATTTCTTGATTGTGTTCATTACTTCAAACTTGTGTGGACTATATGCTTTATGCAAGAAAAGGTTCCTCAAATGTTCTCATGTGAAACCAAGCAAAAAGGACAACTTCAATGAATAGTTGATATACAAACTTGGAATACATGGACATGCCAAATATATGAGTTTTTGCGGTCCTTACTTGAAAATTTCTTCTTCCAGTTGTTGTAAAGATGTCTGACACAAATGCGGTGCTTCACACCTGAATAGACTTGGGGAAGAACATCTGCCAACCCTTTTGCTCTATCTGAAATGATGGTCATATTTTTCGGACAACCAATAGCTTCCTTTAAACACTCTAAAAACCATCGCCAACTATCCCCATTCTCACCCTCTACATGTTGCAAAGGCTACTGGGAAGAGAGCATTGTTCTTGTCAGCTCCAGTGGTTGCCATGAGAGGACCACGATAAGCCCCCTTCAAGTGACAAGCATCAAGTCCTAAGAAAGGCCTACAACCTTGAAGGAACCCTTCTTTGCAAGCTCGAAGACAAATAAACATCCTTTTAAATGTGTAGTCTTCTTCAATATCAACTTTCACCATGCTTCCTTCATTTCTACTTAGTAGCTCATGTAAGTCATAAACTCTCAGAAACATTTCTTCCCAATCTCCATATATAATTTTGAATGCACATATGTTTCTCCTATATACTCGGTAAGGAATTTGTAAATGGTATAATCTTCATTTAATCTTCTCACCAACTCTTTTATGGACACATCCCCTTCGGTCCTCAACCATGGGATGCATCTTTCAACAATTCAAGTTTGGTTGGCCATGGCATTTGCAGCCATGTTCACAGATGCACATGTGTCATCTTCTTATAGAGATTTGATTTGGAACATGTGTCCATCACCAAGCTAGCTTGCAAGTAGCGTCCATTTGCAATCCTTCTCAAAGCATGTTACAGTGACTCTAAGTGGTTCCGATTTGATATAGTTAATCTTGAATTCATTCTTTACTGTATACTGCTAAGGCAAGTCAGAATTATTGTACATCAAAGAACTTGCAACCTAATGACATGCTAGGATTTTTTGGATCATGCACTATGAAGTTTTGTTCTTCACCATCTACAATATATTTAGAGTCAAAGCCCGCACAAGAGTGACATGAGTCATCACTATTCACATGGCAGTCTGTACTTTTTTTGACACATCAAAGGAATGGTCTTCAAAACCATCAAATATATATGGGAATTTAGCATCCACATCTTTTGAGTCTTTGTCGTCATGAACTGTTGACCTCGTTTTCTGTCTATGAACTTTCCTCCTTTTGGATTGTTTCACTTGTTCCTCAACGTAAGGCTCAAATATTGGATATGGTGGTGTAATGTCAACACACGCATCTTCCTCTTCATGGTTTGGACACGTATATCATCGTCCTACCTCTGCGCCAGTTAAAAGATATGGTCAAATTTTAGTGGATGCCAATAAAAAAGTTTAATGTCTAAAATGAGATGATGTGATATTATTAGAAAGAATTTGAACTTTTTGAATTTAAATACGAATATAACACTTGATAAAAATTTTTGACGGAAAAAATTTATGTAGCCAACTCAAATAATAGGACGAGGCTCTGATGATGATGGCATGTTGTCTTACCTTCAGATCATGGCAATCCCCTGGATCCTGTTAATCTGAAACACATTATTTCCCTTGTTTTTAACATTTAAAACATTCATTAGTCCTTGATTTCATTCTCAAAATCATTCGATTAACGCAAGGACGAGAAAGAAAAGCAATGTGATAGTCGATATCTCCCTAGTGTAATATTTTCCTAACTTTAGGATACTTCTTCAAGGAACCGATACTTATTAGGTCTTGACAGCCCACGAGGAAGTACCAATAGATTTTTTTTTTGTTTCACTGGTGAGGGAGGATTTTCATTACAATTTGGTTTACTTTCCCCTTTTCAGTACTGTTAATTTGGTCTCTTACGATATATTTACTTCGACTGGCAGACGTTGTGAATTAATCTCTATGTTGTAGTGCTACTATATATATATATATATATATTATATATATATATATATATATATTGAGACAGCAGGCATTTAATATAGGATGAGAAATGTTTGTTGCCAAGATTGGACTGGTAATAAGATCTAGATGTGTTTGCCAAGTAATCTGTTAGATCTTTCTTAATTTCTCTCTCTTTTCTAACTAATAAATTATTTAGCAAATAATTTATTTAGATCTTATTATCAACCCGATGGATCTAGTAACAGACATTTCTCATATATGATAATATTCATAATCACATATGCGAAGATGAAATAGGGTTGTGGGCTGCTGGAACTTGCTCATTTTTTCGCATCAGATCAACTGTTTTTAGAAACCACACCCCGCTCCCAAAACAAATAAGTGAACGTTTTAATGCGCTCAAAAGTGCTTTTGATGTGTATGCAGGCTGCTTAGCCACGTATTGTCATTTCTCTCCGCAAGAATAGAATTGTGTAACCGGCCGATCTCAGCCAGCTGGATCCAGTACTGCTAGTTCTTCTCCACAAGTAATTAAGAGTTGCTTGTTTCTTTCTGCTATATATCTTAGATAAAAACAATGTAACCGTATGTTGAGAATTTATATATATACAGACGGTGATATCGTGGAAATTAAAAGTTTCTTCTTAGATTACTTTTCCCTTTTTTCATTCGTGTGTAAAATTGGCTTTTCTCAAATTGATAGCCTTCATGGTAAGACTTGATAGTTGCAAGAACCATGATGTGATTTCCCCTAATAAATCTAAAGATAGACCTACGTGTACATGAGGGGGTTAATTATGTGGAATTCACCTCCTGATCAATAATATTCATCTGAAGGGCACCGTTTCTTCTACCCAGAAATGTCATTCAAGTTTATAATGGCTTCACAGGAAGGTGACCAGAGCTAGCGACAACGACTGCACTTGCTCTATCATGCATGCAGAGGAATACACCAGGTAATTAATTAACACCCAGTTTCTCAGAAATTAGTTGTCTAAGACATTTACGAAAATCACAGCGGTTGACAAAAACTAAAATACAGATTCAAGATCTAGGCCGGTTTATGAGGATCCCTACAAACATATATATCTTAATTCGATGCATCTGTGAGATTCTCCTACTAATTAATTTCCTAGTTCTTGAAGATCAAAATTTTTTGAAATTAATATAGTTGTGAGATGGGCATGAAGATTGTACACACGAAAGAGAAAAAAGATTGTTATTCATGCCTTTTAATTTTATTACGTTATCTAAACGTACGGTTTCTTCATTAGCTGGCTGCAGCCCAACTTCAGCAATCAAGCAACACCATGACCCTCTTCCACCGCTTCTTGACGTCACACCTGCTAGTGCTCCTGTATCAATTTCAGAAGACTGCGCGAAGCTAGCTATTGGCCATCGATATGCCTCCATTCAAACTGCCCTACGAGAGGGAATTATATCCCTATCCCCTGATGCCATTAATCTGATCAGTGACTAGAGAGGAAGCTATGAAATGCAGCATATGTATATATTATACCCGTCTGTACATTCTAACTTTGTTGATCTGAGACTTCCAACTGTGGAGATCATAAGCAAAGTAACGGCCGGCAAGAGAGGACAAAAGAGGGGACAATGGCTGCAACTCCTGTGTGGTATGTGCTGATGTTCTAGCTGTGGCAGCATATATGCATGCCTTGCGGTAGCCGATCACATGGCTGGGTGCATGCATGCCTAACTTAATTGTTTGAATGGGATCAAAGATAGCTAAGAACTGCCGTGCTGACATTGACCAGGTTATAAAGATATCTAGTCCATTTGATGAAGCCTGCACAGTAGTGCATGCAACATTCTTCATTTAACTACAAGCACATGTATATATCGAGTGGAAGAAGAGAATTCCTCGAAACGATGGCTTCTGGGGAAGTATATGGAGTTGTCTGAGCATTTTTATATGGTAGATTTATCTCCTGAGATACAAAATAAAGCGTTAGGGGGAAGATGTAAATTATAGATAAGTAATTAGTGAGATAATTGAAGGAGCTTTCTAGCTCCCACAATGTAAGCATCAGAGTGAAAAAACTACAATACCATTTGGGTATCATTGTTTTATTAGCTGTTTGGAAGTAGGAATTTAATTAATTAATTGCTCATATTTCATGGACAAAAGACAATCACTTCGAGCATGCGGTATACACGGGATGATGTCTATGATATCCTGCAGAAGCGTACCAAACGCATTGAAAAGTTCGGAATTTGTTCATTCAGCTTTGAAAATATACATACTTCTCATCATCCAAGATATATTCGCGTTCTATGGACAAGTTCTACCATCTTTTTTCCTCGCTTTTTATGAAGTCTTATATTCTTAATGTAAAAGTTATTTATCTCTTTAATTGACTACTTCTTTAATAGTAAGAGTAACAAAATTCAACTAAAGAGGATAGATAATTTTTACATATTAAAATTATTTGTCACTTTTAATATTAAGGGCGATCTTTTTTCTTCTCTTTTTATGCAATCTTATATTCCTAATGTAAAAGTTATTATCTCTTTAATTGACCATTTGTCATCTTTAATATTAAGTGTAACAAACATTCAATTAAAGAGGATAGATAATTTTTACATATTAAAATTATATATTATTTTGACATGTTATTTGTCACTTTTAATATTAAGGTGACAATTAACAAGTGACAAATAATTTTATAAAAAATAATATAAAAATATTTAAAGAACATAAATACTGATATTAAATGGAGTCCAAGCATTGCACGGATAACAAAATTAACTGGCATTTCTCGTATAAGGATAACATATGTGTATATACATGATAACGAGGAAACCTTGCCCTGTGTAGCTTAATAGGCTTAAGGAGTGATGTGGGAATCGAACACAAGACTTCCCCCGTGTTGGGAGAGACCTTAACCATTCGACCCACCCGTGATCCTCAATTATGTAGATATAAGTACGAGTAAAAAGTTGAAATTCCATTTATATATGGGCTGCGTATTATGATTCTTTCTTATACATCCTGATCAGAATCATATGTGAGGGAAAAGAAAAAGGTGCACAGGTTTTCTGTTGGATTCTGGATCGTATGTATGCATCGATTCTTGTTTTAGGTCTTCATAATAGCACGGAGTTACGCATTTGGATATTACTGAAAGTTCATCTAAACACCATATTCTAGAGATGAAATCGATATAGAAATTTGAAGCGATCAGCAGACTATGCGCAAACTTTTGCAAAACCTTTTATGCGGTCTTGACATAATTAAGTAGGCCAAAGACAACTTTGCGACAATCCTTTAGCATCCTGGTTACTCTAAGATGGTCTTGCACAGTTGCATCCCTATTTTTTTTGATTTAGTAGAAGCTAAACTTTATATAGTAATAAAAATATCTGTTTGCACATACAGAGTCTCCATGTAAGGCCCATGCATATCAAACACACCCTGATGCCTTTGAGACAGGTAGAAAAACACCCGTCGAGTAATTCGCATTTCTCAACAGTTATACAGGAAGGATAGGGGATCTACACGCAACTGTCTTCCAGAAGGAAAAAGAAACTTCTTGGAGTTCTTGTTTAGCTCCGTAATGATTTGTTTTATCTCATGCTTGTCACGTCAATATGGCTTTCCAAATCAACAACACCTAACGCAGTTCTAGAGATATTAGTATTCGTTTATGAATCAGTTCAGCTCAAATCACTCGAGTTTTTTTAACAAATAAATTAAATTAAACTGAACACAAAATGATAAAAATAAAATTTTAAGGCAACTGTGAGGTTTAAACTCACATGCTATTAAAGAAATTCATGCACTAACCAACTATGTCACAAAATCTATTGTGTAATTGTACACTATTAATTAAATATATATATGGTTTAGCTAAATTTCATAATGAAAAAGAGAACTGAACCAAAGGAGTCACTCATCCCGAATTGAACCGATCTGAACCCGTTAATTTGATTTAATTTTTTGAATTCACTTGAAATATATCTATTACTTTTATATTTTATAGTTAACTACTTCATTAGACTTGAAAACGGCTGCAAAGAGAGACGACAATGACGGTCCCTTGCACGGACAAGTCCGTGTCCGAACCCAAAAATTGAGCAGCAGACACTTTTCTTGGTTAGTGTAGAGAGAGAGAGAGAGAGAGAGAAAGAGAGAGAGAGAGAAGGCAGGTTCTGTTTTGCATTCCAGCTAGATTCATGTGTACTTGGTTCCACTTTTGCAGGATCCTACAGTTTTGACAGCCTTGCAAGCAATCTACTGGAGACCATATATTCCCTCTTTCCCTGTTTTATTTTCTTTGGCCAGGGACCATATTCCCTATTGTTCCCAACTGCAGTGGTCCTTGAATCATTGCATTTGATGAACCCACTTTACACTTCACCGAAGACTTCTCTAGAGCTTCTTTCTAAAGTTTATGAGGGGGCATGACCCATCTCCTCAGGTGTCTCAGCTGGCCGGCTACCTTCTTGCTGGTCAACTTGTGTATTAAATAAAGCTTAATAAAGATGCTATTAACTTGGGCCTTCGCAGTGGCCAATTTGCAAAACGAGAAACATTTTGTATACCCGTTCTCAGGTTTATTTATTGAATATAATGTGGGCTCGTATCAAAGGTTGTCAATGGACTGGGCCGGTCCGACAGGTTTGCGGACTTGACCTAATTTTGGACCGGGTCGCAAGACTCTTTTCGGCTCATGAATTTTTAGTAGGGTCTAAAAATCTAGTCCGACTAAGTCCATGGGTCGAACTTGGGCTTTGAGTTCGGCCTGATGGGCCGGTCCGACCTATTTTTTTTTCTTCTTCAAATTTTAAAATTTATATAGTTAAAATTATGTTATTTTACTTGTTTAAAAGTTAAAAACTCTTTTTTCAAACAAATTAAATAAGTAACATTAAAACTCTATTTAATTAAGTAAAATTATAAGTTTTATATTATTAAATATTTATTATTATTAATTTAATTTTTATTTAATTATTCAGGTCGAGCCGGGCCTTAGTCGGGCTTTACAATTTTGTAAAAATATTAGGCCCAGCCCAGCCCAGCCCGACATTGTCCGGACTTGGGCTAGGTTTAGGCTTTCATATTGATGAGTCGGGCCTGGGCTGGACTCATCTAAGCCCAGCCCGGACCCGGCCCATTGACAGCCCTACTCGTACCTGAATCATTATTCCATCAGTGCCTATAGGTCTTTGTTGGATGTAGGGCTGTGGGCTAATGGACACAAGTTGAAAGTGGGCTGGGCTAGTTTTGTTGGGTTTAGAGGTCTGATCGTAGGCATTGGGTCCATTGGGCCTCAAACTTCTTTTAAGTAAAAGTTTCACCCAATGCACACATGGGAAAATAGTTGAGTTAGATATGAATCACAAAGGGGTGTAAACAGAACCCGATATTCCGATCCGATACCGATAAAAATTATAGGTTTCGACATCGAAAAATGATACCGATAGCTTATCGAAATCGGTATCGGATATTCCGATAAGTTATCGGAATCGGAATCGAAAAAATAATCGGAATCGGTATCGGTATCGGTTATTCCAATAAATTATCATAAACTCAAGGTAAATTATGGTAAACATCTTACCTTATCGGAAGTTCGGTTCTGGTAATGTTATCGGAAATCGGAACGGAATCGGAACTAACCATTCTTATTGGAATCGAATCGAAATCGGAACCATATTTCGGTTATCGGAATCGGTATCAGAATCTGTGTTTCCGGTTCCGAACCCGACCGTTTTACAGCCCTAATCACAACTAGAGCAGGTGAAACATTCCGACGCTTCTGTTCACGAAACACCCTTTCACATGGTAATCAACAATGAATCTCACTCTCCAACATCAGCTAGCGGGATTGAGACATCTAGTAACAAAATATGAACTAATGTAGCAACTCTAAAAAAATTAATATTTGTTAAATAAATTAAATTAAAAAATGTGAATGATTAAACTCATTAAGTCAAAATAGGTGATGGTTTATCTAAGATGGTCCATACATGAATTAATGGGCCCAAGAGTGAAGAGCCCAAGTTGGATTGGAGATATTTAATACTAATTTCGTACCTTAATTATTAATAATTTAAAAGAGTTAAGATAATTATTGTTTTGACTCATAATTATCCTAAAAGAGTCCTAGGCCTATCCTAACCCTTGCCCACGGATCTAGAGCCCATCCCATGCCTATTAAATGGATAAAGGGTAGGAAAAATGGAGATAAATATGAGAAATTCGGAGTTGGAGGAAAGAAAAGAGTTTTACGTAAATATGAAACTTTAAACATACAAATAACCCTCCATTTCGTGACTAGCCAACCCTAGACACCCTCTGAAGCCTGGAGAACGAGGAAGAGGAGTATTTGGATGTGGAAATCAAGGAAGAGAAGGCTAGGAACGAGGTGTTCATCAAGTTCTTCATCTTTATGCCCTAGAATTTCAAAGCGTGAAAATGTAGGCAATCTCTCAAGCAAAAATAAATTAACTTCGGCCATAGGTAGATCATGATCCCATCTTCGAAAGCTCCATATTTTCCCCAATTTTTATCATGCTAATTAGGAGTATTTCATGCTCCAAATCCTGTTAAAAACATGTACCCAACTTGACATGTTCACCTTAAATCCATGTTCATACTTGATTTCATGCCCTGAAACTTTTATCATACATGCTACATGATGTCAAGGATCGAACGACATCTTTTCCCCCAATTTCTATCAAGTACCCTGTTCGAACTAAATCATTTTTCATCACTGTATATGGTTTTTGGTTCAGCATGAAGAATCCTCTTAATAGCTTGCTTAGATCATGATGGAAACCTAATTACTCGTCATTGCTGATACTTTTACATGTCTAGTTTCGTTTAAAACTGGTTTCAGAATTTTTCATTGTGTATACGAATTGTTATTGATTTTTAAAGGCCCCTGTGTCAAGTCCTTGGAGGATTGGACCGTAACCCAAAGTGACCCAAATCACTTTTGGGGTTCGGCCAGGGTCTCTGAGAACGTGACGACCCAACTGGTCACGTTATTAGCCTGGTCGCGACACAGGTCCACATCGCGTTATAAACGCGACGACCCGACTCATGTCCTGTACTGATTGTCCAGAGACAGACATCGACATCGCGTTTACAGATCGATTGCTCAAATCGCAATTGGCCACCTCGTCGCGATTACAACATCAATCGATTGGCTTGATCCAGTTCGTATGAATGCAACCGACCTACCCGTCGCGTTCTTACTGTGAAAACCAGAACCCTAATTTTCATGTTAACTAGGTAATCATGTGCCATAATCATTGTTTAACCTCTGTAGTACACTGTTATGAACAGTAAAACACGTGTTAATGGAATCTTGGTTTAATACACTAATTTTATTAAATAAATGTGGGCACAATCCTCTCATGATATCATGATTCTCTTACATATACACACACTAAACATGAATGTTTGTCATAAGACTTTATGAAGTTACTCAATAATATATTTGGTAATTAAGAGTAATTAATCATGTAAATTTTCACTATTTTTAATTGAACTTGTCTTCATTTTATTCGCTTGATTTGGACACCGTTATCGCATCTCTATGCCTTTGAGCACTCAAGGCATGACGAACAATTGTTTCTATACACACGCTATCTTGGCTTGGACGACCTCTCCGTTGGGAATACTCCTGACTGAACCAGGAACTTCTTGTCGAGGTCTCCGTAAGACTCCTTGACATTGACGGATGTTCATTGCTGATGAGCAGGCTGTACCATCAATACCTATTTTACCTTAGGGATCAGCATGATCCAACGGCCTTAGTTTGTTCTCTCTTACTTAAGATCATGTCGGACCTCTGGCCTGTGTTTGTAGCACGGCTATTGGACGGTTGTGACTTCTACCGGACTGTCGGCACACGACCGTATGTGTTGTGCAACTGTTACTATCGCCATTTATCGTCGTTTACGAGTATGACCTCGATCTCATCTACTATCCTATTTCTCTCATCTGATCACATTCTCTCTATACTCTCATCTATTCATCAATTACTCTCATATATTCTTGGTACTTTATTTGGCCATCCATTTGATTGTCTAAGATAACAAACATAATCATGCCAGACAACATTATAAAGGGTCCGATCTGGTCCTGGGAGGTGTGCTCGAAAGGCTATAACTTGTGGGGGTTTAATGATCAGGGTATACGACATAATACCCAAGTGCCATACTATCAAGATTTAATCGAAGACAATAAATCACAATACTATGTTCTCTCAGTTGACAAGAAGATCGACCAAATGTGCTATCTCGACTAGTGCACTCTTGTGCAAACATTACATGCTGTCTCGTTATATGGTCAATTCGTTATCATACTTGTTGTGCTATTTTCATGTGAAAGTGTTATCGTTCTCTTGCTATCGTTACATTATTCTCGTGACTATATTTAATCATTCTCTATAGTTATCCTGCTTGACAAGACATTAATCACTTAAAGCATGCTTGTTTATACGAGATATTAAGTCCTACTGTGCGATTATCGTTCATCCTGCGCTATTTGTTTTATACGAGATATTAAGTCCTACTGTGCGATTATCGTTCATCCTGCGCTATTTGTTATATGTGTTTCAGGTGAGTCTGATGGAAACTATCACACACACGAGGATGGGGATGAGCAAGACCGAGAGTGACCAGTCGTTTCAACAACCAAAGCTTTTAGTAGTTAGTTAGATGGATAGTTAGTTTGTAGTTGTTTTATTTTGAATAAAGTACTCTGGGCCTATAATTTTGGCTATGAATTAGTGATTGTAATAGATGATTAGCGGAATTATTAATGAAGTTAGATACTTTAACATTATTCTAATTTGTACAATGATTTGATATTTATTTCTCGCTCTATCTTATTTATTTAACTGTTTATTGCTCCGATATTCCGCGTCGAAACGTTACAACTAAAGCCATCACCGTTGCACAGTATTTAAAACATGATCTTATCATACTAAATGCAATTCTGGGAAGCAAAATGTCAGATTCGAACCAGCACCTGCACCCACATTCCAATCCCTTGTTTGTTTGTTCTTCAAAACGCAGCAAAAACAAACTGAAAGTATCCATGTACTTATGAATAAATATGGGCATAGATGCATCTGACATCACAGGGAAACTCAAAAGGAGACCTACATGTCACCTTATTGGTCTCTGCTCTATCGGCTGGGGCCAGGGTGTCCAGGTTGTGAAAGTGAGAATATAGATTCTGGTTTCTCGTCTCATGCATCCCAGCAATGTGGGGATTTTCAGTTGAAGTTGGCCAATTGAAATGAGCGAAGGAAAAAGGTTGGTGCTTACACATGTGAGCGTCTGCGGATGTGTCCGCTAGGGCCGTAAACGGAGCGGATACAGAGCAGATATGAGTTTTTCGTGTCCGTTCCGAATACGTAATCGGATAATTTGTATCCGCTCCGACTACGTAATCGAATAATTCGTGGAGCGGATATTTTAGTCGGATAATATTCGGATTCGGAGCGGATACAGATATTATCCGCTTCGAAAATATGAGACCTGATAAGAGGTATAAAGTGACTTAAAAATCAGAAAAAAATTAAAGAAATCTGTAAAATTCTAAAACACATATACATACCACAAACAACACATCCAATACCCCTCGATTTCAAGATCAAGAACAGACAACCATGTCGCATTCAACAATGGGAAAAAAGAAAAAAGAAAAAATAGATCAAACAGAAGAGAGGGAGAGACAGATTACAGTAGATCTTTTTGGAGATGTCGACTATCGTCCCTGTCAGTTCCAACAGCTCCGGCGCCCCCAGCTCAGGCAGCAGCGGCCACACCCACCACCGGGCCGTACCTCCAGAACCACAGCCGAAGCGCAGAAGCGCCGAGACTGGAACACCTTCGGGTAGTACCTCCGGAACCACCACTCGCCACTGGAGCCCGGAGGGGGGGGGGGAGCTCCGGATGAGAGGGAGAGACAGAGGGGGGGATACGGAGCGGATAGATCCTCCCCTCCGGCCCTCCCCCCCTCCGGAGGGGGGGGGGCACTAGTCATTCTCGAAGTTTAATGATTACAGTTAAAACATATTGAATTCCGAGCTCAAGTACTAAAAGCACCGAAATGTTCTCCGCACAATGCATAGAGTTTCTGAGCTTTGTCACAGAATATAACAACTACAAGAGCTCACATAATCTGCCCCTAATATGTTCAAGAGGATACAAGTGGAGATCATGAGTTGTGGGAAATGGCCATCCGAGATGGGGATGATGACTTATAATAAATCGACCAAAACAATGCTGACACATATCCCAAGCAAAGATATCCTCTTAAAGCATCAAACCAGAAACATCTTTAGTACTAGAGCCAAGGATGCGACTGCTTGAGCTAGCTGGCATTGCAAAGCACACAGTGCCTTAAATAGTTGACATAGCTTTTCAGGTGATGCCAAAATCTTTTACATCATAAAAGAATTCCTCGAAAAAAGTAAGGCAAAGAACATATTTAATCTCCTAAATTAACAAAAGCCAAAATCTAGATAGATGCTATGATGCCACACTTTTTTCCCACTGTTCGATCAAAAACCGGATGGCAATAAAAGAGTAACTTATGTTTGGTTATCCCGAACTTGAAAGTATCAAAACTTAAGTCATCTCAAGAACGAAATGGAAGTGAGAATGACAAAACGTACGTGTGATATAAAGAGTGACACCTCTCATTCCTCAAATGCTAATGTACAGTGTGCACGCCAGCCATATAAGTTCCTATTGAAGCCAGGCTAAATTTTAATTCTTTGATCTGACAGATTCATGTTATCTGTAAAAAGAAGGAAAAAAGATAAAAGGAATTTTCATGTAATACTGCATAATCATGTTCATTTCTAACAAATATATACAACTCAATCAAGAATTTCTAAATATAAACTATTATTAAAACTCTTACAAACATCAAAACCATGGTGTCAAAGTTGAAGGGCCCAGGACTATATGGCACAGGGAACCCATGGATCTTCCAATAAGGGACTATGCCCATTTGAGGCTCCAACATTCCCTCTCATGGCTAAGATGAGCCGTAAAAATTAGATTAGAAAGGAGGTGGCACAATTATCATAATGGGCCCTGACCTTGATTTTGATACCATCTTACAAATCTCAAAACTATGACATCAAAGTTGAAGAGCCCAGAACTATGCGGAACAGGGAACTCATGGATCTTCCAATAAGGGATTATGCCTATTTGAGGATTCAACACTCCCCCTCATGGCCGATGAGCTGTGTAAATTAGATTAGAAGGGAGGTGGCCCAATTAACATAATGGACCCTGACCTTGACTCTGATACCAGCTTACAAACTCCAAAACCATGGTGTCAAGGTTAAAGGGCCCCGAGTTATATGGCACAGGGAACCCATGGATCTTCCGATATGGGACTATGCCCATTCGGGGCTCCGACAAAAACATCTCAATGTTGAGATAAAACACTAGAAATGTCACATCAGGATTTGGGGGGCATGCTGACAATTTTAGTTTATTTTACAAGATCTTCTTGTAGACACGTCATTTTTGACAACATATTGAGTACATTTCATGTTATATTGCAATGACTCAAAGTGGCTCTCTTCAATTAACCACTTGAGTGATTTTTCTATTTTTTTTTCAGATTTTTCTAAGATTTTTAAGAATTTTTCTAGGGGTCGGAAGGGGTCCTCTATGCACATTTGATTTGCGACAGACACAGTGGTCACGATTCAGGAATTTGATATGCAACGGTTCAAATAGCCACGTATTTCCTTCCTATTTCTGGCGCTTAATTAATTACCATGTTTTGAAATCGCATCCATCTAATACGTCGCGTTTAAGAGTTTTTAATTTCAATTTATGGAAAATTCCAAAATTGTTTTTGGAAAGATTTTGTTTCTAAATAGAATCGTGTCCATATTGTCCGTCGCGTTTCTAACCTTCCATTATTCAAAAGATATAAAATCCCAGAAGAAGATCGATTCTTTAAAATACGCGACTGCTATGGTCGTCACGATTCAACTTTCCATTTATTAATTTGGCAAGAATCTGATCAGTATTTGAAGTGTTATAAACGCGTCGGACTATGTCGTCACTATTTGTAACGGCCTTGGATATTTATACCCAACAAGGCTCCATATCCAAGTCCGCCTCCTGCGATCGTACCGAAGTCTCGCAAGGGATAGCTGGCACAAGTGTCTAGTAAGAATATAAAAGACAATAACTACAATATAAGACACAAGAAAGTACATGTGCTCATATCTATATACAACAAAGTACAACTGTCCCAATACATTATTACATGTCCAATTAAAAGAGTACAACTACCTGGACATACCCCGAGGGAGCACAAGCTCACACTAACACAACTAACTCTACTGCTGGTGGTATAAGTTTGCCACGACTCCTCCACAAGTCACTCAAAGTCAGCTACACCTGAAGAGACTGTAAGGGAGTGAGCCTCAACAAGTCACAGGCTCAGTAGGGACTTCCCAAAAACAACAACTAAACACTGAGGAGACCTCAACCCTACAAGGGTCTCACTAGCAACACCGGTAGCCAAACCATGACATGCTCACACAAAGCATGATTAACAACAATTAACCATAAGCCTACCAATTAATACAATCTTCGGAAGTAAGGGGAAACAATAGGACTAGCTCGGCACCACTAGTCCATCCAACAGCTAAAATGCCTAGGCCACATGCCTCACAGGCAAACCACTATAACAACTGGTCGCCTAAGCTACAAGCCTCTTAGGCAACCTAACCACGTAGGGTAACATGTACCTATTACTACGAGGTACCACCATGGAATCAGAACCACGACTGTGCCAACACTAGGGCACACCTTAACGGGTAAAACATTAACCAACGAGCCATAACTCACAAGCCACGACCAATGGCAAATCACGAGTCGGAACGGAACGACGCCACCACACGGGAACAGACTACTGGTTCATGACGCCAGTATCCAACCCAGATAACACAGCACAAGAACCACCTCTCAGCCTCGCAGTCATGGACATAAGGTCCAACTACCGCTCCACAACCACAAGCCAAAGAATAGTGGAGCCTAACCAACACCACACCTACATACCACACAACTGCAGGTCCAAGCCTGGCACCTTTAGGGACTCCGGCCCGAGCTCCCTAAAGTGAGGCACTGGAAACACATGACTAGCTGGGGATCAGTGACGTCTAATGGTGTCCGTCCCCCAACCACGAGCGCGCTACAAGCGACTGCACACCCACAAACACAAGTCTCTACCCACAGTCGTCTTTCCCTCAGCCGGACGTACAACTCAAACACAGGAGTGAGGGTGTCTAGGAAGACGACTCAGACCTTAGAGGTACACCGTATTGGGACACGCCCCGAGCACAACACACGTGCCTGGCTCTCCTAGGAACCTGGGGTACCCGACTGAAGAGGTATTTCGGAATAGGCGTCGGACCACCAGACTCGACAAGCACACAAACCACGATATACATACTTATACAATCCTTTATTCATAAATTACGGTATACAAATGTTAGGATTAACTTAACACCAGTCACCGTGTGACCCTCAAGCCATCCTACACCGACACTTACATGAACCACAATAACACGTAATAACCTTGCCTGTCATTGGTCATCTCATGACCTCCATGAAAATCCCAATCCATATTAACACACGTAGTTTTCATGATCCTCTTCAAAATACCTCTTGTTTTGCTCTTTTTCGTTCATCCATGCGAGCAAATTAATTGTTGCAAGCCCTATCATGTCCATGCACCCGAACCCTCTTGTTTACGTTCAATCCTTGCATGTACTTGATCCCGTGCCCTGAATTTATTCTCATAAATACTACTTGTTATTACCTTTCAAACGCCCCTAGTTTCCCTAATTTTCATCTTGTATCCATCGCTAATTAATTCGCTGATCTTTGACTGTGCATGATTAGGTTAACGAAAAGTAACCTAGTCATAACATGCCCTATACATGATTGTTTTCTAATTAATTGTGACCAATGATAGATCTCCATGTTATCTTTTGTTTAAAACTTGTTTCATGATTTTTGAGGCTTCCTGTGATTTGATAAGCATTTTAGAGTAGCCCTGTATCGAGTTTGAAGGGAGGAACCCTATCTGGAAAAAGGGCAAAACCCCTTTTCTGGCTCGGGCAGCCTTCTGGTGTCGCGACGGCCCGACCCGCCGCGATATCAGAGGGGGTCGCGACAGGAAGAGCTGTCGCATTCTGGTCGACATGCCGCGACCTGCCCCCGGTTCACCCCAGCACCCAGTTCAGCAGAACGCGACCGGACGTAGTGTCGCGACCTGATTGCGACTGTTAACCCCGTCGCGACCTAAAACCTGATCGCGCCGGTCCGCCTTGTCGCGACCTGATCGCGACAACACCCTGCGTTTCACACAATAATGTATATGGTAAATTAGTGAAATAAATTACTAAATTCCCTATTTTAAATAATTACACTTGACTTCGTTTTACTCGCGCATTTTATACACCGTTACCGCTTCCCTCGGTCTTCGAGCACTCGAGGCACGACAGACCTAGTTTCTACACATTTCTCTTGGCATGGACTACCTCTCCACCAGGAAGACTCCTGACTAGACAAAGGAATCCTTGTCAAGGCCTCCATAAGTCTTCTTGGCTTTGGCGCACGTCCTTAGCCGACGAGCTGGTTGTACCCTTAAAACCCGTTACACCCCTAGGGATCAGTACGATCCAAACGGCTTTAGTGTTTCCTTCTTACCACGTGATCACACCGGACCATTTAGTCTATGTTCATAGCACAGCTAGTGGGCGAGTGTGACTTCTACCAGACTGCCGATACCCGACTTGGTATTGTGCAACTGTTACTATCGTGATTTAATGACGTTTTACGATTATACCCTTATCTCATCTACTATCTCGTTACTCTCATCTGTACACTTTCACTCTGTACTCTCATCTAGTTCATCTATTACTCTCATCTCTTCTTGGTACTCTATTTGGCCATACAAATTGATTGTCTAAAATAACAAGTGCTATATGCCAGTGCAATAGGGTCCGATCTGGTCTTGGGGAGAGCTCCCGAAGAGTGCCATTTCCTTGCAAGGGTTACATGATCAAGATGTGTACGGCATGCATCTAGTGCCATTTAATACTATAACAATTAATCATTGAAAATCAAAGTGCTATCTATTCAAGTGCTATACAAGTGCTATTATCGTTACATGGCCATTCTATTATCGTTATCGTTGTGCTATTTTCACTATACCAGTGCTATTGCTCTCTTGCTATCGTTACTTGCTCTACATGACTATACTCTTTCATTACCCTTCCATTTAAGACATTAATTATTTAAAGCATACTTATTCTCATGAGATATTAAGTCCTACTGGGCGTTATTCGCTCATCCTACGTATTTTATTCATGTGTTCAGGTGAGTGGGATGGTGACCACACTCACGAGGATGGGTACTAGGATGATGTCCAAGAGTGACCAAATTCAGCATCCATTTGCTTTAGTAGTTAGTTAGCATAGTTATAAGTCAGTTAGTCCTTATGTATTGGTTGGATTTCAATAAAGTACTCTGGGCCCTAGTTATGGCTCTGATCAGTTGATGTAATAGTTAGGTCATGGTGTTTAATGGAATATTAATGAAATTAGAGGTTATTTGATATTATCCAATTGAGCAATCGTTTGTCATTTATTTTATCACTCTGTACTATTTAATAACTATATTATCGCTCCGATATTCCGCGTCGGGACGTTACAATATATATATATATATATATATATATATATATATAAGTATATATAAGTTCAATTCAATTTACAAGTAAAAATTAATTGTTTATAAGACTCAAATTTATCTTATTTCAAAATTATACCCCAAGATCCTTCATAAGTTACTTGTTTAATTATTTTAGTATAATGTTTAAAATATTTAACAACTATATTAATAATTTTTATAATTATAAAATTAAATGAACTTGTTTACGAGCTTAAAAGAGCCGAGTAAACATTTGCTCATACTCAGCTCATTTATGAAACAAGTTTAAATTTTTGTTTGAGCTTGACTCATTTACCTTATTAAATGAGCTGAATTCGAATAACATTCGAGTTGAATTCGAACTACTTGTCGAGTGTATTAGTTCGTTTATAGCCCTTCCTTTCATAATTTGTGTATTTACACCCTCATATTTAATCTTTTACATTTTAGCATTCATAAGTATTTTGTACCTTAACAAAAATTCTTTAAAAATAAATAAATATTAATATTTTCTTATTTATAATAAGAAATTAATATAATTCGAGTATATTAACGAGTAACTAATCGAGTATTTTAACGAGCATATTATCAAGTATCTTAACGAGCTGTTCGCGAACGTATTCGAGTCGAGCATATCTCTATTCAAGCTCGACTCATTTATGAATCGAGCTATATTTTTGTTCAAGCTCGGGTCGTTTATTAAGAGTCGAGTTTTTATCGAGCCGAGTTTCAAGCTACTTGTCGAGTGTATTGGTTCATTTGCAACCCTAATTGCAATCTTTAATAAAACTTTATGTGAATCCTCGCAAACTGCCACTTGCCAAGTGAATATCTTTCTTCTAAAACTCTCGAAAAAATCCAATTACACACTATTCTTCCTTTACTCTTTCTTTACCCAATTGATTACCTCAGCACATTCTTACACGAATCTCTTATATCAAATTCCCATTATCATCATTACTCGCAACAACACTATTCTTAAACTCTTTACTGCAACCGTCTCTAATCACAAGGCACACTTAGTCTAGTTGTCACAAATCACTACTCCTTTGCTTGCCAGTACCTCATCTGAAGCTAATCTACCTCTCTTAATTATTCCAAATCTTTCCATATCACTAATCACATTATTATCCAAGCTGCTCCTTAACACTTATTAACACAGATCTCAAACACAGTAGTTACCTCTGCTAAGGTCCTCAACCACAATTCGCACATTTAATAATCCTTATCATACTGTTCTATTCCTCATTATAACGCTGTTCCCTCTGCTATTCCATCACATCATTATAACCTTATATCTGTCTCTGCCAACTCTGCACCTTACTAAAACTCCTTTACTTAATTCCATAACTGAATTCACTAATCCCTTCAATTTCTATAACCAAAAACCTTTAAGCAACTACACCTTAATTGCAAACTGGTACACTGGTGTAACCACTCAACTTATACCACTAACCACACCATTTCTCTGCAACTACTAACAACTGACAAGTATGCAAACAATCATACACATTTCACAAACTGGGTTTCCTCAAACCACATCTTCCCTCAGGTACTACCAATAACTGCCAAACTTATAAAAAAACAAACACACAATTCACATGATAAAATTCACGTGAAAACCACTTTAAACCACATAAAACCGCAGACTTACTACTAGTAGTGGACATTAATCCATATTTTGGGACATTGTAACCTCAATGTCTTTTCATATTCTAAATGGACTATTACTCTGATACCAACTATAACGGCCCTAGATATTTATACCCAACAAGGATCCATATCTAAGTTTGCCTCCCGCGATCAGACCGAAGTCTCGCAAGGGATAGGTCGCACAAGTGTTGTAACGCCCCGACGCGGAATATCAGAGTGATATTACAATTATTAAATAGTAAAGAGTGAGAAATAAATAAGAAACCATTGCACAAATGGGAATAATATCAAATAAACTTCAATTTTATTCATAATCCATCCAACTCCATTACATTCACTAATAACTCATCAAACTCCATGAACTAACTATTACAACTACTAATCGGAGCCAAAACTAGGGCCCAGAGTGCTTTATTCGAATTCAAACTAATACATAAAGACTAACTGACTCATGACTATACTAACTAACTACTAAATGGTGGTTGTTGATTTGGTCACTCTTGGACATCGTCCTCAGCCCCATCCTCGTGAGTGTGGTCATCTCCATCAGACTCACCTGAACACATGAAATAAATATGCAAGATGAGCGAATAACGCCCAATAGGACTTAATATCTCATGAGAACAAGCATGCTTTAAATAATTAATGTCTTTATGATGCAGGATACTAGAACGAGTAATCATGTATAGTCAAGAGAACGACTTAACAAGATAACGTGAAACAATAGCACATTCACGAGAGTATAACATCACAAGAATTGGCCACATCACGAGATAGCAAGTAAACTAGTCACGATAGCAAGTATGGGTCGGTATTCTTTCAACCCCGAGTTCAAGTAACAAACAATGATTGATTGATTGTCATAGATTAAATCTTGAGTGTCATGCGTTAGGTGTATGCCATCACCCAGATCATTAGACCCCTGCGAGTTATAGCCTATCAGGTGCTCCTCCCAAGGACCAGATCGGGCCCTTATAATGTTGCCTAGCATAGTCATGCTTGTTATCTTAGACAATCAATTGATGGCCAAGTAGAGTACCAAGAATAGATGAGAGTAATAGAAGAAATAGATAAGAGTGTAGAGTGAAAGTGAACAGAGAAGAGTAACGAGATAGTAGATGAGATAGAGGTATAATCGTAAAATAACATTAAACCACGATAGTAGCAGTTGCACGACACCAGGTCGAGTACGGCCGGCAGTCTGGTAGAAGTCACATCTGCCCACTAGCCGTGTTATGAACACAGACTAGATAGTTTGGTGTGATCACAAAGTAAGAGAGACACACTAAGGCCGTTTGGATCGTACTGATCCCTAGGGGTGTAACAGGTTTAAGGTACAACTAGCTCGTCGGCTAAGGACGTGCACCAAAGTCAAGAAGACTTATGGAGATCTTGACAAAGAGTCCTTGGTCCTGTCAGGAGTCTTCCCAATGGAGAGGTGGTCCACGCCAAGAGAGTGTGTAGAAAACTAGGGTCTATCGTGCCTCGAGTGCTCGAAGGCCGAGGGAAGAGGTAACGGTGTATAAAACGTGTGAGAAAACGAAGACAAGTGTAATTATTTAAATAGAGAATTTAGTAATTTATTTCACTAAATTACCAGATATATTATTCCGTAATTTAATTGGGTTTAATGGCAAACATGATTGTTAAGTGTGTGCAAGTGTAAGAAATCAAGAGAGCAAGTATGGTTGTACATATAGCTTTTAGATTAAATTAATGTTAACTGATCTTAATTATTCATGACAATACTTAATTTGGGCTTAAAAAGTTTAATAGACATGTATAGCAGGATTAAGAGGGTAAAAATCAAGTTCTGGTCGCTCTGTTGCTGTCACGACGTAGGGTGGTGTTGCGTTCAGGTAAGAATGGTCGACGCGATGGCAGTCAGGTAGCGACGGCTCCATCTGGCGCGTTATGGTCATGACGCACGGATAGGCCGCTACAAGTTGAACCGGCCGTTGGGGTGACCCGGGGGTCAGGTCGCGACCAGTCGACCTGTCGCGTTCAGAATGCGACGAACCCTGGTGTCGCGACCCTTTCTGAGATCATGACGGATCGGGCCGTCGCGACTTCAAAAGGTGGCCTGAGCCCAGAAAAGGAGATTTTCCCCTTTTTGGGTGGGTTCCATCCCTTCTAAACATGCTACAAGGTATTTCAAAAATCGATATAAAATCACACAGTGATCCATAAATCATGAAACTAATTTTAAACGAGAGTAGACATGGAAATCTATCATTGGTCATGATTAATTAGAAAACAGTCATGTATAGGGCATGCTTTGACTAGGTTACTTTTCGTTAACCTAAACAGGCACAGTCAAGGAATAACGATTTAATTTGCCATGGATACAAGATGAAAATTAGGGCAAATAGGGGCGTTTGAAAGATAATACAAGAAGTATTTATGAGATTAAATTCAGGGCATGTGATCGAGTATATGTAAGGATTTAATGTAAACAAGTGGTTTCAGGAGCATTGACATGACATAGATTGAAACATTTAATTCGCTCCCAGAGATGAGTGAAATGGAGCGAAAATAGAGGGCTTTCAAAGGGGATCACGAAGACTACCTAGGGTAATTTTTACACGATTTAAGTTTGAGAGATTGCCTACCTTTCACGCGTTGACAAGAATCTAGGGTTGATGACGAAATAGGAAGACGAAAATGCCAAATCTAAGCCCCTCTCCTCCAAACTCCCACATCCTCAGCCCTTCTCTTTCATCTCCCAGAGCTCCAACAACGATCTAGAGGGTGATAGGGCCGAGATTGGGGTGTTTTGATGGCTAATAGAGTCCTAAGGTCATAAAACTCTCCTCTTCTCTTCCAACTCCGAAAATCCATAATTATCTCTATTATTTCTAACATTTATCCATCTAATTGGGTAAGGAAGAGGCCTAATTTTGTGGCCAAGGGATTAGGATAGAATGAGGACTCCTATTTAGGATAATTTCCATCCATTTAGGCTTTATCTCTTCCTTATTTAATTTATTAATATTTTAACTCCGAATTTAGGTTAATTATCTCCCATCCCATGATGGGCTCTCCACATTTTGGCCCACTCTTTCATGTTTGGGCCATTAATATAACCCATTCCTAATTTTGGTTAATGGGTATTGATTTAATTCACTTGAATTCTATTTATTCCCTTTTTATTCTAATTAAATATATTTATCTCATTTATTTAATTGAAAATTTTATTTTTATTTAGATTTAAAAATCAAAATTGCTACAAGTGTCCAGTAAGAATATAAAAGATAATAACTACAGTATAAGACAAGAAAGTACATGTGCTCGTATTTGTATACAACAAAGTACAACTGTCCCAATACATTATTACATGTCCAATTAAAAGAGTACAACTACTTGGGGCATACCTCGAGGGAGCACAAGCTCACACTAACACAACTAACTCTACTGCTGGTGGTACAAGTTTGCAACGACTCCTCCACAAGTCACTCAAAGTCAGCTACACCTGAAGAGACTGTAAGGGAGTGAACCTCAACAAGTCATAGACTTAGTAGGGACTTCCAAAAAACAACAACTAAACACTGACGAGACCTCAACCCTACAAGGGTCTCACTGGCAACACCGGTAGCCAAACCACAACATGCTCACACAAAGCATGATTAACAACAATTAACCATAAGCCTACCAATTAATACAATCTTCGGAAGTAAGGGGAAACACCGAAACAATAGGACTAGCTCAGCACCACTAGTCCATCCAATAGCTGAAATACCTAGGCCACATGCCTCACAGGCAAACCACTACAACAACTGGTCGCCTAAGCCACAAGCCTCATATGCAACCTACCCACGTTGGGGACCAGTGACGTCTACTGGTGTCCGTCCCGCAACCACGAGCGCGCTACAAGCGACTGCACACCCACAAACACAAGTCGCTGCCCACAGTCGTCTTTCCCTCAGCTAGATGTACAACTCAAACACAGGAGTGAGGGTGTCCAAGAAGACGACTCAGACCTCAGAGGTACACCGTACTGGGACACGCCCCGAGCACAACACATGTGCCTGGCTCTCCTAGAAACCTGGGGTACCCGACTGAAGAGGTATTCCAGAATAGGCGCCGGATCACCAGACTCGGCAAGCACACAAACCTCGATATACATACTTATACAATCCTTTATTTATAAATTATGGTATACGAATGTTAGGATTAGCTTAACACCGGTCACCGTGTGACCCTCAAGCCATCCTACACCGACACTTACATGAACCACAGTAACACGTAATAACCTTGCCTGTCATTGGTCATCTCATGACCTCCATGGCAATCCCAATCCATATTAACACACTTATCATGAATCACATGATTCACTAACTAATAACATAACAACTCTTAACTCTACACATGCTTTTCTAACATTTGTTTAGCATAAACCACTTTAAATCATATTAGCTAACCAAGGCTAGGTCCACACTAGAACCTCACTGCCCAGCCACCACAAACCACCCTCGGAAGTTAAAACGCGTCGGACACAGGCGACGTCTCTAAAATTGCGTTGACCTATCCGGATGCCATTCATAACCTTAATGCGATAGGGCCCAATGTTGCGACCATGTCGCGACAGCCCGATCCGCCGCTTTCAAGCCAAATCGGCACCACGATCAACATTAAATTGTGTCGGACCACACCGACGCGTTCAATAAGAACGCCTCGGGTCAAACGGGTGCGTTCAAGCAACCGCCACAGCGCAACAGACAAAACCAAAATGCATCGATGCAGAGCGACGCGTTCATTCCATGAACGCGTCGGCTCACCCCGTCGTGTTTCACACACGACTGTGAGTTCAGCTCACAGACCGAACCCACCTTCTCCATAGGAGAACCCATACATACATGGTTCCAATTCCAAATTAAAGCATTATCAGGAAATCCACAATATGGCAAACCACCCACACATGCTATCACCCCCATTAAACCCCTTAAACCATTCCAAAACAGGGTAAAAAGGTAGGAAGTCTCCCTACCGGCTGAAGAAGCCTGAAGAACGCCAAAACCTCCTCGTCGTCGGCACATCCACGCTCCGAACGTCGTCCTCGCGTGGATCCCGCGCCGCACGAACCTTCAGAAGTCGAAACTGCCAGAAATCCTCTGCAGCATCGCTCCTTCGCCTGGACAGAGCCCCTTATGCTCTGTCTGGGTGAAACGAAGCACTTAAAACTCTAATCAAAATCACGTTGTGTACAGACGCCGCGTTTAACTCTTTTAAATGCATCCACCCTGTCCGACGCGAATCAAAACCCGTGCGCCATGCGTCTCAGAGTCGGTTCTTTGAATCACGACGGAGGAGACCAACGCGTTTAAATCGCGTCGTCTGACTCCGACGCATTCACAAATAGTGAACCAGCAGGCCATTTGGTCTAGAATGTCTGGCCCAAAATGCCCACACCACACACAAAAACCACACACGAGGCCCAATGACCACCTCTTGGTCATGAGCACCACTCCAAAACCATTATAAACAGATCCGAAAAGATCGAGTCATCACACTATTTCTATACTTGCTATAATTCTTGAATCAATCAATGTAAGGAAGTGTTTAAAGTGTGACGGTCTACGTCGTCGCTATTTAAATCCTTCCCATAATCGATGTTTGGAAAGGCCACAAGCTGAACTTCGAGCTAAGAAGAAAACCATTCCTCATCCGAGCTACCTCGAGCCTTCATCCATTGGAGCTTGGTCTTCTTCATCTCATGATCATTGAAGCAAAGAGGAGGATCCTTCTTCCACTTCACCCAAGCAGCAATGGGCTCACTCCATCAGACTTTCTCATTCCCTCCTTTAGTTCTTTATTTCATTTTAGTGCATTCATCACACTCAATCATCCTCACACATAACACACCATTTATTTCATACCTATATTCTTAGGGGTTTAACACCACCTCCACAAGGTGTGTTCAAGCCCATGCTCTCACGTTTTCTTCATCTTACATTTGAATTAACACCACAACTTAGGCTAATCTTCCCTTCACGTGTTTGCTTGTTTCTCTATTTTGCAAGGTAACCAATGAGCTAAGTCTTCTCTACTGGCCGGCCGGTCGGAGAAGTAAGAGTCAACCCACCACCTCAACTCCCGTGATCATTGGGTGAAGGTATGTAAACCCCGTCCTTCACTCACTCCCTTCGGTACCCTCACATACCAGGCGATCACACCTTCATCATAGTGCACACACGCACTTTCCCTCTTCTTTTTCTACACCCATTATCTTTTATTTTAAAATTCTTCTTTTTTTAATTACTCTTTGTGGAGTGTTTGAAAAAAAATCACATTCACAAATTGGCGATCACGGTGGAACTTCTTTTTATTTTAGTTGTGGTTACCTCTCCTTCGGCACCCACGTGTGCCCCTCCTTTTGACACCCACGTGTGTCCCTCCCTCTGTACCCCACGTGGTACCATTCCCTTTCCCTCGTACCCCACACGGTACTCCTTTGAGATCCCCCGTCATTACCAAGTTGTGTTAGTGTTTATTTTTCTCTCTTCCATAAAGTTTAATTAAAATTTTTAAAAAATCATAATCCTACTCCCCTCCCTATTTACTTACTTTTACCTGAAGAAAGCATCTTAATTTGACTCTTACTTCTTCAATTGGTTGGCCATCATAGCATGTTTGTTTGATTTCCTATTTTTATAACTCTCGGTTGCTCTTTGAATTGCGACGCTTTCAGATGTCGCATTTTTGTTTGTTGTGCGACGGTTTACCTCATCGCTATTTATGACAGACACCACATCGGAGGGAGTTGTCGCATCTCCTACAGCTTCTGTGAGCTGTCAGATACGTGACCAACTGAACGGTCACCGATTTATATTGAAGCGCGACGACTGAACTCGTCGCGTTTCTGTCTGTTCACAGAGAGTAGGGTTTCTATCATATTTGCATTTTATTGCATTGCAGGGCATTGTTCGACTGAGGGACCTCCTTCCCTCCTTATCCTAGAATCCAAACACCTCTCTCGGTGAGGGCTATCTCTCCATTGGACATTCCGTCTCATTGGACTAGAGAATCCTCATCGGGACCTCCGTAAGTCTCCGTACCCCGTAGATTCCCTTACGGTGGACTGAGCAGGTTGTACCATACTGGAGACCCGTGCTAGAATATCCCATCATTGAGAAAGAGTGTGCTTAGTGAAACCCAGAGTTCTCTTCATACCCATTTAGGTTCTTACCTACATTGGAGTGAAATATTTCAATAAATCCTAATCAATTGGACGTAAGCATCCCTCAAGTGTTTGATTAAAAGCTATTAACTCCTTCTCTCAAACTTGTTTGAGTAGTTGTTTGTTAATAAACCTTTTGTGCTTAATTTCATGTTGCTTCGTTCAGGAAAATCACTCAGAATGGCCGAGTACGAGGAGATGGGTTACAATGATGAGGTATATGACTCCAATGAACCACTTTCACAACTCCCCAATGAGCCCCATGTTGAGCAATCCACTTTGCAAGTCCATGCGGTGGATTCACAGTCCCTCCATCATTCCCCGAGGCATGCCACTGGAAACACCTCAGTCTCTTTCGATCTGTCCCAGCTAGTGGACCTTCTCCAAAATCTCCAACCCTCCCAACTCTGGGAGGTTCAAACTGTCTTAAAGGGGAAATCCATCCCCGAGCCAATTCAAGCCCTTCACCCCAACACGCTTATGCTGAACCTACTCGCGACTCGACGGTCCGAGCATCCCCTGCCCACTCGTGGGCCAATTATGTCACACACTCCCGCCCCCACAGTCCTGTTGGGAGGCCTTCTCTTGTCCGACCAAGCCCCTCTGCGGCAAGGCCCACTTACCCCCTTCGGGCTCCAGCCCATACTTCCGCGCCCGCTGGCGCCCCTCCCTGTTATCACTCTGTTCAAGTGAGCACACCTCAACCCCATTCTTCCGGAGTGCCTCACAAACAGTCCTCTAATCAACTCACCCAAGCACTCTTGGAAAAGGTGAGTCGATTGGAACAGGACCTAAAGAGGGTGTCTACACCCAAAGATTCTTTTGAGCTGGCCCTCCTTTCTATGCCAGTCTTCCACCTCCCTCCCTTTGAACTGCCGGTCTACCGCTGTTACAATGGCACCGACAACCCTTTCGTACACATCAAAGAATTCATGTACGAATCTTCTTTTTGGCAGAACGATAGTTGGGCCCTTGCTTTCCTATTTCGACGATCTTTAGATGGTCTCGCCCTTGAACGGTATTATTCTTTGGAACCCAGTGACGCTGAAGACTTCGAAGCTGTGCGAAGCAAGTTCTTGCAGAGGTACAGAGACTGGGTCGGTCCTTCATTATCTATCACTGACCTCATGGCTGAAAATGTAGTACCTCGGAAAATCCAGTAATTTAAAAATATAGATAAATTGAAAATTTATCAATTAATAAATTCAAACTAGTCAAAATGGGTACGCATCATTATTGCATGCATATAAAACCATATAAAAATTTCATAAAAATAATAGTTATACTTTAAATAATATTCTCTAATGACCTACCAAGAAATTTGGATATAGAAAAATCATTTTAAACATGTGGGTAGATTTTAAATAATATGGGTTGATAGCCCATTATGATAATTGGACCGATAGGTAATCTTGGCCCATGAATAAATTCTTTAATAAAAAGGTAATTAAAACTCATTAAGAACATGAGTTGTACAATTAAGCTCACATAAGTTATTGGGCCAAGAGTAAGAGCCCAAATTATTAAGGTTAGAAATATTGGCATAATAATATTAAATTGAATTGAAATAAGAAATTATTGAATAAGTGTGATAATAGATTTAAATAAGAATAAGGGTGAATAAATAGAATTAAATCAATACCCATTAAGCTAAATTAGTAATGTAGTACTCCAAAAAATCCATTAATTAAACATTATAGATAAATAAAATTTTATCTATTAATAAATTCAATTGATTAAAATGGTACGCATCATTATTGCATGCGTATAAACCCCTATAAAATTTCGTAAAAATAGTAGTTATACTTTAAATAATTTCTCTAATGACCCATCATAAAATTTAGGCGTAGAAAAATCATTTGGACTTAGTTTAAGAATTTATGCGACTTATTAGCATAATTAAGGAATAAGTCGAAGAATCTATTATTTTATGATCCAAAGTGATTATAAATTAAATAAATATATGAGTAGACTTTAAATAATATGGGATGAAAGCCCATTATGATATTTGGACCAATGGACAATCTTGGCCCATAAATAATTCTTTAATGAAAAGGATAAATAAAAACTCATTAAGTAAAGTAAGTACATAGGTTGTACAATTAAGCTCACATGAGTTATTGGGCCAAGAGTAATTGCCCAAATGATGAAGATTAGAAATATTGGCATGAACAATATTTAATTGAAATAAAAATATGAAATTACTTGAATAAGTGTGATAAATAGATTTACATAAGGATAAAGGGTGAATAATTAGAATTAAATCAATACCCATTAAGTCAAATTAGTAATGGGTTTTACTAATGGTCCTAGCATAAAGTTTTGGGCCAAATATGAAGAGTCCACCATGAGATGAGAGTTAAATAAGTGAAATTCGTACCTAAAATATTAATAAATAGAAAAGGGTTAAGGTAATGAGTATTTTAACTCTTAATCATCTTAAAAAGAGTCCTAACCCTAGTCTAACCCAATAGGACTCTATCCTAATCTAAAATAGGGATTTAGATGAGAGACAATTAGGTTAAATATAAGAGACCCAAATTAAATAGGGAAATTCGTAACTATATTATCTCTTAATTAAAAAGGGGTCATTAAAGCACTAATATGACTCATATATATCTTAATAAGAGTCCTAATCCTATCCTAAACCATTACCCACGAAATTAGACTTCTCCCTTACCCAATTAGATAGATATAGCAAGAAAAATATGAGATAATTATGAAAATTCGTAATTAAATGAGGAGGAAAGAGTTTTAGGTGATTTAGAACTCTACAAGCCATCAAAACACCCCCCATTTGACCCTGACACCCCACAATTTCGTGCTAAGACTTTTGGAGAGGAAGAGGAGAAGATCTGGACCAAGGAGCAAGGAAGGAGAAGGCTTGGAGCAAGAAGGGTTTTCATATTTTCATCATTCAACTAGGGTTTTCTTACTCCACGAAAAAGGTAGGCAATCTCTCAAGCAAAAATCATGAATAATTACCCTAGGTAGCCTTCATGTACCTCTTCAAAAACCCTATGGTTTCGTTGCATTCTGTTCATCCATTTGGGCGAATTTAATTCATGAATTCTTATTGTTACCATGAACTGAGATCTTGTGTTTTCTATAATCCCCAACGTGTACTTGCTCTCATGACTTGATAGGATTCTCAGATATACTACATCTTATTATATTTCAAACGCCCCTAGTCTTGCTTGATTTCGATCTTCCATGAGGGAGAATTAAATCTTTGAATATCTATCAGACCTGTACACTCGACCCTCCTTGTTTCCCTTTTAACCTCGTGCAAACTTGACATCATTCCATGATAAAATTATCATAAATACTACTACATGTTATCTTTCAAACGCCACTGGTTTCATAATTTTTCATCATGTATACATCTCTAATTAATTCATTGAACCCTGACTGCGCCTGTTTAGGTCACCGAAAAGTAACCTGATCAATGCATATCTAAACCTTGTCTATTTTGAAATTAATCGTGCATGTTGATAGATATACATGTCTACTTTCGTTTAAAACTAGTTTCGTGCTTGTTGGATCACCGTGCGATTTTATACTGATTTTAGAATGACCCTGTGTCAAGAGGGATCCACCCAGAGAAAAATAAAAAAAAGGCCGACATCCCTGTTATCGTGGCGGCGCGACCCGTCGCGATACGGGGAGGTCGCGGCCGGCTAAGGCGACGCGTTCATAACGCGGCTGCCTATACCGCCGCGTTCTCAACCCCGAACCGGCCAGACCAGGCCGGTTCGCCCGTCGCGCCAGGCCGCCCCATCGCGACCTGGACCGCGACGGGAACTCCCGCCGCGTTAGCAGTTTGACATGCCCATGTGCCCCGTCGCGACGTGATCGCGACGGGCACCCCCGTCGCGTTCTTGAAATTTTGGCCAGAACCTTTAATTGCTCTTATATCCCTGCTTTAAATGCCATCTAATCTTTGTACAAGTTAAACCATGTACTGTTAAGCTTAATAAATGATCTGAATATTTTTATTGGATAATATTTAAATAACTCTTATTAATTTAAAAGTCGTGAGCACGACTTATTCTATTCTCATGATTTCTTTACACTTGCACACTAAACATTGTTTATTGCCATTTGACCCTATTAAATTACTCAATAATGTATCTGGTAATTAAGTGAAATTAATTACCTAATTTCCCTATTATTTAAATGACACATGTCTTCGTTTTACTAGCGTGATTGTACACCGTTATCGCGTCCCTCTGCCTTCGAGCACTCGAGGCAAGACGGACAACGTTTCGTTACACACTTTCTCTTGACATGGACCACCTCTCCACCGGGAATACTCTCGACTGGACTAGGGACTCCTTGTCAAGGCCTCCGTAAGTCTTCTTGGCTTTGGCGCACGTCCTTAGCCGACGAGCTGGTTGTACCTTTAAATCCCGTTACACTCTTAGGGATCAGTACGATCCAATAGCCTTAGTGAGATCTCTCTTATCTTGTGATCACGCCGGACCACCTGGCCAGTGTTCTTAGCACGGCTAATGGGCGGTGGTGACTTCTTCTACCAGACTGTCGGTTCCCGACCTGGTGCTGTGCAACTGTTACTATCATGTTTTATCGTTGTTTTACGATTATACCCCTATCTCATCTACTATATCCTTGTACTCTCATCTATTCACTTTCACTCTACTATCTCGTCTATTCATCTAGTACTCTCTTGAAACTCTTGAGCTGTTGCGGCTCCCATTGCTTGTACTATACATGACTGTCTAGCGCCATAATATGGTCCGGTGACCCTACTGACTTGAATGCATAGTGTGCAGGGCACGGAGAGTGTCCGAGGGGCTCCAATCTAGTCCTGGGGGCAGAGAGCCACCCGAAAATACCTGCAGGGGCTATTTACGGTGTTCTGCATTGCACCGGTTCTGACTATCTCGACATTGGCTAGACATTGAATTGTTTTACTATTAGTCTGAGGAGTTTAGACATATTGTGCCAGTTCTGTGCTATTAGTGTGCTAGCACTGACTGATTAACATTAGTCTGAGGAGTTCAGACGAAATGTACTATCGTTAAACGGCTACTGTCCCAAAGTGACTATTGTCGTACTCGACTAGTGCACCGTTGTGCAACTATACACGCTATCTCTTTACATGCAATCTCGTTACACGCTATCTTGATATACAAGCTATCTTGTTACACGCCACCTTGATACAAGCTATCCTATTACATGTCATTTTGATACACGCTATCTTGTTATACACTATCTTGTTACACGCTATCTCGTTATGTTGTCATCCTAGTTTTGCAATACTCTTGAGAAATGTATTATCGTTCACTTGTTATCTTGTACTATTACTCTCTCAACTATACATGATCATTCTCTCTAGTTAACCTGTGTTTACAAGACATTAATCACTTAAAGCATGCTTGTTTACACGAGATATTAAGTCCTACTGAGCGTTATCGCTCACTCTTCGTTATTTGTTATTGTGTTTTCAGGTAAGTCAAGGAATGACCATACACCCAACAACGGGATTGGACTAGAGTGATGAGCGACCTGGAGTCATAGCGATGGAATGTCCTTAGTACCTTAAAGTCTAGTTAGATATTTGCTTTAGATTTCTTTTCCAATGTAATAATGTCATTGAGCCCTATGTTTTGGCTCTGAATTAGTGGTTGTAATAGTTTAGATGAATTATCAATAAAATGATGAGTTTTATTGCAATTATTGTTCATTAGTTGCTCTGATATTTGCGAATGTATGCGCAATTTACATTACCATACTCGTTGTTAATGCCTCTTCGATTTATTCCGCTGCTAAATTGGCGGGGCATGACAAGTAATGGGTTTTACTAATGGTCCTAACATAAATTGTTGGGCCCAAATATGAAGAGCCCATCATGAGATGAGAGATAATTAAGCCAAATTCAGAGTTAATTAATACATAAATTAAATAAAGGCAAGATAAATACTAAAATAGGTTGTAAATATCTTAAAAAGAGTCCTAAGTTTACCCTAACCCCTTGGACACGAAATTAGGCATCTCCTTCATCCTAAATAGGAGATAAATGCTAGGAAAGAAGGAGATAAATAAGGAAATTCGAAATTTAATAGAAGGGAAGAGTTTTAGAAGGGTAGGACTCTATTAACCAAACAAAACACTCCCAATTCGGCCCTATCAACCCATAGAATGTTTCTGGAGCTCTGGAGGACGAGGGAGAAGGCTGTGGACGTGAGGAGCAAGGTGGAGAGGCTAGGAGCAAGGGATTTTTCTTCTTCTTTTTCGTCATCAACCCTAGGTTTTCTTATCATCAAGCAAAGGTAGGCAATCTCTCAAGCACAAATTGTGTAAATTTAATCTTAGGTAGCTCATATGATCATCTTTGAAAGCTCCATGATTTCCCTATTTTTTGTGGCTCCATGAAGGAGTATTAAATGTATCAATCTCTATCATCATCTTGTACCCGAACCCTAAAGTTTGCTTGCAATCTTCGCATGTACTTGATCCCATGTCCTGTAAATATTCGCATAAATACTACATGTTCTTAGCTTTCAAATGCCCTTATTTACCCTAATTTCTATCATGTACTCATTGCCAATTAAATCGTTCTTCCATGACTGCGCATGTTTAGGTCACCGAAATATAACCTTGTTAAAGTATGCATAAACCTTGTCTGTTTCCTAATTACTCATGCCTGTTGATAGATCTAGAGTCTACTTTCATTTAAAGCTAGTTTCATAATTTTTGGATCCTCGTGCGATTTTATATCGATTTTAGAAGAGCTCAGTATCATGCTTTGAAGGGAAGGACCAAAACCCAAAAAGGAAAAAAATCCCTTTTCTGGGTCGGGCCGCACCTCTGAAGTCGCGACGGCCCGACCCGTCGCGACCTCAGAGGGGTCGCGGTTGGCCGGACCATCGCGATAAGAACGCGACGGCTCTCCCCCGAACCGGGCCAGGCCGGCCGGTTCGGCTGCCATGCCCGGGACCCCCGTCGCGACTTGAATCGCGACGGGCACCCCCGTCGCGTTCTCAGAATTGCTGCCAGAACCCGAAATTACATCTATGCCCCTACTATTTATGCCATTTAACCCTTGTTTAAGTTAAATCATGTACTGTTAAGCTTAGTAATTGACCTGAATATTTTTATTTGTTAATATTTAAATAATTCTCATTAATTAAATGCCATGTGCACGATTTATCATACTCTCACGATTTCTTTACACTTGTATAGACTTAACATTAATGTTTGCCATTTTGACTCTATTAAATTGCTCAATAATATATCTGATAATTAAGTGAAATTAATTACTAAATTCTCCATTTTATTAATGACACTTGTTTTCGTTTTATTCGAGTGTTTTGTACACCGTTATCGCGTCCCTCTGCCTTCGAGCATTCGAGGCAAGACGGACAACGTTTCGTTACACACCTTCTCTTGACATGGACCACCTCTCCATCGAGAATGCTCTCAACTGGACCAGAGACTCCTTGTCAAGGCCTCCATATGTAGCACCCTTGATTTTTAAAATCTAAATAAAATGAAATTTTATTTTAAAATAAATAAGATAAATAGATTTAGTTAGAATAAAGGGGGAATAAGTGAAATAAAAAGAAATTAAATCAAGCCCATTAAGTTAAATAAATAATGGGTTGTGTAATTGGCTCAAATACAAAAATAATGGGCCTAATAAAGAGGAGCCCATCATGGGATGGGAATTAAATATCCCAATTTCGGATTTAATTAATTAATTAATAGTAAAGGACTAGGATAAGCACTAAATAACTTGTAATTATCTAAAACAAGAGCCCTTAGCCTATCCTAGCCCCATGGCCACGAATTTAGCTCTCTTCCCAACCCCATTAGGCAGATAAATGAAGGAAAATAGGAGGATAATTACTAATTTTTGGAGTTGGAGGAGAGAGAAGAGTTAGAAGATGGTAGGACTCTATTAGACATTAAAACTCCACTATTTCGGCCCTAGCATACCCTAGATCGCTGCTGGAGACTTGGGAAACGAAGGAGAAGGGCTGAGGACGAAGAGGCAAGGAGGAGAGGAGCTAGAACAAGGGATTTCTTTTTCATTTTTCGTCACCAACTAGGGATTTCTTTACTCTGCGAAAAAGGTAGGCAATCTCTCAAGCCAAATTCGTGTAAAAATTATCCTAGGGAGATTTTATGATTCCGTGTAAAAGTCCTCTGGTTTCGCTCTATTTCGATCTCCCATGAGGAGAATTAATTCTTTGAATCCATGTCAGATCTATGTACCCGACCCTTCATGTTTGCTTTCAAACCTCGTGCATACATGATCCCATGCCATGAGAAAATTCTCATAAATACTACATCATGTTAGCTTTCAAATGCCCCTAGTTTCCCTAATTTTGATCATGTATCCATCGCTAATTAATTCGTTGAACCTTGACTACACATGTTTAGGTCACCAAAATATAACCTGATCAAAGCATGACTAAACCTTGTCTATTTTCAAATTAATCATAAATGCTGATACATCTATGTGTCTACTTTCGTTTAGAATTGGTTTTGTGATTTTTGGATTATCGTGCGATTTTCTATTGAATTCAGAAAGACCCTGTATCAAGCAGGATCCGCCCTGGAAAAAGGGAGAAAGGGCCGGACCCTTCTGATATCGCGACGGCGCGACCCGCCGCGGTATCAGTAGGGTCGCGCCCTGCAGTCGTGTCGCGTTTAGAATGCGGCAGCCTGAGCCGCCATGATTTTTAGCGCGAACCGGGCCAGGCCGACCGGTTCGACTATCGCGCCTGGGCCGACCGCCGCAACAGTAATCGCGGCCGGGACCCCCGACGCGTCTTTAGTGGAGTCGCGCCGCTTAACCCCATCGCGACTTGATCGCGACGGGTCACCTCGTCGCCTTTCCAAAATTTCTGCCAGAATTTTATATTATGCATATACTCCTATTGTTTAGGCTATAAGACCCTTATTTAGCCATGATTAAGCCATATTATTGGTAATTCGACCTGGTACATTAATAAATGATAATAACTACATAAATTTAATTATTTAAAATCCATTTGCACGATTTATCATATTCTTATGATTTCTTTACACTTACACACACATAACATTAGTATTTGCCATTTGACCCTAATAAATTATTCAATAATGTATCTAGTAAATTAGCGAAATAAATAACTAAATTTTCCTATTTAATTAAATATAATTGTACATTTTATACACGCGTTTTACATACCGTTACCGTTTTCCCTCGGCCTTCGAGCACTCAAGGCACGACGGACCAGTTTTCTACACCCTTCTCTTGACTTGGACACCTCTCCATCGGGAATACTCTCGACTGGGCCAGGACTCCTTGTCAAGGCCTCTGTAAGTCTTCTTGGCTTTAGCGTACGTCCTTAGCCGACGAGCTGGTTGTACCCAAAAATCCGTTACACTTTAGGGATCAGTACGATCCATGGCCTTAGTGTGATCTCTTCTTACCTTGTGATCACACCGGACCATCTAGCCTGTGTTCATAGCACGGCTAGTGGGCGGTGGTGATTTCTACCGGACTGTCGGCCCACGAGGGTGTGCCGTGCAACTGTGACTATCGTTGTTTCTCGTGTTTTTACGATATTGTCCCTATCTCGTCTACTATCTATATCCTCTCACCTGTTCATGTTCTCTCTACACTCTCGTCTATCTCGTCTACTACTCTCATCTATTTCTTGGTACTCTATTGGCCATTCTTGTGATTGTTTACGATAAAGAAATGACTAATGCCAGTGCAATGAGGCCCGATCAGGTCCTGGGAGGAGCGCCCGAAAAGTGCTAGTGCCCATGGAAGTTAAATGATCAAGGATGTGTTACGACATGCATCCAACGCTATCATACTATCAAGATTAATCTATGACAATCAAAGTGCTATCTATACAAGTGCAATTGTTATCGTTACTAGTGCATCGTTGTGCAATTTACATGCTATATCGATACATGGCCATTCTATTATCGTTCTCGTTGTGCTATTTTCCCTATGCCAGATGCTATTGTTCTCTCGTTATCGTTACTTGATCTACATGACTATTCTCTCTAGTTAATCTGCCTTAAGACATTAATTATTTAAACCATGCTTGTTCTCATGAGATATTAAGTCCTACTGGGCGTTATTCGCTCATCCTGCCTATTTATTTAATATGTTTCAGGTGAGTCGGATGATGACCACACTCACATGGATGGGACTGAGGACGATGCTCAGGAGTGACCCGATCAACCGTCTTGACATAGTCATAGTATAGTTATGAGTTAGTGAGTCAGTTAGTCTTTATGTATTAGTTAGATTTTCAATAAAGTACTATGGGCCCTAGTTTTGGCTCTGATACGTTGATGTAATAGTTAGTCAATGAAGTTGATGAGATATTAGTGATTGTAATGGAGTTTGGTGGATTATTAATGAAATTTGAGTTTATTTGGTATTATTCCATTTTTGAAATGGTTTGTCATTTATTTCTCGCTCTATACTATTTAATAACTATAATCCCGCTCCGATATTCCGCGTCGGGACGTTACAGTTTTATGGTATCAGAGCCTATGTTATTCTTAAGTATAGGATGATCTAGGTTTGACCTGCCTTGACTTAGAGTCTAATTCCATACCTATGTGAGATGGGTAGAACCTTGGGTAATAAGATAAAAAATGAACTCAGACATGCACAAACTTAGTGCAAACTCAACGACTTACAATTAAACTCTCTTTTGAAGGAACTTAAATCACAATAATGGCAGCGGAGCGTGCACAACTCCGTGATATGCAATAGACCATTTAGCAGCTTACTCAGGCCTTACTCCAGGCTGTTGGAGCCAACAATAACAACAACCGTGGTGCTGGAGACTTGCACCGAAACTTCCGCAACCTGAATCCACCCCGATTCAGTGGAACCACAGATCCTGATGAGGCAGAGAATTGGCTAAAAGAAATTGAACGCATTTTCTGCGTTATGCAGTGCACGGATGGTGACAAGATATTATTAGCAACATTCTAGTTAGAAAGGGACGCCCGTGCGTGGTGGGAGTCCATAGAGGCTACAAGGGCAGATACACAATTTACCTAGAATGAGTTCAATGAGCATTTCAACTCCAAGTATTTTTCAGAACGAGTCCAAGAAAGGAAAGCCTCTGAATTTGCAGCCCTCAAGTAAAAGAATCTCACTGTTGCTGAGTATGAAGCTCAGTTCTCTCGGTTGGTGCGCTATGCCAATCACCTGGTAAGCACTGAAAGAATGAAGGCAAAGCACTTTCTTAATGGACTCAGGCCCGCATACATCACACAGCTAGCACCTATGGACATTCAAACTTATCCAGAGATGGTCAGAAGGGCACAGTTACTAGAAGATGCGACCGATCTTACTGATCGCATCAAGGACAGAATGGTAAAGAAGGAGCAGACATCCGGAGCACCGAGCAAGCCCTTTAATGGCAAGAAAAGGCCGTTAAGTATCACTGACGGGCTAAGCCAGGAGCGGAAGCCCAAAGTCCCCACCCCTACTACTCCGAACAATAAGCCCAAATGCAGGCACTGTGACAAGCTGGGTCACATGATAGAGAGTGCTGGAGGAAGGCAGGTGCATGCCTTCATTGTGGGAGCAGAGAGCATCGGATTCCCGAATGCCCATTGCTTAAAGAGAATGAAAAGCGTCCTATGGGACAGAAGAAGCCCGGCCGACTGTAGGCTCTGCAAGAAGTGGACACCACCGAGGAAGGTGGAGTGGTGGAAGGTACACTACCAGTCTTTTCTCAATCAGCATTTGTTTTGTTTGATACTGGCGCAACCCATTCGTTCATATCACAAGCATTTACTGATACATTAACTGAACAACCTGCATCTATGGAATTTGAATTGCCTGTCACGACACCACTTGGGGAAAATACTCAATTGAATAAGTATTTTCCATTAGCTGATGTTAAGATTTGTGATCTTAACCTTAGAGCTGACCTAATCTGTATGCCCATGGAGGGCTACGATGTCATTCTGGGAGACGATTGGCTATCCACGTATGGGGCTATGGTGGATTGTAAAAGTGGAAAGATTACTTTTAGTGAATCCCCAAAGCTGACCTTCACGGGACGTAGACACAAGAGGCACTTGTGTCTCGTCTCTGCTATCAAGGCACAAAACATGATAAGAAAGGGTTGTGTGGCATTTCTTGCCGCAATTGTGGTAGAAAAGAAGACAATTAAGTTATCAGACATTCATATAGTACAAGAATATTCCGATGTGTTTCCCGATGAGCTACCAGGCATTCCACTCGAGAGAGATGTGAATTTCTCAATTGATCTCGTACCTGGAGCTGCACCGATATCACGCCAACCTTACAGGATGTCCCCCGCTGAATTGAAAGAATTGAAAGAGCAATTAATAGAACTGCTAGAAAAGAGATTTATCAGGCCAAATACTTCTCCTTAGGGAGCACCATTGCTGTTCGTCAAGAAGAAGGACGGATCTATGAGGTTATGCATCGACTACAAGCAGTTGAATAATCTCACTATCAAGAACAAGTACCCTCTGCCTCGTGTCGATGAATTATTTGATCAGATATCAGGAGCCAAATATTTTTCTAAGATTGACCTTAGATCGGGATATCATCAGATGAGAATTAAAGATGCAGATATTTACAAGACGGCTTTCAGGACCAGGTAAGGTCATTATGAATTTGTAGTCATGCCTTTTGGACTAACCAATGCTCCTGCAGCTTTCATGCAATTAATGAACAACATCTATCGGCCCTACCTCGACAAGTTCATAGTGGTTTTTATTGATGATATTCTCATATACTCCAAGACCAAGGAAGAGCATGAGGAGCATCTGAGGTTCGCTCTGCAGATCTTGCGGGACAACAAGCTCTACGCCAAATTGAGCAAGTGTGAATTCTGGCTCGAGGAGGTGTGTAATGCCCTAGAAATTCAAGGTGTTAACAAATAGAAATAAATTGGTTAAAATACCTTAGGAATGTTATTAAATTGTGATAATTAGAGGATAGGTATAATTAGTGGTAATGAACATTACCCCAATGTCGTACATCGAAGTGCGCGCTCCCACAGAGCGACACTGGAAAACGACAACGAAATAAAAATCCGAGAACATCATAATTTCCAGAAAAATGTGGAGAAGTCAAATATGTAATTATCCGAATTTTTCGACGCACGGATTTCGAGATTAAGTCGACGCGACTATTTTTTGGGTGATTTTTCACCTACTGTAAAATAAATTCTAAAAATTAAAATAAATCACCATAATTTGTAAAACCATCATATTAGTCTATGGTTAAAATTTCATTACAAATGGACACCATTTGGATGTGTTTACATAGTGAATATTGGACTAGTTGAATTATGGAACAATTACGGTAACCATTTTCTGGGATTTTACGGGAGCTTACGTGTGAAGCCTTGAGGAGGCCAGCACACATTAGGATAAGGATAGAACTTGAGTTAAAATTCTTCTTGATGGTGGATGAGGTGTAGGTGTGAGGTTGGATGCATGGGACATGTGTAAACAGTAAAAACCAAGGGGTTTTACCGTTTACACCTGTGCATGGGAGGTGTCTTCACCAGGGGAACTTGGCTGGGCTATAAAAGCCACTCCCTCTGCTGAGTTCGATCCTTTCTACTCTTTGGTTTCTGTCCCTGTTCTTGCTATTCTCTACTCTTGGCTGCTAGAAGGGTTGTGGAGGAGCTCCTTAAACTGTTGCTAGGGAGCTGTTGCCGTGCATCTGCAACTGCACCGACCTCTGCTCTTGTGTGCCACTGTAGCTGCTTAATTGGCGTGGGCATTGCTGGCACATCATCGACTGTGGGGAGAAACTTTTCCTCTGCTGGTTTAGTTGCCTTCGTTAAGAACGTGTGAGGAATTACCTGTTCACCAAGGTAGGATTCATCTCTCTATGGTTCAGTTCGGGTTTTGTTCATATGTCACAAGGAATTCGTATGAACGAATAAGTGACTGTACTTGTGACTCTCTGTTTTCCCTTCTGTTCATGGTAGAATTACTCTTTTTGGGGAAGGAACAACTTGATTCTATTTAGAATTCGATTCATATTCTACCTTTGATCTTTGTTCATGATCTGGAGTCATGTAGAAGTTCTAATATCTATAGAACTATGAGAGAACTTTTACTTAACTAATAGGTATCTCAAGCTTTGATTTAGATCTATGAAACACTTGGAGTTTTAGTGTTTATCTTGTAAGAATCCTCCCAAGGAACCATTGCTGTCAAGGTTCTACTTCTAGTACTAAACTATGTTTAGTTTCAAACAAGTCAAGTTTGAATTGTAAACCCCTTCTTTTATCTTGTTTGTTCGGTTTATAAATCCCTATGAGAACTCTAATTAGACTCTTCTATTTGATATCAAACATGTTTAGGTTCATAAGTTCTATAGTTAGGGTGTTTAGGATAGATTTGAAGCCATTTTTAAAAGTTCTGCAGCCACCTGTCGACAGCCGGTCCAATCTGTCGACAGGCGCATGTCTGACAGAACTTCAGGTTTCTGGACTGTGTGGATCTGTCGACAGATCCCTTGCTGCTGTCAACAGATACACACAGAGCCAGACAACCTGAACTCTGTCTGCTCTCATTTGTCGACAGCCCCTTCTTGGCTGTCGACAGGTACCATGCTGATTCGGATTTCTGCACTCTTTCATGTCCGAATCCATGCCAAAACTTCATCCTAAAAGCCAAGGAAGTTACCCTCTCATTTACCTTGATATTTACTGTCATTTTACTGCAAAGTTCATCCACTTTGAGTACCTTAACTTTCCTTGAATTGTTTCTAAAGTTGTCAATTACGAATAGTACTCCGATTGAGTCTATTCTTCGGTATTCGGTAATTAGGTCTATAAAATCTGAACACCTGAGAGTTCATATGCTTGAACACATTATGAGATGTGAATAAATGGAGATGACATTATTGGGTCTTTGTACCCCCGTGATTTTTATGCCTGTGCAAATAGGGCTAGTCCAGTCCTGGGAGGAGCCCCCGAATTCATTTTCGGACCACGTGGAATGATAAGGATGTCTGGATGTCTGGCATTGCATCAACTATTTTCTGAATATAGTCATCAGAATTCCAGTACTATGTAGATGATATGTGAATCAATTCTCGAGCTATATATCTGAGCATGATCTGAGTTTTACTGTCATTGCATCAAGCTTACTGTCCTGAAATCTGGTGTGACTCTCTTTGATATTCTGCCCTTGTCTTGGTTATCATGTATACATTCTTGAACTATCAACTGAACTATGGAATTTGAATTCTACTGGGCTAGTTAGCTCATTATTTCCTACCATTTTCAGGTAATACAGATGGGGATGACGTTTAAGGGTCTGAGTGCTGAGTGGACCGACGTGACAAGCAAAGCCAACTAGTTTCTACTTTTGTTTAGTAGTGTGAAATGAGATATGTAAATTAAGTTTGTTTTGATCTACTCCTCACTTAGTTGTTATGAGGAGTATCTATGTAATTAAACTTCCGCGTTATGACGTTATGAATGGATAAAGAAATATTACTTTTGTACCTGTTTTTCTGTCACTCCCGATAAATAGCCTTTTATTAGGACGTGACAAGGTGTCATTCCTAGGCCATGTTATTTCCAAAGATGGTATCGCTGTCGATCCTTCCAAGGTAGAAGCTGTGCTGAACTGGGAAAGGCCGACCAATGTCACAGAGATAAGAAGCTTTCTTGGACTGGCTGGTTATTACAGACGGTTCATAAAGACTTCTCCAAGATAGCTGTACCTCTTACGCGTCTTACGGGGAAAGAGAATCCCTATGTCTGCTTTGGCGTAATCCAGCTGGTGATGTTCTCCTCAGTTTTGCTTTCTTCTATGGGCATGGCGACAGTCTGCTTGCAGAGGCTCGTGCACTTTCTGATGGATTGCGTTTGGCTATGCTTCACGATCTCAATATTACTTCAGTATAATCTGATTCACTTGTTTTGGTTCAGTCTTTCATACATGATAAATGCCCTTCCTGGAGGTGTACTTGGTGGTGGAGGTTGGCTCGGTCCCTGTTGCATGAGATGCAGGTCGGCGTTTTTCACTCTTACAGGGAGCCTAACAGGGTGGCCGACGCCTTAGCTTCATATGCCTGTGATAGACAAGAGAGTTCTGTCTTTACATCATCTAGCATCCCAACCATTTGTAAAGGTTCAATTGTACTTGATAAAACTGGACTACCTTCCCTTAGACTAGTTTAATTTCTATTTTTTCAGGGGTTTGCCCCGCTGGTATTTGTACTTTTCCTCTTCATTATATATTATATCTAGGCACAGGACATGGCTAGGGGAGTGAGAACGTTCTCCTCTGCTGGGGGAGTGCGCACTTAGCTAGCTCACTGTCCTGTGCTCCTTTTGCTTAAAAAAAAAAATCCCTATGTCTGGAGCAAGGAGTGTGAGAAGAGCTTCCAGACACTGAAGTAATTGTTGACATCTGCACCTGTCCTCGCGTTACCAGTCGAGGGCGCAGGATTCTCAGTCTATACTGATGCATCTGGAATCGGTCTAGGCTGCGTGCTCATGCAGAACGAAAAGGTGATAGCGTATTCTTCAAGGCAGTTGAAGCCACATGAAGTCAACTACCCAGTCCATGACTTAGAATTAGCTGCAGTGGTTTTTGCGCTCAAGATCTGGAGGCATTACCTATACGGGGAGCAATTTATTATCTACTCCGACCACAAGAGTTTGAAGTATTTATTTTCTTAGAAGGAGCTCAATATGCGACAACAGAGATGGCTGGAGTACTTGGAAGATTTTGATTTCAATATCCAATATCACCCAGGCAAAGGTAATGCAGTAGCTGATGCACTAAGTAGAAAGCCAGTAGCTTCGTTATCATGTCTAGCCATGGGCGAGATGCAATTATTAGAACAGTTTGCCAGTCTGGATCTGAACATTGAGAAGAGAAGTGATAAGATGTTAGTGGCTAATCTTAAAGCTCAACCCGACATTTTTGTCGAGATCAGAGAGCAGCAGGCTAATGATCCATTCCTAGTCCGAGTCAGGGAGACCATAGCTGACAAGCCGTATTTCTCCATCGCTGAGGATGGAAGAATACTATTTCAAGCGAGGACCTGCGTGCCTGACAATGAGGAGCTGAAGAGAAAGCTAATGGATGAATCCCACAAGACCAAGTATACCATTCATCCAGGCACAACCAAGATGTACCAGGACATGAAAATATCATTTTGGTGGCCAAACATGAAGCGTGAGGTGGCTGAGCATGCCGCATACTGCCTCACATGCCAACAGGTGAAAGCCGAACACCGTTGTCCTGCGGGTGTACTCAGACCCCTGGACATACACGAGTGGAAGTGGGATAGTATCAGCATGGATTTCATCATGGGTTTACCCCGAACTCGTGGTGGACTTGATGCTATTTGAGTTATTGTGGATCGATTAACTAAGTTCGCACATTTCCTTGCCATTAAAAGCACCTGGAGTGTCGACGTGCTGGCAGCCCTCTATGTGAAGGTGATAGTAAGATTGCATGGAGTCCTAGTATCCATTGTCTCAGACCGTGATCCCAGATTCACTTCTAGATTTTGGAAGGGACTTTAGACGGCATTGGGAACCAAGTTAAATTTCAATACTGCTTTCCACCCCCAGACGGATGGACAGACTGAAAGGACAAATCAGATAGTGGAGGACATGCTACGTGCCTGCACTATAGATTTTAAAGGTTATTGGAATGAACAGCTGTCCCTAATTGAATTTGCCTACAACAGCAGCTATCATGCGATCATTAAGATGACACCTTTTGAAGCACTATATGGCAGAAGCTGTAGATCACCTATGTGCTGGAACGAGGTAGGTGAACAACAATGGCTAGGACCAGACATGGTGCAAAGCACTAGTAGAGATATACATATTATCAGAGACCGGATTAAGGTAGCTCAGTCCAGGCAAAAGAGCTATGCAGACAAGAGAAGACGGGACTTAGAATTTCAAGCCGGAGATCATGTGATGCTGAAAGTATCCCCGACCAGAGGATTCTAAAGGTTTGGGATGAAAGGTAAATTGAGACCGCGATTCATAGGTCCATTTGAAGTGTTGGATAGAGTTGGCGAGGTGGCATACCGACTAGCACTACCTCCCCATTTTCCACCGTACATAATGTTTTCCATGTGTCAATGTTGAGGAAGTACGTGTATGATCCGTCACATGTAATCAACTACGATGACATTATTTTGAACAAGGACATGGCCTATGAAGAAAGGCCAGTGAAGATTTTGGACAAGAAGATGCAACAGCTTCAGAATCGATCTATACCCATGGTCAAGATACTGTGGAGAAATTACGAAGTTGAAGAGGCCACGTGGGAGCCCGAAGCATTAATGCGACAGAACTACCCGGAGTTATTCAGTAAGTCACTCTTCCTCTCACGATCATATGAATTTGGGGACCAAATTCTTTTTAAGAGGGGGGATTTAACACACTTGATTTTTAAATCTAAATAAATGAAATTTTATTTTAAAATAATAAGGTAAATAGATTTAGTTAGAATAAAGGGGAATAAGTGAAATAAAAGAATTAAATCAAGCCCATTAAGTTAAATAAATAATGGGTTGTGTAATTGGCTCAAATACAAAAATAATGGGCCTAATAAAGAGGAGCCCATCATGGGATGGGAATTAAATATCCCAATTTCGGATTTAATTAATTAATTAATAGTAAGGACTAGGATAAGCACTAAATAACTTGTAATTATCTAAAACAAGAGTCCTTAGCCTATCCTAACCCCATGGCCATGAATTTAGCTCTCTTCCCAACCCCATTAGGCAGATAAATGAAAGAAAATAGGAGGATAATTACTAATTTTCGGAGTTGGAGGAGAAGAGAAGAGTTAGAAGATGGTAGGACTCTATTAGACATTAAAACTCCACTATTTCGGCCCTAGCAAACCCTAGATCGCTGCTGGAGACTTGGGAAACGAAGGAGAAGGGCTGAGGACGAAGAGGCAAGGAGGAGAGGAGCTAGAACAAGGGATTTCTTTTTCATTTTTCGTCACCAACTAGGGATTTCTTTACTCCGTGAAAAAGGTAGGCAATCTCTCAAGCCAAATTCGTGTAAAAATTATCCTACGGAGACTTCATGATCCCGTGTAAAAGCCCTCTAGTTTCGCTCTATTTCGATCTCCCATGAGGGAGAATTAATTCTTATTTGAATCCATGTCAAATCCATGTACCCGACCCTTCATGTTTGCTTTCAAACCTCGTGCATACATGATCCCATACTATGAGAAAATTCTCATAAATACTACATCATGTTAGCTTTGAAATGCCCATTGTTTCCCTAATTTTCATCATGTATCCATTGCTAATTAATTTGTTGAACCTTGACTACACATGTTTAGGTCACCAAAATGTAAACTGATCAAAGCATGCCTAAACCTTGTCTATTTTCAAATTAATCATACATGCTGATAGATCTATGTGTCTACTTTCATTTAGAACTAGTTTCGTGATTTTTGGATCATTGTGCGATTTTCTATTGAATTTAGAAAGACCTTGTATCAAACAGGATCTGCCCTGAAAAAAGGGAGAAAGGGCCAGACCCTTCTGATATCGCGATGGCGCGACCCGCCGCGGTATCAGCAGGGTCGCGCCCTACAGTCGCGTCACGTTTAGAACGCGGTGGCCTGAGCCGCCGCGATTTTCAGCGTGAACCGGGCCAGGCCGACCGGTTTGGCTGTCGCGCCCGGCCCGGCCGCCGCAACAGTAATCGCGGCCGGGACCCCCGACGCATCTTTAGTGGAGTCGCGCCGCTTACCCCGTCGCGAGTTGATCGCGATGGGTCACCTCGTCGCCTTTCCAAAATTTCTGTCAGAATCTTATATTATGCATATACCCCTATTGTTTAGGCTATAAGACCCTTATTTAGCCATGATTAAACCATGTTATAGGTAATTCGACCTAGTACATTAATAAATGGTAATAATTACATAAATTTAATTATTTAAAAGCCATTTGCACGATTTATCATATTCTTATGATTTTTTTACACTTACACACACATAACATTAGTATTTGCCATTTGACCCTAATAAATTATTCAATAATGTATCTGGTAAATTAACGAAATAAATAACTAAATTTCCCTATTTAATTAAATACAATTGTCTTCATTTTATACACACGTTTTAAATACCGTTACCGTTTTCCCTCTGCCTTCGAGCACGCTAGGCATGACGGACCAGTTTTCTACACCCTTTCTTTTGACTTGGACCACCCCTCCATCGGGAATACTCTCGACTGGGCCAGGGACTCCTTGTCAAGGCCTCCGTAAGTCTTCTTGGCTTTGGCGTACGTCCTTAGCCGACGAGCTGGTTGTACCCAAAAACCGTTATACTTTAGGGATCAGTACGATCCATGGCCTTAGTGTGATCTCTTCTTACCTTGTGATCACACCGGACCATCTAGCCTGTGTTCATAGCACGGCTAGTGGGAGGTGGTGAATTCTACCGGACTGCCGGCCCACGAGGTGTGCCGTGCAACTGTGACTATCGTTGTTTCTCGTGGTTTTTACGGTATTGTCCCTATCTCGTCTACTATGATCACCTGTTCACGTTCTCTCTACACTCTCATTTATCTCGTCTACTACTCTCATCTATTTCTTGATACTCTATTGGCCATTCTTGTGATTGTCTAAGATAAAGAAATGACTAATGCCAGTGCAATGGGGCCCGATCAGGTCCTGGGAGGAGCGCCCGAAAAGTACTAGTGCCCATGGGAGTTAAAATGATCAAGATGTGTTACGACATGCATCCAGCGCTATCATACTATCAAGATTTTCACGTCCTAATAAATTAAACTACTTATCGGAAGTGACAGAATATAACATACATCACGGAAAGACACGATATCCATTCATAAAAGATAACCTCATAAGTGTCTTATTACAAAAGTTTCCTCATTTATCTCATGAGGAACAAGTCAACAGAACTTATTACATCACATTTACTATGCTAAACACTATAGAAAACCATCGTAATTAGCTCCTTGTAGGTTGGTAGTTCACTCAGCACACTATTCCCCTTAAACATTCGTTCCATCTGGATTACCTGAAAAATAGAATTCTGTGAGCTAACTAGCTCAGTAGGATTCAAGTCTAAATCAAGGAGATCAAGATACAAGGTAAGTGACAAGAAGTTATACATGTAATCATGCTTTTGCAAACTAAACTGAGATTGCTATCTGACACTAGATAGCAAGTTATGGAACAATGAACTCAAGATTCAAGGATTCATAGTAACATTCACGAATTGTATTAAACTCATATGAACACACAATAACATGAAATGATGACCAATCAAACACTTAATGATGCTATGCCAAACATCCACTAATCCTTTATCGTTCCGCGCGGCCACTTAAACGAATTCGGGTGCTCCTCCCGGGCTGGACTAGCCCTTATTTGCCAAGCATAAACTCTTAGATTGAGTCCAAGACTCTCAATTTGTCATCACCACACTCTTACCTTTGTAATGAATCAAGAAACACAAAGGTTTTACTCATAATCACTCAAGGTTTCATACAAGGAACAAGGAACTTGATTCCGACATTGATTTCTCAAATGACAATCTCACGAAGGCAATTATGTTCGGAACTTGTAGTAATAACTCAAGGTGACAAGAAGGTTAACTTGACTGGTTTAAATGGTTGTTTTGGTAGTAAAATACATAATCTAAAGGTATACTAACAAGTAGAACAAAAGAGTATGATTTTCATGAAAGAACGGGGTCAAAACAAGGCTAGAAACAAGGTTTGGTCATGATCTGTCGACAGGCCTTGGTCTGCTGTCGACAGGGGCTGCACTGCCAGAGCTGGGTTTTCAGCTCTGTGTGTATCTATCGACAGACAGCATGGATCTGTCGACAGGTACACTCAGCTGAAAGTTCTGGGTTCTGGCCAGGGGTTCCTGTCGACAGGCAGACCTTCGTCTGTCGACAGGGGCTGTGTAACTGACTGAAGGCTATTCCATTCAACCTCCAATGGTTCTATAAGTTGCTCTAATGATCCTAACATGATTTGGACCCTAACAAGTGTGGTTTCAAATATAAAACTCATGTAGACATGTTCTGAAAACTGAAGATCATGGACTTATTTACAAGGGTGTTCTAGCTAAAGGTGAACTTAAAGAGGATAATGGAAGTACTACTTCTTAGAACTCTTTTCCTCCTCATCTTTCTATGTGAGTCTTATATGAATTGAACCAACTAATGAGTCTTTTCATACCTCAACACATTAAGTTAACTAAAAGTAGAAAATCATTGAGGTTCTATCTAATCTACACATAGAAGCAACACTCTAATTTGTGTTGAATGGTTTGAAGATAACAAGATGTAGATACTTATGACTTGTGGATCAGCTAAAACATGATGACATATTGATTTCCTATCATGAACATGATTTCTAAACCTTGGTAACAATAGGATCAATATCAAGTTTCCAGATTTCACAAATGTCTGGATTTTTAACATTGGTCTTAGATTTCTTCATGCCACCACCCAGAGAATCCAAGTGAGGTGGTAGAAGAAATTGGAAAGATCAAGAGGAGAATCCTACCTTGTTGAAGTGAGAATAGATCCTTGGCTTCAGAAATCCACAGAAATATAAGGAAGCAAAGCACACTTGCACGAAGAGAAGTTCCACAGCAATTCACCCCAAGGAGATGAACCAGAACAACCGTTGAAGCTTCCTCAAAGAAATTGATAGCTCAATTCACTAGAATGGCAGTGAAGTGGAGAAACTTCTGAAGTAACACACACACACCAGTTAAAAGAGAAAAAGAGGTGTGTACGATGGTGATGGAGGGTTTTTATAGAACCAAACTGGTTACATGCACATGAACACGTAAGGGGGGGTAGGTGTTAAGGTAAGAATCCTTTTTACCTCACTTGGACACCTAGCCCATGCAAGATGAGAGAGTTACACATGGTAACTGAGGTGTTACCATGTTTCCTCAAGTGTTGCCTTCATCTAAAGCCTCCACGTACCCCCTATACAATTAACCCAGAAAACCCATTACGTAAATCTCCAATAATCAACTGGCCATTTGTTCTTTAAATAAACCTATCCAAATCACATCTGATTGCCATGAAATTTTTAACCATAGACTATATGGTTGTTTTACTAATTGTGGTGATTTTTAATAAATTTTTAGATTTTATTTTGCAATAGGTGAAAAATCATCCGAAAAATGGTCGCGTCGATTGTACGTTGAAATCCGTACATCGAAAAATTCATATGATTACATATTAAATTTCTCCACATTTTTCTAGAAATTATGATGTTCTCAGATTTTTATTTCGACGTCGTTTTCCGGTTTCACCCTGAGGAGGCACGCATTTCGAGGTGCGACACTGGGATAATATTCATTACCCCAAACTATGTCTATCATCAAATTTTCATATTTTATTAACAACTCTAAAGTATTTTAATCAAATTAGTTCTATTTTCTTAATCTTTTAAATTTCTGGGGCGTTACAAGATTAATCTATGACAATCAAAGTGCTATCTATACAAGTGCAATCGTTATCGTTACTAGTGCACCGTTGTGTAATTTACATGCTATAATCGATACATGGCCATTCTATTATCATTCTCGTTGTGCTATTTTCCTTATGCCAGATGCTATTGTTCTCCTCTCGTTATCGTTCTTGATCTACATGACTATTCTCTCTAGTTATCCTGCCTTAAGACATTAATTATTTAAACCATGCTTCTTTCCATGAGATATTAAGTCCTACTGGGCGTTATTCGCTCATCCTGCGTATTTATTTAATGTGTTTCAGGTGAGTCGGATGATGACCATACTCACATGGATGGGACTGAGGACGATGCTCAGGAGTGACCCGATCAACCGTCTTGACATAGTCATAGTATAGTTATGTTAGTGAGTCAGTTAGTCTTTATGTACTAGTTAGATTTTCAATAAAGTACTCTGAGCCCTAGTTTTGGCTCTGATACGTTGATGTAATAGTTAGTCAATGAAGTTGATGAGATATTAGTGATTGTAATGGAGTTTGGCGGATTATTAATGAAATTCGAGTTTATTTGGTATTATTCCATTTGTGAAATGGGTTGTCATTTATTTCTCGCTCTGTACTATTTAATAACTGTAATCCCGCTTCGATATTCCGCGTCGGGGCGTTACACCGTAAGTCTTCTTGACTTTGGCGCACGCCGTACGTCCATTGCCGATGAGCTGGTTGTACCCTAAAACCCATTACACTCTTAGGGATCAGTATGATCCAACAACCTTAGTGAGTTCACTCTTACCTTGGGATCATGCCGGACCATCTAGCCAGTGTTCATAGTGCGGCTAATGGGCAGATGTGACTTCTATTTGACTGCCGGTACCCGACCTAGTGCCGTGCAACTGTGACTATCTTCGGTTTAACGTTGTTTTACGATTATACCCCTATCTCATCTACTATCCTTGTACTCTCATCTATTCAAGTTCGCTCTACTATCTCGTTTATTCATCTAGTACTCTCTTGAGACTCTTGAGCTGTTGAGGCTGCTATTATATTGTACTTTTTTTGACTGTCTAGCACTATAATATGGTTCTTGTGACTCTACTGACTTGAATGCATACTGTTGAGGGCACGCAGAGTGTCCAAGGGACTCCAATCTAGTCCTGGGGGTAGAGAGCCACCCGAAAATACCTGTAGGGGCTAATGATGGTGTCTACATTTGCACCGGTTCTGACTGACTGTTCTGAATTGGCTAGACATCTGACTGTTATACTGTTACTGTTAGTCTGATTAGTGCTATTACTGTGCTATCACTGACTGTTACTGAACGGCTACTGTCCTGTTATAGAGCGACTATTGCCGTATTCCTCCTATTGCATTGCTATGGTTCAACTACTTTCTCTCTTCTTGCACTACATGTTACTTGCTATTGCTTGACAATGATGACTAGTGCACTGTTGTGCAACCATACACGCTATCTCGTTATATGGCCATCCTTTATTATCCTAGTTTTGCAATATTCTTGTTGAATGTATTATCGTTCTCTTGCCATCGTGTGCTATTACTCTCTTGGCTATACATGATCGTTCTCTCTAGTTAACCTGCTCTACAAGACATTAATCACTTAAAGCATGTTGTTTACATGAGATATTAAGTCCTACTGAGTGTTATCGCTCACCCTGCGCTATTGTTGTATGTGTTTCAGGTAAGTCGATTGATGACCCTACACACACCAACAAGAATGGATTGGAGTGATGAGCGACCTGGAGTCATAGCGACGGAATGACCTTAGTATCATAGAATTTAGTTAGATATTTGCTTAGTTATCTTTTCCAATGTAATGAAGTCATTGAGCCCTATGTTTTGGCTCCAAATTAGTGGATGTAATAGTTTAGATGAATTATCAATAAAATGAAGAGTTTATTGTAATTATTGTTTATTAGATGCTCTGATGTTTGTGAATGTATGTGCAATTGTCGTTACCATACACATTGTTCATACCTCCCCGATTTATTCTGCTGCTAAATTGGCGGGGCATGACAGAAAAGATGAAGACGGATGATGATTTCTTGCACTATGCAGATAGACGGAGAGCACTAGCTGAGAGGCTGAGGGATCCGTTGTCTGAATCCGAGCAGGTCAAGATGATCACTGCAAATGCCATCCCCCAATTTAAGCATATCCTGGCCATGAATAAATTGTTGACTATGGAAGAGTTGTATGAGAGAGCCTGATACATTCAGACACAATTAAAGGACTCTCCCATTATGTCTATGTTTGAGCCGAAGGCCAGGACATTCAAGAAGAGTAGTGGTACTCCCCCGACTGGTGGCCCCACAACCAAAAGGATTATGCAGAATGAGCAAGTGAGTGCCATGGGCAACCCAAGCTCCTCCTCCTACCACCCAAACCCCAATCCCAGGACTCAACAACCGCAACAACCAACCTTCAGGCCAAGCAACCCTCCGGTGTTCAGGACCCCAGCCCAGCAGCCTCAACAGCCACAACAGCCACCCCCTCAATACCAGCAAGCTCCTCCTCCACCTCAATATCGCCAAGCTCCACCACCTTGTCAATATCTCCAAGCACCTCCTCAATACCAACAACCTCCTCCTCCTCAACGCCCTCAACAGTACAACCAAGTCCCTCCCCCAGGCAACTACGATCCCCAACAGCCCCGACGCCCCCTGGCCCAAGAAGAGCCCACTACCCTCCACTGGCGGAGACCCTACCCGACATCTTTAACGCTCTTATGGCCCCCAATGCGCTCACTTTACCAAGGGAATGACTACAATGGCCTCCCAATGCTGATACCTCGCGCTATTGTGCATTCCATAAGGGACCAGGGCACACACTAGAGGCTGTTTCTATTTTAAAGACTATATTTATGATCTGAATGATAATGGAGGGATTGATTAGGAAAAGATGAGGAAGTACATTGCCGAAATGAAGGTAAGGAGGCCACCCAGGCAGGACATGTAGGGCTGTAAACGGAGCGGATACGGAGCGGATATGAGTTTCCGTATCCGCTCCGAATATGTAATCGGATAATCCGTATCCGCTCCGAATAAAATTCGGATACGAAGCGGATATATTAGTCGGATAATATTCGGATTCGGAGCGGATACAGATATTATCCGCTTCGAAAATATAAGACCAAATAACAAATGTTAATTGATCTAAAAAAATAGGAAAAAATATGTAAAATTTAAAAAATTATATAAATATCACAAACATATAACATGGATAGCAATATTTCACTCAGAAATAAAAAATAGGACATGTGCGCTGCAGGCGGGAGGAGCTCTGGAGGTGAGGATCTCTGGAGCTGGCCCTCACCTGCTCCCTCACGATGAGCACAGTTGGGAATCGCAGCAGCCGCAGGGTTCCTTTTCTGCTTGTAATGGATGAAGTGTGTTGTGCTGGGAGAGAACCAGGTAGCGGGGAGGTTGCTGCCGTGCTGGAGCGAGGGAGGGGGGGTAAGGTTGAGGAGGATGCCCAACAGGGGGAGGGGTTGCCGGAGATCCAGGGCGGGGGAGAGACAGCGGAGGAGTAAGGGACTGAGGGGGACGGTGCGCACTGTCGCAGGGCCGGAGAGAGAGATCTAGAGAGAGAAAGAGAGAGGCAGAAGGTAGAGGGAAGGGGAAGGCGGGGGGAGGGGTTGTTGAGGAGGGGGGGAGGGGAAGGCAGGGGGAGGGGTGTGACGAGAGGGGGGGTGTAACGCCCCAGAAATTTAAAAGATTAAGAAAATAGAACTAATTTGATTAAAATACTTTAGAGTTGTTAAAAATATGAAAATGAAAATTGATGATAGACATAGTTTGGGGTAATGAATATTATCCCAGTGTCGCACCTCGAAATGCGTGCCTCCACAGGGCGATTCTGAAAACGACGTCAAAATAAAAATCCGAGAACATCATAAATTCCAGAAAAATGTGGAGAAATTTATTATGTAATTTCATGAATTTTTCGACGTACAGATTTCAACGTACAATCGACGCGACCATTTTTCGGGTGATTTTTCACCTATTACAAAATAAAATCTAAAAATTTATTAAAAATCACCACAATTAGTAAAACAACCATATTAGTTTATGGTTAAAATTTCATGGCAATCAGATATGGTTTGGATAAGTTTCTTTAAGAAACAAATGGCCAGTTGAATTTTGGGGGAATTACGCAATGGGTTTTCTGGGTAAATTTCAATGGGTTACGTGGAGGTGTCTGGTGAGGCCAGCACCTAAATTGGAGATGGTAACACCTCAATTACCAGGTGTAACTTGCAAAACATGCATGGGTAGGTGGCTAAGGATGGTTAAACGGGGTTTTACCCCAACACCTGTAACATTGCGTGGCTCTGTGCATGGTAATGGTTGAGCCTATAAAAAACCTCCCACAACCTTCATACACCTTTCTCCACTATAGCTGTGTATGTGGTTGCAGCAGAGGATACTCCACTGTTAGGCTGTTGAGTTGAGTGCCAACTCTACTTGGAAGGGCCTCCACGACAGCTCTGGTTTCATTCTCTCAGAAGGATTGCTGTGGAGTTTGTTCTACGATCAAGTGTGCAATTGTCCTTCTAAATTTCTCTGGATTTCTGAGTTAGGATCTCACCCTCACATCAAACAGGTAGGATTTTTTCTTGACTTTTCCAAGTTCTCCTACTACTTTCCTTGGATCCTCTGGTTAGTGGTATGAAGAACTTTAAGCATGCCATTCTCCAGACCATTGTGAAATCTGAAAAGTGATATTGAACATATTTTGTCAAGGTTTAGGAAATATGTACATGATAAGAAATCAACCTTACATCATGTCTTACTGATTCTTAAGTCAATAGTAACACATGATATTAGCTCTGATTCGTTTGAATGAATTTAGAAGTGTTGAATCTATTGTGTAGATTAGATAGAACCTCAACGGTTTTCTATGTTTAGCTAACTTTAGGTGTTGAGAGGTGGTAAGACTCTTAAGTTATTCAATTCATATAAGATCAATGTAGAAGGATGAGGAGAAAAGAGTTCAAAGAAGAAGAACTCCTTATTATCCCGTTGAGTTCACCTTTAGCTAGAACACCTTGTAAATTAAGTCCCATGATCTTCAGTTTTCAGATCATGTCTACATGAGTTTATATTTGAAACCACACTTGTTTAGGGTCCAAATCATGTTAGGATCATTAGAGCAACTTTATAGAACCATTGGAGGTTGAATGGAATAGCCTTCAGACATTACATAGCCTCTGTCGACAGACGAAGGTCTGCCTGTCGACAGGAACCCCTGGCCAGAACCCAGAACTTTCAGCCTGAGTGCATCTGTCGACAGATCCATGCTGGCTGTCGACAGATACACACAGAGCTGAAAACCCAGCTCTGGCAGTGCAGCCCTGTCGACAGCAGACCAAGGCCTGTCGACAGATCATGACCAAACCTTGTTTCTAGCCTTGTTTTGACCCCGTTCTTTCATGAAAATCATACTCTTTTGTTCTACTTGTTAGTATACCTTTAGATTATGTATTTTACTACCAAAACAACCATTTAAACCAGTCAAGTTAACCTTCTTGTCACTTTGAGTTATTTCTACAAGTTCCGAACAAAATTGTCCTCGTGAAATTGTTAATTTCTGAAATCAGTGACGGAATCAAGTCCTTTGATTCTCTTGTGCAAACCTTGAGTGACTTTGAGTAAAACCTTTGTACTTCCTTGATTCATTACAAAGGTAAGAGTATGGTGATGACAAATTGTGAGTCTTGGACTCAATCTAAGAGTTTATGCTTGGCAAATAAGGGCTAGTCTAGTCCTGGGAGGAGCACCCAAATTCGTTTAAGTGGCCGCGCGGAACGATAAAGGATTAGTGGATGTTTGGCATAGCATCATTAAGTGTTTGATTGGTCATCATTCATGTTATGTGTGTTCATATGAGTTTAATACAATTCGTGAATGTTACTATGAATCCTTGAATCTTGAGTTCATTGTTCCATAACTTTGCTATCTAGTGTCAGATAGCAATCTCAGTTTAGTTTGCAAAAGCATGATTACATGTATAACTTCTTGTCACTTACCTTGTATCTTGATCTCCTTGATTATAGACTTGAATCCTACTGAGCTAGTTAGCTCACAGAATTCTATTTTTCAGGTAATCCAGATGGAACGAATGTTAAGGGGAATAGTGTGCTGAGTGAACTACCAACCTACAAGGAGCTAATTACGATGGTTTTCTATAGTGTTTAGCATAGTAAATGTGATGTAATAAGTTTCTGTTGACTTGTTCCTCATGAGATCTAAATGAGGAAACTTTTGTAATAAGACACTTATGAGGTTATCTTTTATGAATGGATATCGTGTCTTTTCCGTGTGTGTGTATGTTATATCTGTCACTTCCGATAAATAGTTTAATTTATTAGGACGTGACAGATTAATTGGTATCAGAGCCTTAGTTCGATAAACCTAGGGAAAATCAGTGAGATGGGGTAGAAACATGGGATTAGTTAGCATGATTTTGTTAATCATGTAAATGCTTAACCTATTAATTATTTCAGAATGGACATGAGTGCTCAGCAAAGGTTGATAGCAGCCTTGGAGATGCTCCGTCAGGATATAGAGCTACATGCTCAAACCCAACGTGAAGCCCATGTCCAGATCAAGGAAGAGGTGCTTAACTTGACCGCGGGTGCATTTCTTGCTGGAAATCCTAGTGCCGCACTAGATGTAATGACCCAAGTCATGTATAGGTTGGACAGTCTCCAGCTGGGGCAAGACATGTTGCTCCACCAGTTTGAGGGATATTGGGAAGCCATGACGGATGCGGCAAGGGAGCTATACCACGGAGCTGATGAAGTTCAGCAGCCGCAACCTGCTGAAGTTGTCATAGATTTGACCCGAAACTAGGAGAAGACTTAAACCACTCATCTTTTGTAACCTCTCTTTTTGTATAAATGATGGTTGTATGTACATAACTCCCAAGTGTATGGGGAGTGAGAGGCTTAAGGAGTATGTTTTTGTAATGTGGAAAGGTGGGAAGTAGAAGACGGTATTAGTTTTAGTTGCTAATCATGAATGTACATTTGATGTAAATATCGATCAATGAATGAAGTGGTGCATTCTATGGATTTGCAACATGTTTATGTGATGAATGCTAGTGGATGGATTGTGAAATTAATGTATGTTCTATTGGATGTTTCAGATTTTTATCAAATCTTGTCATGGATGGTGGGGATGCCAACTGGAAAAGAATGGAGAATTCAATGCATGATTTGACGCGAGTAATGAGAAATGTAGCTAAGAGTAATAGTCATAATGGAGCAAGTCTCTTTAAGGATTTTCGAAGTTTGGATCCTCCAAGATTTGCAGGAAGTACCGACCCAGATGAGGCGGAGAATTGGCTGAAGGGTATGGAAAGAATCTTTAATGTAATTCGATGTACTGAAGAAGAGAAGATACGTTTAGCAACATTTCAGTTAGATCGTGACGCACGAGCATGGTGGGAAACTGTGGAGTCTACTTTGGAAGATCCAAAGCAAGTTGATTGGGAAGAATTTGTTGAGTTGTTTAATGATCAATATTTTTCTGAGGTAGTTCAAGAAAGGAAAGCTAATGAGTTTGCTAATTTAAAACAACTCAGAATGTCTGTATCGGAATATGAAGCTCAGTTTGCCCGATTGTCAAAGTATGCCCCTCATTTGATATCGACAGAAAAATTGAAAGCCAGAAGGTTTATGAATGGATTGCGTCCTGTTTTCATTATGCAGCTAACTCCTCATTTGATTACCTCATATTCAGAAATGGTTAAAAGGGCCTTAGCACTAGAAGCTGCTAATGATACTGTGGATAAGATCAGGGGAAAGTCTGGGGAAGGATCCTCGGACCGTAAGAGGAAGTTCGAGGCGGGGAATGCCCCAAAAGTTCAGCAAGCAAATAAGAAGGCAGGGAAGGCTCCGGTTGCAAACAAAGATATATGTAAGCATTGTCACCGTAGTGGTCATAAGACTGAAAACTGTTGGCGTAGATTGGGTGCATGTCTGAAATGTGGAAGCACTCAACATCGAATTCTGGATTGTCCTATGATTAAAAATGCGCCAACAAATTCAAATGTTCGAGCAAAGCAGGGCAGACTACAAGCTGTGCAGGAAGTGGAATCAGAAATCCACCAGAAGGCGGACTGATAGAAGGTACATTACTAGTAAACTCAAGACCCGCATATGTATTATTTGATTCAGGAGCAACACATTCTTTTATCAGTTATGAGTTTGCTAAGTCTTTGGAAGTGCAATCAGTTCCACTTCTCACGCAACTTGAGGTTGCAACACCTTTAAGTGAGGGTAAGAAACTTAAGGAATATTACCCTAATAGTCAAATCTTAGTCAAGGACCATAATTTGCCTGGTGATCTAATATGTCTTGAAATGTGGGATTATGATGTGATCCTGGGATTGATTGGCTATCTAAGTATCATGCAAATTGGATTGTCAACTAAAGCAAGTAACCTTTCTAGGAAAGGAAATTACTCCCATAACTTTTGATGAACCTCGCACAAGAAAATACCTATAATCTCAGCGGTGAAAGCATGTAAATTGGTACAAAAAGGTTGTCAAGGATATTTAGTTTCTGTAACCGTGATAAATCAGAATATCTCAGGATTGGAAAGTATTCCAGTGGTAAAGGAATTTTCTGATGTATTTCCCGAAGAACTTGTTGGTTACCACCTAGCAGAGAAGTAAATTTCTCAATTGAATTGGTACCGGGAGCTACACCAATTTCGAGAACACCATACAGAATGTCCATGGAAGAGTTGAAAGAGTTAAAGAGGCAGTTATTAGAATTGATAGAAAAAGGGTTTATTCGACCAAGTACTTCACCTTGGGGTGCTCCAGTATTATTTGTGAAGAAGAAGGATGGATCTATGAGATTATGCATAGATTACCGACAGTTGAATCAATTGACTATAAAGAACAAGTATCCACTTCCAAGAATTGATGATCTATTCGATCAACTGTCTGGAGCACATATTTCTCCAAGATTGATTTAAGATCTGGATACCACCAACTAAGAATTCAGGAGCAGGATATCCATAAAACGGCTTTTAGAACACGGTATGGACACTACGAATTTGTAGTAATGCCATTCGGATTGACAAATGCACCTGCTGCATTTATGCGCTGATGAATGATGTGTTCAGATCTTATTTAGATCAATTTGTGGTTGTATTTATAGATGATATATTGATCTACTCTAAGAGTATAGAAGAGCATGAAGAACATTTGCGAATTACTTTACAATTATTACGGGATCACAAATTATATGCGAAGTTCAGTAAATGTGAGTTTTGGTTGAAACAAGTAATGTTCCTAGGGCATATCATTTCTGAAGAAGGATTATCGGTGGACTCATCAAAAGTAGAAACTATACAGAAATGGGAACAACCTAAGAATCTTACGGAAGTACGAAGCTTTTTAGGCATGGCCAGTTACTACCGGCGATTTGTCAAGGATTTTTCTAGAATTGCTTCACCACTTACACAGCTAACTAGAAAAGGAACTGCATTTATATGGAATGAAAGTTGTGAACAAGCCTTTCAACTGTTAAAGGAATGTTTATCCACCGCACCAATTTTAGCCTTGCCAGTAGAAGGAAAAATATTTGAAGTCTACACTGATGCCTCGGGTATTGGACTGGGATGTGTATTGATGCAGGAAGGAAGGGTTATTGCTTATGCCTCTAGGCAATTGAAAACTCATGAGAAGAATTACCCAGTACATGATTTGGAATTAGCCGCAGTAGTTTTTGCTCTTAAACTCTGGAGACACTATTTGTATGACAACCAATTTATAGTGTACTCCGATCACAAGAGTCTCAAATATTTGTTCTCTCAGAAAGAATTGAATATGAGACAAAGAAGATGGATGGAGTATATCAAAGATTATGACTTCAAAATAGAGTATCATCCAGGGAAAGGTAACACTGTGGCCGATGCACTCAGTAGAAATCCTGTAACCAAGGTATGTCAATTGCAAGTAAAGGAATGGAAGTTGTTAGAAGAGTTTTCTACATTGAGCTTAAAGACTAAACTGCAAGAAACAAGAGTTGTAATTGATAACATGATGGTGCAATCAGATTTGCTAAAGCAAATTAGAGAACAACAGAACAATGATCCTATGTTGACAGAAACTAGAGAAAAATTGGCTTTCAGATCTGATTTTAATGAAGATGAGCATGGAAATCTTCGGTTTCGAAACAGATTATGTGTACCAGATAATTCTGAAATCAAGAAGCAAATCTTGGAAGAAGCTCATCGATCACATTATACGATTCACCCAGGAGTTGTCAAGATGTATCAAGATCTGAAAAAGCATTTTGGTGGTGTAACATGAAAAAGGATATTGTGGATTTTGTAGCAAGATGTTTAACCTGTCAGAAGGTTAAAGCCGAACACCAGAAACCGGCAGGAAAGTTGAAACCACTTGAAATACCGGAATGGAAATGGGATAGCATTGGTATGGATTTCATTGTCGGACTACCCAAGACACGAAGTGGATTCGATGCAATATGGGTAATTATTGATCGCCTTACTAAATCAGCCATTTCTTGGCAATCAAAACAAGATGGTCCGTCAATATTCTAGCAGCCTTATACATGAAAGAAATTGTCCGATTGCATGGGATTCCAAAAGACATAATTTCTGACAGAGATGCAAGATTTACTTCACATTTTTGGAGAGAATTACAAGATGCATTGGGGACTAAATTAAAGTTAGTACTGCTTTTCATCCTCAAACCGACGGACAGACAGAACGAGTAAATCAGATCATTGAAGATATGTGTCGTGCCTGCATATTGGAGTTTGGAAACGACTGGAATACTCATTTAGCAATAATGGAGTTTGCCTACAATAATAGCTACCAGTCAACTATTCAAATGGCACCATTTGAAGCTTTGTATGGCAGGCAATGTAGATCACCATTGTGTTGGGTGGAACTGAAGGAATCACATATTCTTGGACCCGAAATGATTCAAGAAACAACAGAAAATTAAGTTGGTACGAGATCGGATGAAAGCTGCTCAAGATCGCCAGAAAAGCTATGCTGATCAAAGAAGAAGAGAACTAGAATTCCAAGCAGGAGAACATGTGTTTCTTAAAGTATCACCCCGGAGAGGAATCAAAAGATTTGGTATTAAGGGAAAATTAAGTCCAAGATATATTGGACCGTTTGAAATACTGAAAAGAGTTGGGGAAATGACGTACCAACTGGCACTTCCACCACAATTATCTAACGTACATGATGTTTTTCATGTGTCAATGTTGAGGAAATATGTGTATGATCCGGAACATATTATTGAATACCAAAATTGGGGATACAAGAAAATCTGGCATATGAGGAAAGACCGGTGCAGATCCTTGATCGAAAAATCAAACAACTTCGAAACAAGGAAGTTCCCTTATTGAAGATTCAATGGAGCAGGCGAGGACAAGAGGAGGCCACATGGGAACTAGAAGATACCATCAAGACAGATATCCAGAATTATTTTCAGGTTAGTATAACGATCTTTATGTTATTAAATTTGGAGGACCAAATTTTTTTTTAGTAGGGGAGAGTTGTAACGCCCCAGAAATTTAAAAGATAAGAAAATAGAAGTAATTGATTAAAATACCTTAGAGGTTATTAATAAAATGTGAAATTGATGATAGACATAGTTAGGGGTAATGAATATTATCCCAGTGTCGCACCTCGAAATGCGTGCCTCCACAGGGGATTCTGAAAAACGACGTCGAAATAAAAATCGAGAACATCATAATTCCAGAAAAATGTGGAGAAATTATTATGTAATTCATGAATTTTTCGACGTACGGATTTCAACGTACAATCGACGCGACCATTTTTCGGGTGATTTTTCACCTATTACAAAATAAAATCTAAAAATTTATTAAAAATCACCACAATTAGTAAAACAACCATATTAGTCTATGGTTAAAATTTCATGGCAATCATATGGTTTGGATAAGTTTCTTTAAGAACAAATGGCCAGTTGAATTGGGGGAATTACGCAATGGGTTTTCTGGGTAAATTTCAATGGGGTACGTGGAGGGTTGGTGAGGCCAGCACTAAATTGGAGATGGTAACACCTCAATTACCAGGTGTAACTTGCAAAACATGCATGGGTTAGGTGGCTAAGGATGGTTAAACGGGGTTTTTTACCCCAAACCTGTAAATTGCGTGGCTCTGTGCATGGTAATGGTTGAGCCTATAAAAAACCTCCCACAACCTTCGTATACACCTTTCTCCACTCTAGCTTGTGTATGTGTGTTGCAGCAGAGGATACTCCACTGTTAGGCTGTTGAGTTGAGTGCCAACTCTACTTGGAAGGGCTTCCACGACAGTTCTGGTTTCATTCTCTCAGAAGGATTGCTGTGGAGTTTGTTCTACGTGCAAGTGTGCAATTGTCCTTCTATAATTTCTTGGATTTCTGAGTAAGGATCTCACCCTCACTTCAAACAGGTAGGATTCTTTCTTGACTTTTCCAAGTTCCTACTACTTCCTTGGATCCTCTGGTAGTGGTATGAAGAACTTTAAGCATGCCATTCTCCCAGACCATTGTGAAATCTGAAAAGTTGATATTGAACATATTGTTGTCAAGGTTTAGGAAATATGTACATGATAAGAAATCAACTTACATCATGTCTTACCTGATCTTAAGTCAATAGTAACCACATGATATTAGCTCTGATTCGTTTGAATGAAATTAGAAGTGTTGAATCTATTGTGTAGATTAGATAGAACCTCAACGGTTTTCTATGTTTAGCTAACTTAGGTGTTGAGAGGTGGTAAGACTCTTAAGTTAGTTCAATTCATATAAGATCAATGTAGAAGGATGAGGAGAAAAGAGTTCAAAGAAGAAGAACTCCTTATTATCCACGTTGAGTTCACCTTTAGCTAGAACACCCTTGTAAATTAAGTCCCATGATCTTCAGTTTTCAGATCATGTCTACATGAGTTTATATTTGAAACCACACTTGTTTAGGGTCCAAATCATGTTAGGATCATTAGAGCAACTTTATAGAACCATTGGAGGTTGAATGGAATAGCCTTCAGACCATTACATAGCCCCTGTCGACAGACGAAGGTCTGCCTGTCGACAGGAACCCCTGGCCAGAACCCAGAACTTTCAGCCTGAGTGCATCTGTCGACAGATCCATGCTGGCTGTCGACAGATACACACAGAGCTGAAAACCAGCTCTGGCAGTGCAGCCCCTGTCGACAGCAGACCAAGGCCTGTCGACAGATCATGACCAAACCTTGTTTCTAGCCTTGTTTTGACCCCGTTCTTTCATGAAAATCATACTCTTTTGTTCTACTTGTTAGTATACCTTTAGATTATGTATTTTACTACCAAAACAACCATTTAAACCAGTCAAGTTAACCTTCTTGTCACTTTGAGTTATTTCTACAAGTTCCGAACAAAATTGTCCTCGTGAAATTGTAATTTCTGAAATCAGTGACGGAATCAAGTCCTTTGATTCTCTTGTGCAAACCTTGAGTGACTTTGAGTAAAACCTTTGTACTTCCTTGATTCATTACAAAGGTAAGAGTATGGTGATGACAAATTGTGAGTCTTGGACTCAATCTAAGAGTTTATGCTTGGCAAATAAGGGCTAGTCTAGTCCTGGGAGGAGCACCCAAATTCGTTTAAGTGGCCGCGCGGAACGATAAAGGATTAGTGGATGTTTGGCATAGCATCATTAAGTGTTTGATTGGTCATCATTTCATGTTATTGTGTGTTCATATGAGTTTAATACAATTCGTGAATGTTACTATGAATCCTTGAATTGAGTTCATTGTTCCATAACTTTGCTATCTAGTGTCAGATAGCAATCTCAGTTTAGTTTGCAAAAGCATGATTACATGTATAACTTCTTGTCACTTACCTTGTATCTTGATCTCCTTGATTATAGACTTGAATCCTACTGAGCTAGTTAGCTCACAGAATTCTATTTTTCAGGTAATCCAGATGGAACGAATGTTTAAGGGGAATAGTGTGCTGAGTGAACTACCAACCTACAAGGAGCTAATTACGATGGTTTTCTATAGTGTTTAGCATAGTAAATGTGATGTAATAAGTTTCTGTTGACTGTTCCTCATGAGATCTAAATGAGGAAACTTTTGTAATAAGACACTTATGAGGTTATCTTTTATGAATGGATATCGTGTCTTTTCCGTGTATGTATGTTATATTCTGTCACTTCCGATAAATAGTTTAATTTATTAGGACGTGACAGGGGGAGGGGAAGGCCGGGGGGAGGGGTGTGACGGAGGGGGGCCCAACAGGGAGGGTTGCCGGAGATAGGGATGAATAGACGGAGGGAGTAAGGGACTGAGGGGGACGGGTTTTGCCGCCCGCAATGCAGTGTCGGAGAGAGAAGATCTAGAGAGAGAAAGAGATGAGGCAGACAGGTAGAGGGAAGGGGAAAGGCGGGGGGAGGGGTGTTGACGGAGGGGGGGAGGGGAAGGCCAGGGGGAGGGGTGTTGACGGAGGGGGGGAGGGGAAGGCCGGGGGGAGGGGTGTGACGGAGGGGGGGCCCAACAGGGGGAGGGGTTGCCGGAGATCCAGGGAGAGGAAAGACGGAGGGAGTAAGGGACTGAGGGGGAGGGGTGCCGCACTGTCGCAGTGCCGGAGAGAGAGATCTAGAGAGAGAAAGAGAGAGGCAGACAGGTAGAGGGAAGGGGAAGGCCGGGGGGAGGGGAAGGACAGGGGGAGGGGTGTTGACGGAGGGGGGGAGGTGTTGACGGAGGGGGGGGAGGGGTTGCCGGAGGGGGGGGTCGGACCTCCGACAACACAGGCGGGGATGAGGGAGGGAGCCGCTCGCCGGCCGGCGGCGTTGCTTGCAGTCGAAGGATGCGCGCGTGACGCCGCCGCTGCGTCCATTTGTGCAGACCGCGCTGGCGGAGGGGGTGATGATGCCGCTGCGGCGACAGGGTCACGCCTAACAGGAGTGGGAGAATTGGGGAGGGGTGGCAGCGAAGGTAGGGTTTTTTTTAGATATTTATATATTATATATGGACCATTAGATCTATGATCCAACGGTCATGATTCATTCAGTTTCGGAGCGGATCTTAAACGGAGCGGATCTCTCATTTCCGTGTCCGCTCCGTTTATTATCCGGATATTATCCGTATCCGAAATCCGATCCGTCGGATACGTGTTAAACGGATAATATCCGTTTAATCGGATACGAATCCGAATCGGATCCGGATAATATCCGAATCGTTTACAGCCCTAAGGACATGCATCAGCAACCACAACAACAACAACAGCAGCACCAACAACCCCACAGCAACCCCAGGCACCCATGCAACAACCCAATATGGGCATTATATAGAACCCACTTCCAGAGCACCAAGCTCCGAACCAACAAGTAAATGCTCTCAGGACGTCTCCCCGTAATGAAAGAACGTCCGCCAGGCACATGGAAGCATCCTCCACTTCTATCTCCCAATCCTCCTTCACACTACCTCCTTTCATCTGTACACCCACACCCTCTAACCCGCTACCATCCTTTCTCCGTATCCCTACAACACCCGCACAACATCCACCATCATCTAGCCAGCCACCATCCAACCAATCAACCATCCGCCAATCTCCCGTAACCTCCACGCCATCACCACTAAACCCTCAAGCTCCCTTTCTACGCAACACTTTCACCATACCACCACATCCCAACCGCCCACTCATATGCCAACCTCCTACCACCATTACCTCTCAACCATCATCGTCCAACCCCCTCTTCTCCGTACACTACCAACCACTCCCATAATACCCCTAACTCCTGAGCTCCCTTCTTACGTACCACCACCACACCCACTCCCCTACTACCCACTCCACCTGTACCACTCTCTAGTGCGGTAAGTATTCAACTGCCACACCAATATTCAACAACCAACACCCTACTACCCATCCACCTTCCACTATGCCAGCCGCGGCACATGTAGTAGGGGACGAGAACGAGGAAACTATGGTGCTCCGGAGTGGGCGCATTTTTAACAGGATCTTCCCCCAACAGCAGGACCAGACCCTCCAGCAACAGCAGCAAGAAGAAGAAGCCCAGCAAGAAGAGTCCATCCCTGGGACTCAATATGATTTACTAAAGTATTTAGACAAAACACCAGCCAGAATTTCTATTTTAGAATTGATCAAGAGATTGCCGGTACATCAAGAAGCCCTCATGCACTATTTGCAAAAGGTCATGGTGAATGAAGATCTTCCAGTGAATCAGATCAGCGCAGTCCTAACCCCTACGAGCCAACATCCGGCCATTGAGTTCCACGAAAATGAGCTAGCACCCATGGATCTCAGCGGTATGCTTTATGCTTAACTGTGAAAATCAATGGTAGCTGCGTGTCCGAATGCTTGGTGGACACCGGGGCGTCAATCAATGTCGTGTCTTTAGACACATTAAACTTTTGTGGGGTCACATTGTAGTCAGTCTGACCTCCTCCATCACTGTCACGGCCTACAACAACACTAGTAGGCCGCCAAAGGGAGTGGTCACTTTGAAGGTAGGGCTGGGCCCGTCCATTACTGAAATAGATTTCCATATTCTGGACAAGGACCCGAGTTTCCGCATGATACTGGGTAGGCCATTCATTCAAGCACTCGGTGCCGTCACCTCCACCATTCACCAGTGCCTCAAATTCCCATACAAGGGGTGGATCGTCAAAGTTGCTAGTAAACCAACAGTTTTGGAAGTGGACACCATGACTGATAACTCTGTCCCTTCCATATGGCCAAGTAATCAGCCGCTCATGTCAGTGCTAGACATGTACGACATGCAAAAAAGCCCAGTACATTCACCATCAGTCAATGCAGCAAAAGGAGAAAAATAATAACTGAAAAGGGCTGGCAGATTATGTGAAAATGGGGTACGAGCCAGGTAGGGGCCTGGGAGCATATCTACAGGGAAGAACCGAAGCTACAGTACAGGATAGCAAATCAAGACCCAGGGGGGACTGTGATATAAGCCAAGTAGGACAGACTACAAATAGAGGGCAGTACCACTCACTTGGTCCCTCTATCAGCAATTCAAGAAGGGGCTGTTGCAGCCAAGGGATGAACAAACCTCTGCCATCACTTCTGAACCTTCACGTCACAATACCCCCTTGGCTATGTGTAAAACTGTGGAAAATCTTAGGCCCCAGAAACAGAGGAAAAGGGGCGATCCTGAATGTGAATGGTACCAGTGGTTTGACATGAGCGACATCGCTATTTCTTTAAGTCAACTTTTCACACCAATAGATATTAAGCAGTCGACATCAATCAGGAGTAAGGAGCAGCCGGAGAATGAGTGGACAGATGTAGATGAGCTAAGTATCCTCTTTGAAGAAGGTTCCACTACAGATAGGCTTGAGGCGGGCCTCTTCTCTTTAGGCATCGCGCCCACTCTCCTCCAGGCCACCGCGTGACCATTCTTTATTTCTGTAAGCATTCCTCGGGCACCGGAGCGCCCACTTCACGATTTCTCTTCACTCCTCCGAGCAAACTCTCACCCTCCAACTTCCTTTCCCTAATGATCTCCCTCCACTCGAGCATACACTCATTCCCAACTCTCCCGATTGGAAATCTCACCTCGCCCTCTTTTCATGATCAATAAAATCTATAAAAATTTAGATAACATTGAAAGCACCAAAAAATGCCGCCAATTTTTAAATGGCCGATTCCATCATCTCCATCGAGGAGACTTCTTACCTCTCCACCGAGTGTGCCCCAACCTCCGGGCCACTCCTCCCCGGTTCGATGACCGACCTTCTATTTCCCTCCACGCAGGGGCTCCCACCTCCCTCCATGCAAGGAATTTCTTTTACTGCTTTCACTCCTCCTCCATCTTCCCCCACGCAGGGATCTTCTTTTACTGCTTTTCATACTCCTTCATCTCCTGCTGTAGATTCTTGTAGTGAGAGTCTAGGTTAGTTTAGTGATAATGTCATGCCCCGCCAATTTAGCAGCAGAACAAATCAGGGAGGCATGAACAACGTGTATGGTAACGTAAATTGCGCATACAGTCACAAATATCAGAGCATCTAATGAACAATAATTGTAATAAACTCCTTATTTTATTGATAAATTACCTAAACTATTACAACCACTAATTATGAGCCAAAACATAGGGCTCAATAACATCATTACATTGGAAGGGATAATTATGCAAATATCTAACTAAACTCTAAGGTACTAAGGACATTCCATCCCTATGACTCCTGGTCGCTCATCACTCCAGTCCATTCCCGTTGGTGAGTGTAGGGTCATCATCCGACTTACCTGAAACACATATAACAAATAGCGCAGGGTGAACGATAACACTCAGTAGGACTTAATATCTCATGTAAACAGGCATGCTTTAAGTGATTAATGTCTTATAAAGCAAGACAACTAGAGAGAACTATCAAGTATAGTCGAGAGAGTGATAGCACACGATAGCAAGAGAATGATAGCACATTCAAAAAGAATAATTGCAAAACTAGCATAATAAAGGATTGGCCATATAGTGAAAGAATAAGTAACGTCTGCACAAAGGTGCAATAACACTTTCCTGGTCGAGCATCATGTCAACCTAGAGACATAGTAAAATGATTGATTGATTGTCATAGATTAAATGGTGATTGTTATTAAATGGCGCTGGGTGCATGCCGTACACACCCTGATCATGTTACCCTCGCGAGGAAATGACACTCTTCGGGCGCTCTCCCCAGAACCAGACCGGACCCTATTGCTTTGGCATATATCACGGTTTGTTATTTTAGACAATCAATTTAATGGCCAAATAGAGTACCAAGAAGAGATGAGAGTAATAGATGAAATAAGTGAGAGTATAGAGTGAAAGTGAACAAATGAGAGTAACGAGATAGTAGACGAGATAGGGGTATAATCGTAAAACAACATTAAGCATCGATAGAAACAGTTGCACAACACTAGGTCGGGTGCCGGCAGTCTGGTAGAAGTCACAACTGCCCACTAGCCGTGCTATGAACACAGGCTAGACGGTCCGGCGTGATCACAAGGTAAGAGAGAACACACTAAGGCCGTTTGGATCATGCTGATCCCTAAGGGTGTAACGGGCTTTAAGGGTACAACTAGCTCGTCGACTAAGGACGTGTGCCAAAGCCAAGAAGACTTACGGAGGCCTTGACAAGGAGTCCCTGGTCCTGTCAGGAGTCTTCCCAATGGAGAGGTGGTCCATGCCAAGAGAGTGTGTAGAAAACTTGGGTCCGTCGTGCCTCGAGTGCTCGAAGGCTGAGGGAAGCGATAACGGTGTATAAAACACACGAATAAAATGAAGACAAGCGTAATTATTTAAATAGGAAATTTAGTAATTTATTTTACTAAATTACCAAATACATTATTGAGCAATTTAATAGAGTTTAATGGCAAACATGATTGTTAAGTGTGTGCAAGTGTAAGAAATCAAGAGAGCATGTATGATTGTGCACATGACTTTTAAATTAATGAATTCCATGTAATATTGCCCATTAATAATTAATAAGTCAAATCACTCATGACAGAATTTAATTAGGGGTAAACAAGGTTTATATGGCAAATAGCAGGGTTATATTGGTAAATTCAGGGTTCTGGTTGCTATACTGCTGTCGCGACAGGGTTCACTATTGCGTTAAGGTCGCGACATAGGAGCGCGTCGTGTTAAGGCAACCGCGTTCAGGTCGCGACGCCAGGCTCGGTCGCGATTTGCTGAACCGGCCACTAGGGTCAAACCCGGCCAGGTCGCGACATGTCGACCTGTCGCGTTCAGAACGCGACGGACCTCCGTGTCGCGACCCCCTATGAGATCGCGACGGGTCGGGCCGTTGTGACTTCAGAAGGTGGCCCGAGCCCAGAAAAGAGATTTTGCCCCTTTTCCAGGTGGGTTCCATCCCTCATAGCTCACTTCAAAAATTGATATAAATTCACAGAAAGCTCCAAAATTCATGAAATTAATTTTAAACGAAACTAGACATGGAGATCTATCACTGGGCATGATGGATTAGAAAACAAACATGTTTAGGACATGCTTTGATTATGTACTTTTCGGTGACCTAAATATGCATAGTCATGGATCAACGAATTAATTAGTGATGGATACATGATAAAAATTAGGAAAACTAGGGGCATTTGAAAGCTATCAACATGTAGTATTTATGAGAATATTTGCATGGCATGGGATCATGTACATGCATGGATTGAAGGCAATAATGTAAGTTCGGGTACATGGAGATAACAAGGCTTTACAGAATTAATTCTCCCTCATGGATGAACGAAAAATAGCAAAACTAGAGGGTTTTTGAAGATGATCATGTGGGCTACCTAGGGTAAAATTTACACAATTTATGCTTGAGAGATTGCCTACCTTTTTGCGCTGTAAAGATATTCTAGGGTTGATGACGAAGAGGAAGAAGAAAGTTCCTTGCTCCAAGCCCTTCCTCTCCTTGCTCCTCGTCCACAGCCTCCTCTCCTCATCCTCAAAAGTCCTAACAACGAAATGAGACTTGGTAGGGACGAATTAGAGGGGTATAAGGTGTTTTAAGAGTCCTAACTATCTAAAACTCTATCTTTTCCCCAAATTTCAAATTTCCTTAATTTATCTCCTATTTCTTAGCATTTATCTACCTAAAAGGATAGGGAAGAGGTCCAATTTCATGGCCAAAAGGTTAGGGTAAGCTTAGGACTCTTTTTAAGATATTTATAACCTATTTTAGTATTTATCTTGCACTTATTTAATTTATTTATTAATTAACTCCGAATTTCCACATTTATCTCCCCTTATTCTAGTATTTATCCTCTAATTGACTTGGGGAGAGATCTAATTTTGTGGCTAATGGGTTAGGATGGGTTAAGGACTTCTTTTTAGGATAATTATGGGTTATTTAATGATTATCTTAACCCTTTTCCATTTATTATTAATTTAAGTGCGAATTTAGCTTAATTAATTCCCATCCCAATATGGGCTCTTCACATTTGGGCCCATTCTTTTATGCTTGAACCATTAATAAAACCCATTCCTAATTTAGCTTAACGAGTTTTAGTTTAATTCTACTTATTCACCCTTTATTCTAATTTAAATCTATTTAACATATTTATTCAATTGGTTTTCTTATTTCAATTTAATTTAATATTATTTATCCTGATATTTCTAACCTTTATCCACTAATGGGGCTCTTGCTCTTGGCCCAATACTTAAATATGGCTCAATTGTACAACCCATTTACTTAATGGGTCTTAATTATCTTTTTATTAAAGAATTTATTCTTGGGCCAAGATTGTCTATTGGTCTAATTATCATAATGGGCTATCAACCCATATTATTTAAAGTATACCCACCTATTTATTTTAATTTATAATCCACTTTAGCTCATAAAATAATGGGTTCTCCGACTTATTCCTAATTATGACAATAAGTTGCATAAATTCTTAAACTAAGTCCAAATGATTTTTTTTATGCCCAAACTTCTGGATGGATCATTAGAAAATATTATTTAAAACATAACTATTATTTTTACAATATTTTTATGTGGGTTTATATGCATGCAATAATGATACATATCCTTTTAACTAGTTTGCATTTATTAATTGATAAATTTTCAATTTATCTATAATTTTTAAATTACTGGATTTTTCGGGGTACTACAGATAATCTGGGGGTAGTATCCAAGAAGAAGACTAAGGGTAGGAGGGTTCCTCACCGTTTCCTAGCTGATCTAGCCCGTAGGTGTAAGGCATGTTTAGCAATTCCGGAGTTTATCGAAGAGCCTTTGTAGTTGCCGAATATAGAAGGTGAGTAGTCACTATGCTTCATTGATGATGGGTTCGGAGTTTATGAAATCATGGATGATGATAACCCAATAGAAGAAGAAGATGAAGAACTCGAGGACGAGGCTGACGCGTTCATAAGTGGAGTTAGAAGATTCGACGAATCGTCAGCCGCTGTAGAGGAAACCACTAAAGAGATCAATTTGAGAACCGAGGAAAATCCTAGGACCGTCCTCATAAGCTGTAACTTGTCACTAGCTGAAGAGGAGGCTATCATCAAGGTTCTCAGAGAGTATAAGGACACGTTTGCTTGGAGCTACGAGGATATGCCAGGACTGGACACCGCGCTTGTTGAACATCACCTTACACTTAAGCCGGGGTCCGTCGCCATTAAGCAGCGGTTAAGACATTTCCACCCTCAGATGGCTTTGAAAATGAAAGATGAGGTCGACAAGCTCCACAAAGCCAAGTTTATTAGAGTCATACTTCATCCTAATTGGGTGGCGAACATTGTCCCAGTCATGAAAAAGGATGGAAGAGTCAGAATTTGTATTGACTTTTGGGACCTTAACTGCGCGTGTCCTAAAGACGATTTCCCCTTGCCTCACCTTGATGTGCTTATAGATAATACGGCCGGGTATGAAACTCTCTCCTTTATGTTGAGCAACTACCCCTAAGAAAATCATTTAATATTTTAAATTATTATAACATTGTGATTTTGCTATGACAAAACCTTTTAAAAGACTCTTAACAAATTAAATACACTAATACATATACCACAGAAAATATGTTGGACAACTTCATCTCGCAAATTTTTCTAAGTCCACAGACTACGCTATGTATCACACTACCTTCGAATATGGTCTCCGACTTTCAGAAGTCGAATTATAGTTTGCAAGTTTATCTCGAAAATTTGTCTAAGTCCACAAACTACTCTATATGTATCATACTGAATCCGACTGTTGACTCCGACTTTATAAAGTCGAAGTGTTCTGAGTCTTGTGTTCTGGACTCCAACTCTCTGAAGTCGAATGCCACTCTTCGACTCCCAAAAGTTGAAGTATCTGTCTTGTTTCTATCCAAGTCTATGGAAGTCGAATGAATATTTCCGACTTCTTAAAATCGAAGTATGACTTTCTAATACTCATCTATCCGACTTCTTGAAGTCGATTCTTATTGTCTTACTGCAACTTCTGAGAATCGAATGTTTTCATGATTTTGACTTCGACTTCTAAAGTCGAAGTACACCTTCTTATGAATCCGACTTCTCTGACAGTTTGTGTACTTGTACTTTTCTTGTACAGATAGTATATTTTTTATTTTTATGATTCATCTGTGTAAATGTAACCTTTGTCAGAACTCATTACTCCTATATGTTTCTTAATATTAATAGTCCATTAGATTATAATTAATTAACTATTTTCTGACAAGATGAGACATATTATACTCAAAATAATCTTCTAAATTTGTTTATGTTTATATCTGAAACATTTAATCAAATTGGTCTCTTGCTTCATGTTAGAAGGCCAGATTTTCGTTCCTTTCAAAAGATATCCTGCATTTATTGTCTTTCAGACGCATGGGGCATCTGACAGTAGCTCACCTACCACTGTCAGAACCTCCCCTTACTTGTTGATGTAACTGTCTGTCCATCTTTTATTGGTCTAAAAGCTTGTCTGTCCGAGGTTTCCATACTTTATACATTTCTTTTGACTCACCTACCTCAGAAAGTATGGATGTATCCTCTCTTTTTTGTCTTGTCTTTGCTGTAGAATGTTTATTAGGCACGTTTTCAGCATGGAGCTTTTCAGAACATTAACTGGAGATTGACCTCTAAGCTGTGAAGCTACAAGCCTTGTCTGAAGCCATTGAAAAGATAAAAAGACAGAAGGACCCATGGTTAACAACCTCAACTAGCATCCAAAGGATCCAAGATCTCTCCTCAAACGGCCAAATCTCTAACAGACACTTACAAATGGCTACATTCTTCTGAAGCATATATAGAAGCCGAAGTTTGAATGAGAAGACATACAACACTTAGAGTGTGAAACCAGCTAGCAACTCTCTCAACTCTCTTCTGCCTTCTGCTAGCAAGATCATCTACAAGCCTTCTTCTGAGTTGCAAGATTGAGAGCTTCCTCATTCAGAAAATTCTCTAAGCTCTCCTCTTCACATAAGTCTGTTGGGGTGGCATTTGTAATTGTGATTTCTTTCTGTCCACCCTTCCTCATTCAGAAAGGATTACAGTTGTAATTCTAATTGGTTTTTCTCCTTTTTGAATTTGGGTTTGTTTGCCTATTGTTAAGGCAAACACACAAGTGTCTTTACAATCTCAATTGTGAACATTGCAGGAGGTTTGTTCCTGCTGTACCCCTCTTGTGTAGGGAAGACCTTGTTGAAGGTAATCTTTGTACCCTTGGTAAGGGAAGACTTGCTTGAGAGCAAGTGGGCTTGTAATTCCTCTCAAGGGTGAGAGAAGGCCAAGTTCTCTTGGCAGTTAGTGAAATCTAAAGTGGTTTACTTGAGGACTGGATGCAGGACTTCCATGTGGAAAAGGCCGAACCGGGATAAAATTCTTTGTGCATTTGTGTGATTGTTTCCGCCAATTTACACTTGAATCACACACTACACTAAATTCTAACAACTTTATTTAGTGTTGTTTAATTTCAGATAAATTTTTTAAAAGTACAAGAAGTCGTATTCACCCCCCATCTAGGATATCATTAGTGCCATTTCGATCCAACACTTTATGGATGGCTTCTCAGGGTATAATCAGATTAGGTTGGTTGAGCAAGACCAGGAGAAGACATCGTTCAATACACTATAGGGGACATATTGTTATGTGGTTATGCCATTTGAACTTAAGAATATTGGAGCTACTTATCAAAGAGCGATGATGGCTATCTTTCATGACATGATTCACATTTATATTGAGGTGTATGTGGATGACTTGGTGGTGAAATCTAGAACTGTGGCTGAGCATCCTGGGGTTCTAACGAAGGTCTTGCAAAGATCGAGAGAGTACCAATTGAAAATGGACCTTAAGAAGTGTGTATTTGGTGTGTCATCGGGTAAACTTCTAGGGTTCATTGTGAGCAAGAGGGGTATTGAGATGATCCCAATAAGGTGAAGGCAATAAGAGAAATGCCACCTCCCAAGATTTGAAGGAAGTTCGAGGACTGATTGGGAGGTCGTAATTTATTCGCCAGTTTGTCTCCCAATATTCACAGAGGTGTAGACCCTTCTATGACCTCACCAAGCCGGGAGTCAAATTCCATTGGGACGAGAAGTGTCAGGCAGCCTTTGATGGATTAAAGGAATATTTGGCTAATCCTCCAGTCCTGAGGCCACCGACTCCAGGCAAACTCTTAATTCTCTATGTCTATATCTTGGAAGACTCTGTAGGAGCTGTCCTCGCACAAGTGGATGAGAAAGCAAAGAGGGGTGGAGAATGAAAAACGGGTGGAAAAGACGGAAAATAAAATAAACGTGATCGCCAGGCACACGAGGCTGCCGAATGGAAATGCACGCGCGAGGGGCGGGGGAAGGAAGTGATCGTGAAGAATATCTTCTGGAGCTGGGAGATTGCACGGGGGATGATGTGGGTCCTCTCTTCCTCTACGAGCACTGCTGGCGTGGTAGAGGGCGTTTCCTCATTTGATTACCCTGACAAAATAGACAAAGAAAAATAGGGATTAGCCAAATAAGGCATGTAGTACCGAATCCCGAACGAATAAATGAAATGAATAAAAGGGGAGGACTCACCGGGTGGTGGTTTTAAACCCCTAAATGATAGGTGTGTGTGTGTATGCATGCATGTGTGTGTGTGTGTGTAAAAGAAGTATAGAATGGGCCACGTGGGGCCCGAGAGGAGTAGATGTAAAGAAAAAGGGGAGAAAGGAAGGGGGTGCTTCCCCAAATGGACGACGTGGCGGCGGCGTTGCCGATCGGGCATAGGAAGAGGAGGAAGACCGCGCTCCTCCCGCCTCGCTCTAGTACGTGTGGAATGGTAGACGCCCCTCCTTGATTCGGAAGTTGGGTCGTCGATCTGGTAGGGCTCCGCCACGGTCTGAAGGGTCACTGGAAGAATCCGGCAGAGCTCCGCCAGGGTGGAGGGGGATTGTTGAAATGGTTACCCTCGGGGGTCTATTTATAGGCAAAACTTCATTAAATTGTGTCGGCAACAGCGGACGCCTATTAAGCATGAAACCCGCCTTACGCGTTGTGATTCAGAAGATTCCTCGATTTCCGCTCAATTTGACATTTGAATGATGTTTGTAGCTTACAACTACGTTGTAAATCGCGTCCAGGCAGCCCGCCGCGTTTTCTTAGGGAAATCAAATCTCTGGCGAAATTTGATTTGACTGCTTATAAAATGCGGCGTTTGATGCGGAGGCGGTTCCAACAAACAACATGATTATGGACGTGGCACCTCTTAAATGCACCTGACAGGGCTCAACCCAAAAGTTTAACTTTTAATCGCGACGGATTAGACAGACGCGGATGAGAAATAGACCATGTGCCGGAAAAGCAAGTGTTATTCGCGTCGCCTATACCAGCCGTGGATAAAGTCTTCCTAAAAAGCGTCCACTGTAGCGGACGTGAATCAATGAAGTTGTCAGCGACCGAACCACATTTGAAACGAAGGGGAAGCACCGAGAAAGAATGGGTGAGATCCAAAAATATTGGGAAACTACTCTCACAAGGCAAAAAGAAGGCCATTTGTGGTATTATGGTGCAATATGAAATTTACCCGTGGTGGAGTCGAATTCGTATGTCTACACACATCAATGGAGAAAACATGTGCCGCTCTCATTTGGATAGTGTAGAAATTGAAGCACTACTTTCTTGCTCATGAAGTCCACCTTATCGTCCGCATGAATCCTATCAAATTCCTCTTAAAAATCTATTCTCATTGATAGGCTAGCACATTGGCAAAACTTTCTCTCTCAGTTCAACATCACCTATATTCAGTAGAAATAAACAAAGGCTATGCCATACAGAACATCTCGCTCATCACCCTATCCCCCAGGCTGGAGCTCGCACATTTCTATGGTGTCACCTAGCTACAAATTGTAGGTGATAGTCAACTGGTTTTCTCCACCAAGTGCTCACCAAATATCACACCAAAGATCCCAAGCTCAAGCCATATCAAGAACTTGCCTCAGCATATGCCAAGCTATTCTCCAAACTGATCTTTGTCCATGTGCCTCGTCACCAAAACTTATAGCAGACGCTCTTGCTACCGTCGCTTCGACCCTCAACATGACTTATCCTGGGGATTTTGACACTATCCTCATTGCACGACGTCATACCCCAGCTACTCAGAATCCAACCTTTCTTTGGGTTCAAGAAGTGATGTTGAAGAAGGCAGAAAGGAAGAGCAAAACAAAAATCATGTTAATGGAGTTGGAGGAAGAATTGGATGATGAGGAGAAACCATGGTATTATGAGATAGCTAAATATTCCAGTAATCAAACGTATCCTGAAGAAGCCACGAGTGAAGAAAAGAGGGCCATAAGGAGAATGTCCCAAAAGTACACTTTGGTTGGTAATACTCTTTATAGAAGGGGTCTCACCGGAGTTTTACTTAGATGTCTAGATGATGATGAAGTGTTGAAAGTTGTTGAGGAGGCTCATTCAGGTGTGTGTGGTGGCCATGTGAATAACCAAATGCTTGTCAAGAAAATCCTTAGGCAATGCTTTTACTGGCCCACTCTAGAAGAGGATTGTTCTATTTATGTCCGTCGGTGTGTCAAGTGCCATCTGTATGCCGGCAGAATCCATTCTCCATCCTCTACACTCCACCCAATATCCTCCCCATGGCCTTTCGCTATGTGGGTTTTCGACATTATTGGCCCCCTTAGTGATCCGAACTCCCAATATAAATCAAAGTCATATATCCTCACTGCAACGGAGTACTTCACCAAGTGGGCGGAAGCTGAAGCATATGCGGAGGTCAAGGCAACAACTCTATGCAAGTTCATCATGAAGAACATCATCACCAGATTCGGCATTCCAAATACCATCATCACCGACAACGGACCACAGTTTATCTCTTAAGAGCTTCAGGACCTTTGCAACAGGTATAAAATTGCATTGCATCATTCATCTCCATATTATCTGCAAGGTAATGGCCAAGTAGAGGCCACAAATAAAACTCCTATCAAAATCATAAAGAAAACTTGTGAGGCCAATAAATTTTCGGACTGGCCATATAAGCTTGTGGAAGCTCTATGAGCTTACCGCACTTCATCCGTACTCTCATAGGGCAAACACCGTTCGCCCTCACTTATGGAATGGAGGCTGTAGTACCATACGAGATTCTTATACTCTCACTAAGGGTCCATCTTGACAAAGACTTGTCAATCGATGAACGACGTGAATCGCTCCTTGCACAACTGGAACTCTTAGATGAGAAGCGTCTGGTCGCCGCAGAACATACAAAAGCATACCAGAATAGGCTCACACGTTTTTACCAAAAGAAGGTAATTGAGAGAGAATTCAAAGCCGGTGAGATGGTTATCAACCGAATCTTTATAAAACCTGGTGGTCCCCGGTATAAACTCCAACCAAACTGGGAAGGGTTGTACGTAGTCAAAGAAGTATATCCAGGCAACGCATACAAGCTAGTGAACGCGGAGGGTGAGGAACTCTCCCACCCTTGGAATAGGCTTTACCTCAAAAAGTACTACCCTTAGCTAGGTGTTCGGAATTACGTGATACATGGACCCTAATATGAAAAGTCATAATTTCTAGTTCACTACTTATTCTTGGTAAGTTAACCAGAGGTGTCAACCATCACACACATTTACACACCCACCATCAGAAACTAGAAGCATAGAATCTAAGGAAGGTCAATGCTAAGCTAAGAGTCTAGGGCATCCTCTTTCTCTTCCATTCGATTTGCCAATAGGAAGGGAGACTTGTGGGATCAATCTTAGAACCTGTCCAACAGTCAATGGGTAGATGGCATGGCCCAAAAAGGGGAGAAAAGAAAATCAGGGCCAATCAAAATGAAAAGAACCAAAAACAAGGCAAACCCTAACAAAAGAGCACGACAAGAGCGACAAAGTCCCCGCAGAGATTCAAATGGACTTGGTCGTAAGCGTGCTAATTAAAAATCCCCACAAGCCTAAAGACTGAAACCCAATGAGTATAGGACAGAGGAATGAGCATCTCCCCGGTCACCCGAACTGTTGGCAGACTTCCTAAATATTGTCTTCTTTTCTTCCCCATGGGTATATCCTAGATTCGAGGTAAGGCAACAACCAACTAAAGAGGACGTCGCCGAAAGCCACCTTGGGTGAAGGCACCACTTAAGCACGTTAAACTCTTGTTTAATGCACCTAAGAATCATTAATAAACTTTTAATAATGACTGAGTAATGGAAGGATCCAAGTACTATGTTTTCCACTTAGAGCGGATCCCCTTCATTCCGCGCGTCTTTTCTTAGAAGGGACTACACGGAGTTATAGCTCTTATTTCAAAATAAAAAATGAATATTTTAAAATAAAAAAAATAAAAATTGAAAATTTCAAAATAAAAAATTTGAATATCTCAAAATTTCAAAAAATGAATATTTTCAAACTCCTTAAAAATTAAAAAATTTCAAAACTCCATAAAAATTGAATATTCCAAAATTTTTAAAAAAATTGAATATGTTCAAAAACAAAAAATCATGGATTAATTTCCCCCTCATTTGTATGAATGCATTGAACGCATGATTATCTTCTAATTTTATGTAAACATTTGCCTACTTGCTTGTTGCATTTTAATTATGTCATTTCCTTATTTATGTCTTATTTGAATAAAGGCTCAACCCCTTGACAAGATCATGAAGTCCCATTCAAATGCAAGGGGCTGAGCCAGAACAATTATTTAACTTGTTTGTTTAAGTGATTTTCAGGCACACACAAAATAAAAGAGGCACATATGCTGTATACTATGGCCAAAACGACATATCCATGTACATCATACAAAAAGGTACCCCACCAGGTACACATCATCAGCGAAAGTAAAAGGTACAACTCATGATAGGTGGCCTAGCTCTCTTCACCACTCTCTACTGGTCGATGCTGCCGGCTACTCTCAGTCTCCCCAGGATCTACTGTCGTGCGAGGGGCCGGTGGCCTCATGGAGGTACGGGAGTCGGTGGACTGCTGGGAAGTACGTCCCTCCTGGACATTCCTCTGGCACTCAGAGGAAGTCACTAAATAGCTGGCGGAGTATGCGCTGGCCTGCCCCTTTCTCACAGCACGCTCGCAAACACGTCGGTACTAGTCCTCTGACTCTCGCAGCAGCCGCTCCGAGACGCCGAGGCTCATATGCGTGTCCAGGACCTGCTGGGAGAGGCGCTACCGCTCCTCCTCCCACCGGCGGTGCTCGCACTCGCGCTCCCTCCGCTCCATTGCGAGCGTCACCCGCAACTCCGCAGCCTCGCGAGGAAGGTTGGGGTCACACTGAGAGGCCTGGGTGCATAGCTCGGATAGCTGCTCCATCAGCTCTGCCACCTCGATCCCTGCCAGCATCATCTGGGATATGGCACTCTGAAGCTCGACAGTCTACACAAAGGAGAACATGTGTAAGTCACAAATCATTTAATTTCATGTATATTATTGTGAGGAACTTACCGGTGTAGAGAGGTCACGCTCCGCCGTCTCCGCACGAGCCACTGCCGATGCTAGCTGCTCTCGGAGAGAGGCTACCTCCGGATCTGGCACACTCTCACTCGTGGAGGCACCCGCGAGGTCAGTGCGCTCCGCAGCAGCCTGCTCCGAGCGCTGCACACACACACACACATACATATATATATATATATAGGTCAGCATAGGCTAAGGTAAGAAAGCAAAGGTAAATCGTCTTAAACTTACTAGTGTTGCCAGGGCCGTGTGTGCCTCTGCCAGCTGGGCCTCTGTGCTCGCCAATTGGACCCTCAACGTCTCAATCAGGCTGTCCCTGGCATCCTGCACATGCACACATTTGTTAGATCAACCATGCATGTCATAATGAACAGGTAAGGATTAAAGTGCATACCCTGGCTGCACTTTTCATTACATGATAGGTGTGCCTCCATCTGGTAAACTTAAGCTTCACATTGATGGCACGAGTAATAGAATCCTGGGCCACCTGCAAGTGGTGGAGTTGTTCATGATTCACATTTCTACAATTTTGTGTCAAAATCTTGTGGCTGAAGCTTGCGCTCTTCTGGATGCACTCAGATAATTTTACTCCTTAAATTTTCAAGTTTAGGATACCATGAATGGTTCCTCAATGCTTGTCAAAGTGATTCATTGAGAACCTTCTTGCATCCTTTTCCTTAAAAAAAGGTTTACTCTTTTTCCTTGAATCATGTGGCTGCTTTCCTTAGAACTCAACACCAAAAGAAGTTAAGGTTTGTACCATCAATTTTATTAAATAACAGTACACATGATACAACCTAGTGAGGGAGGAGAGATTCCTCTCTTGCACATCAAAAAATGTAAAAAAATCTCACTCACTTCCACCCCTACAGATCCAAACCCAAAACCAAACACAATATGTAATGGGCAAAGAAATAAGAAATATCACTCTCCCCACCTACCCTACCAAACAAAACAAGCTATACCAGTGCAATAGAAAAGGATAAAAAAGGAAGCAGATCTCATAACCATGTGGAGAGCAGACCGTTCAAAGAAAAATCTCAACAAACACCAACTTCCAAACCCAAAAGAAAGTCCAAACACCTTTTTTTTTTTAAAATGTGAAAGTCTAAACACCTTGAATCTTGCAAAGCAAGAAGTTGCTAATCCAGCAAAGAAATGGCTAAGCAAACAACAAAAGTCTTTGCTGCTTAATTGTGATCAAAACATAGGAAGTACTATGGCTAGGTCAAGAGTTCAGAACTAGAGAAAACTTCAGCATAATCAGGGAAAGGGGAGGGAGAATATAATATACCATGAAAGAATGTGGAATGCTCCATAGCAACAGAGAAAAATCTGAAGAATACTGAGAATAATCTAATGATGTTAACCTCGATGACTGGAAGATGAATATTTAATATCAGAAACATAAACATTGACAAGAGAGCCCTAAGTGGCACGACAAACATTCATGCAAAAAGGACATTTTATCAGAGAATACATCATAAGATCATGCTGTAGAGTAAACAAATGGGGGAAGGATAAGAAAAATATCCAAATAAAAATGTTGCCCACTTAGCATATGAATTCTCCAAGCAAACAAGTTTGTGGGGATAATGGATTTCCCTATCACTTCGGGGTGGGAGGCAAGGGAGTCGTCATCCAACAATCATCATCCCCATGAGTGTACCGCTACATCAGTGCCTATGCCTCCAGTGTTGATACACGTTTTCTATAGGCATGTCTCAAAGCTATCCTTGCTCGCTGTGACCTCCTAGTGGTCAAGCACTGATGACACGGGGATGGTGGTTCCCTAGCGCCATGAATCCGCACCATCCCTTATCAGGAGGCAGTTGGGTGATACCATCCCAGGACGTCATCTTGCAAATCAACATTTGTCATGGTTGCATGCATTGCCTCGCAGAGGCACCATGGCAGTGTCTGACTGAGGTCTACAATCCTGATCATCATCATTCTAGGCAGTTTGCCCCGCCAGCCCGCTCCTCTTCCTGCACCCCTTTCAGGCCTTCAAAATGTAATTGGAACAGGGATTCAATCACCCCGCCACACCAACAGACGAATTGCAAGTGCTAGATTCTAACTTGTTAATTAAATTCAGGCAGGGTGCGTTACGTTAGAATAAGCTAACAGGGAAAAGATAAAGGATGTTTCCAATAATCCAAGGTCACAGAGATCACGTAAAATAAAGCGAAATAATTGGATACCGATCAAACTGAGAACTGCATGTACAAGCGAACGACGTGGAGCATACTCGGCAATTTTGCCACTATGGGGCAGAGGAACTGGGATTCAACTCCATTTCTCTAGGTTTGAACATTTTCCCGCTTTTTTGAAGGTTTTTTTTTTAAAAGCTAGTGTATATAAGGATCATATAGGCAATTACTTCAGTAAATCTGTAACGCCCTGACGCGGAAAATCGGAGCGGAATTATAGTTATTAAATAATATCGAACGATAAATAAATATCAAACTATTGCACAATTAGAATAAAACTAAATAGAATCTAACTTCATTAATAATTCATCAACTAACTATTACAACCACTAATCAGAGTCAAAACTAGGGTCCAGAGTACTTTATTCAAACTCAAAACATTACAAACTGACTAACTGACGACTAATTAAATAACTACTAAGCAGTGGTTGGCGAGACTGGTCACTCCTGAGCATCATCATCATTTCCTTCCTCGTGAGTGTGGTATTCTCCATCAGACTCACCTGAAACATATGAAATAATAACGCAGGATGAGCGAATAACGCCCAGTAGGACTTAATATCTCGTATGAACAAGTATGCTTTAAATGTTTAATATCTTAGAAAGCAGGGTAACTAAAGAGCATAGTCATGTAGAGCAAAGTGACGATAGCAAGAGAACAATAGCACTTGTACAAGGAAAATAACACTTCAAACACGATAATGGATTGGCCATGTAACGATATAGCACGTAAAGTTACACAACGGTGCACTAGTAACGATAGCACTTGTATAGATAGCACTGATTGATTATCATAGATTAAATCTTGATAGTATAATGGCACTGGATGTATGCCAACATCCTGATCATTTTAACTCTCATAGGCAAATGACACTTTTCGGACGCTCCTCCAAGGACCAGATCGGGCCCCATGGCCAAATAGAGTACCAAGAATAGACAAAAATAGTAGACGAATAGATAAGAGAGTAGAGAGAAAGTGAACAGATGAGAGTATAAAGATAGTAGATGAGATAGGGGTATAATCGTAAAATAATGTTAAACAGTCGATAGTAATAGTTGCGCAGTACTAGGTCGGGTGCCGGCAGTCAGGTAGAAGTCACATCCGTCCATCAGCTGTGCTATGAACACAAGCTAGATGGTCTGACGTGATCCCAAGGTAAGAAGGAAAATACACTAAGACCGTTGGATCGTACTGATCTCTAAAGGTGTAACGGGTTTAAGGGGTACAACCAGCTCGTCGGCAATGGACGTGCACCAAAGCCAAAAGACTTACGGAGGCCTTGACAAGTAGTCCTTGGTCTAGTCAGGAGTATTCCCAACGGAGAGGTGGTCCATGCCAAGAAAAAGTGTGTAACGAAACGTTGTCTGTCTTACCTCGAGTGCTCGATGGCAGAGGGATGCGATGTCAGTGTACAAAGCACGCGAATATAACGAAAACAAGTGTCATTTAAATAATAGGAAAATTTAAGCGAAATAATTACATTTAATTACACTACAAGAAATGAAGGATATGTAGACGGCTGAAAGCCGTCTACGTAAGCACAAGAACCGTCTACAAAAAGTTTTGTAGACGGCTATACAGCCGTCTAGAGAGCCGTCAACGAAAATTCCGTCTACATAACATACGTAGACGGTTTATAAGCCGTCTACTAAAGATCTATATGTAGACGGATTCAGCCGTCTACGAAGATAGGTAGACGGCTACAATAAGCCGTCTACGAAGATAGATAGACGGCTTCTTTACCGTCTACAAAAATTTAAGTAGACGGTTATTAAGCCGTCTATAAATATTTATGTAAACGGTTTTTAAGCCGTCTATAAATATGTATATCGACGGTTTATAAGCCGTCTATATAAACTTATGTAGACGGTTTTTAAGCCGTCTACATAAACTTATGTAGACGGTAATAAACGTGCAAATAATGTTTTGTAGACGGCTTAAGCCGTCTACACATTTCAAAATTTTTTTTAATATTTAATTTATTTTTATTTTTTTCCCTGTTAGTACAGAAATCAAAAATCATTACTACCATGCACACACAAATTATTTAAAAACACATCATATACAACAAATTAATACCATACACACAAATTATCTAAAAACATCATAAACATATTCAAAAGAAATACAATATCTCACCCACTATAATAATCTAATCATCATCATCATAATCATCAGCAGACTCGTCACTCTCCTCACACTCAAGCTCACGCCTAAGACGAGACGGCTGTGATGGCTGAGCAGTATATTGCTGCATGAAGGCTCGCATCTCTGACATCTGACTGCGCAAGTCCTGTAACTCCTGGCGATCCCTGCTCCTCTCTGCACACAAGTCCTGTAACTCCTGGCGATCCCTGCTCCTCTCTGCACACGCTCCTCCATCTTTTTGTTTTGATCCTGCAACTGCTGCTGCAACTGCTGCACTTGAGTGTGGTAGCCGCCTGAGGAGCTCGATCCCTCTCCCCTCCCGTACCAAGTGCGGAGCGTCTCAGCCTTACCCGCACAACGAACACGTCCAGGCCTATCTCGTCCCATGACAGCTATGAAGGCATCCTCGGCTAGAACAGGAGCGGCATCATCACTCTGGAGGGAAGGAGTCGTCATCTGTGTCATCTTCTCCTACAATTAAAAATATATTTCATTAACAAAAAATGAGAAATTATAAACTAATTTATTAAAAATAATTTATCTAAGACCGATACACTTACAAAACGATCCCTGCTTTCGTCATCAACCCACTGCTGGGTACCGTCAGGGAGGTCTTTACATCTCCCCATCTTAAAAACCTCTATGCGATCGGGCTCACGTTGGTGAGTCTTCACCTGTAAAAATTAATTGTATAATCATTAAGTACGAAAAAAATCAATAGAGATTATTAAAATTACATTCAATAAAATAAAACCTTACAAAATCATCTTTTAATTGATAAATACTGGTACGCCCCCGCCGATACGTCATATTTTGATGCGTACGATTCTGCTTGTTACGCTCGGCAATATCCTGTAAAGAAGAAGACAATTCATAATGATATTTGATAATCTGAAATGAAAAATCATAATACATATAATATGTAATTAAATCAAATTATTTTACTTGCTCCTCCCTTGAATTCCATTTTTGACACATTGTCCGCCAATCAGATGGATCAACACCAGGTGGAACAGATGCAACAGCATCCTCAAAGGTCTTGCCCTTATAATGCTACAAAATAACAATTACAAAGTTAACAAAATATTCATTATCAAGATAAAAAACAAACAAATACTTTTTAAAAAAATACTTACTTTCGACTTCAACATCCCACGCCAGCCTTTGTGCATGGCTGTCATATGTTGTAACATTCCTTATCCGTCTGAGGAGTCCGATCCCAAGAATACCACATCTACACATATATTACCAATCTAATTTAAATATCACAAATACACAATATTCACTTTAATATTAATCTATTTACCTCGAGATCTCGAAATATTCCATTCTTTGTCTCTTCAGGTAGTTTTGAAAAATTTTCTGCCATAGTTTGCAATGCAGTCTGATGACAATGCCCATACGACTTATAAAATTTGTCCCTTGCTCGCCTACCCCGTATCCACCAATTACTCTCACATTCCATTTCTGTCCAGGCTCTAGCCTCCTCTCTGTGGCACCTCTAGAGGGACCCCGACGACCACTCCCTCGACCCCACGATGGTGTCTCTATGTAAAAACATATACATAAAGAAAATGATTAGATTTTATGAAACTAAAGTAAATATAATTGTAATGCTACTGAATATAAAATATACCTGCTACAGAAGAAGATGAGATGCAGCAGAAGACGCCCCCTGAGTGATAGGAACTACGGCTTGAGAAGGATGACCTGCAACAGAGTCTTCAGGTGAATGAGTTGGCACGTCATCCACAGTCCGTGCTCTCCGAACACGAGATCCCCTGCGCGAACTCATATCTGAAAATATTGATATTGATAAGCAGCGTATAATTTACAAAGAAAATTTGACGGCATCTCCCCTATATTAGGAGCATATCCACAATTGAACCTCCTGTGGGAAAAAATTTCATTTGCAATATGAAGAATGAATAACATGAGGCATTAAGAACCAACTTTACAGGCAACAGGAAATGCAATTACCATGTCATTTTCCAACAAGTCGCATTTAATATTAACATTAAAGAGTCCCATTCTATAATAGAAAAACATAACATAATTACAACTCCACTTAAATCTCCATATATTCACCAACTCTCACATTAATTCCTTCAGTTACATCAACATCAAATATTTCTCCATTGATAGGAACATCAACCAAATTTTCTTGATAAGCTTCAACAATTTCATCCTCAGGCACTTCTTCCTGTTCTGCCATGTTATAATAGTCTCGGGGTTGTGCTCTTACAGGAATGATCCATCCTGTTCTTCTATTATCATCTACATAAAACACCTGCTCTACTTGTTGGGCAAGTGCAAATGACTCATTTGTCCCCAATTTTTGATTGATGTTGAGACTGATGACCATATTTGTCAACTTGGAATCCCTTGCCTTCATGATAAACATCCCACCAGTCACATTCAAACAATATAACACGTCTGTTATGGTCAAACATATTTCCACAACATCCTTAAGATGTCCATAATAGCCATCACATTTATTATTAAGATCTGCAATCACAACAACACCACATAATTGAGTCTGCTTTGTATAATCTGCAGTTCTTGTACGGAACCTAAATCCATTTGCAATATAGCCTGAATGTGAATAAGCAATTCTTGATGGTGTTTGTGACAAAATTTGGATATCTTGAGTGCATCGAGGATCATTTGCATCTTTTAATTCTTGGACATAACTTTGAAACCATTTTCTGAAATCTTTCTCGATTCCTCTACAAGTTTCTAGTCTTCGTTTATGCTCAGCCAAAAAAGGATCAATCTCCTCTATCTGTTTCAAAAATTACGTATGTGCCAACTGCACTTCTTTTCAGATAACACACGATTCTCAACTTTACCCTTCAAAAAACGCCCTGGGGGATTAAAGATTGACAAGAAATCATCATCGTCACTGCGACTAGGAGCGCCATCCCAATTTCTTTCTGTACGATTAAACTGAGTGACTATATTGGGCAAGTACATAGAACAGAACGAAATAGTCTCAAGAAGATAGCCTTCCACAATTGAACCTTCCGGTCGTGCTTTATTGCGCACATAATCTTTCAACTTCTTCAAGTATCGTTCTATAGGATACATCCACCGGTATTGAATAGGACCAGCAATTCTAGCTTCATAAGCCAAATGTGATATCAAATGAATCATGATAGTGAAAAATGATGGCGGAAAAATTTGTTCTAACTTGCATAGTGTTATTGCTATATCAGCTTCTAACTTCAGCAAATGTTCAGGCCTCAAAACTTTAGAACATATATCTTTAAAGTACATACTCAACTCTGTGATTGGGTCAGTCACATCTGCATGAACAATGTTGCGAAGTGCTAAAGGCAGCAACACTTGCATATAAATATGAGAGTCGTGACTCTTCAACCCTATGAGCTTTCCACTTGTAAAGTCCACACACTTGGATAAATTAGATGAATATCCATCGGGGACTTTAATGTTCCTTAGAAAGTCACAAATCTGTAACCTTTGTGTTCTGTTCAATGTAAAAATCGCTGCAGGTGGCTTTCCTCCTTGATCTGTCGGCACATGCAGTTGCGGACGTATCCCCCAATCTTCTAAGTCCATCCGTGCCTTAACTGTGTCCTTACTGTAACCAGAACCAAGTAGATTTAAAGTACCCAATAGATTGTCACAAACATTTTTTTCGATATGCATCACATCTAAATTATGACGGAGAAGCAGATTTTGCCAATATGGTAACTCCCTAAAAAAAATACTTTGTTTTTTCCATCCTTTCAGTTTATCAATGTCTTTCTTAAAAATCTTCCAAACCTAGTAATAGGCACCATCTGTTGTTGTTGCTCCCACACTTCACGACCATTCAAATTTTTTGGAGATTTCCCAAGTTCGACTCTGCCATCAAATCTATCCTTATATGTGTGTTTCCTCCATCTGTGATGTACTGGCAAAAACGACGGTGCCCAAGATAACAAAATTTCTGACAATTTTTAAGTCTTCTTGAATGTGTACTGTAGTTACATGTTGGACACGCATATGTTCCTTTAGTGCTCCACCCTGACAAATTAGCATATGCAGGGAAGTCATTGAGGGTCCAGAGGAGAGTAGCTCGCAGGGTGAAGTTCTGTTTTTTTGCTGCATCATATGTTTGCACACCATTATACCATAAATCCTTCAACTCATCTATCAATGGTTGTAAGTATACATCAATGTCATTTCCGGGCTCTTTAGGACCAGGAATGAGTAAAGACATCATGGTATATGTTTGCTTCATACACATCCATGGCGGTAAGTTGTAGACAACTATCACCACAGGCCATGTACTATACCTGCTACTCATGTTTGCAAATGGATTAAACCCATCACTTGCCAAACCGAGTCTGACATTGCGGGCTTCAACAGCAAAGTCTGGATAGACATTGTCAAAATGTGTCCATGCCTCAGAATCAGCAGGATGCCGCATCTCCCCATTTTCTTGCAACGTCCGACCATCCTTATGCCATGTCATCCACTTAGCTACCATAGAAGACATAAACATTCTTTGCAATCTGTCTTTCAGAGGAAAATAACGCAAGATTTTCTTAGGTACTCGCTTGCGTGTAGAAGAATCATTTGTAGGTGCGATTCTTTCTTTATACCTCGGTGTATGACATTGCGGACACTCATCTTTATGTTCATTCTCCTTCAAAAACAATACACAATCATTCTCACATGTATCTATCTTCACATGGCTTAATCCCAAATTTCTAACTGCCTTCTTAGCTTCATACCATGATTCAGGGACATAGGCTCCTTCTGGTAATATTTCACGCAGAAGATCAAGGAACATGCCCATACAATTGCCTGTGACCTGATTCATTGTCTTAATGTGTAGCAGTTTTAAAAGAAATGTCAATCTACTCACTTTCTGGCAACCGGGATACAAAGGTGTTTCTGCATCATCTAATAGTTTATAAAATTCCTTCGCCTTTGCATTTGGTTCATCTTCATCACACTGAGCAGCCATATCAGCATCTTGCAGCTCATGTAACATCTGAATTGTATTATCAGCAGTCATCTGTTGTTCTTCCTCATTAATCTCCTCTGAGGATATGTCACCAACGGGTTCTCTCCATGACACACCCAATTTGTATAATGAAGCCATATCCCGTCACATATCAAATGAGTTTTCACTTCATACCGAGTGAACTTCAATCCATTACAACATTTTTTACATGGACATTGTATCAACTGTCCGTTATCTCCATGCCTGAAACTCCTCCTATCTTCATGAAAAGCAAAGTCCAATAGTTCTTCAACTCCTTTCTCATACCTAGGATCCAAACGATCCGTAACATTCATCCAACTCTTATCGACTCCAGCCATTTCAAAATAATCTAGAATTAAGAAGTAAAAAAAATATATCAGATATGAATCAAGTCACATCATATGTGTAAACTTATTTAAAACTATATGACATAATTATATATGAAGTATAATTTAGTAAAAATTTCGGCAGCATCTACTCTATATTGGAAGAAAATCCACATTTTCACAAAAGTCTATATTCATACATTCCTGCAAAGAAAAGGGGGTACCTACATGAAATCTTGCCCATCTATGGATATTTGATCATCTGATGTTCTTTATTATATGTGTTTTGAGATTATCCTAAAATTTCGACAGCATCTCCCCACACTTCTCCAATATACCACCATTATTTACTAATTTTAACTATGCTCAAAAAATCACTTGCATAAAATACAAGTGATAAAAAGAGCAGTTAAAATTAGCAGGTATATTGGAGAAGAGCGAGAAGATGCTGCCGAAATTTTAAGATAATCTCAAAACATATAATAAAGAACATCAGATGATCAAATATCCACAGACTGTCCAACTTGGACAATTCAAGACTATATGCTCGATATATGCCATTACTATCAAAAGACAGTAAAAACATATATCATAACAAAAGTCTTGAACGGGAAAAAAAAAAAAAAGGTCCACTCATTACATCCATATGTTTCATCCAATGCTTGCACCCTGCATTAAAATACATTCACACATCCTGCAAAAAAGATATTCAAGCATCCACACATAATAAAAAAGTTGAGCCACCACCCAGGCTCGCTGGATTAAATAAAGATGAGCCACCACCCAGGCTCGCTGGATCTTACCTGAACAAAGAGCCTCAAAAGATGAAAGCAACTACCTCGATCTCCGCAGCTGTTCCAAACAAAACCTGTCGTCATATTTTACAAAAAAATATATTAATAAAATGTATAAGAGGACTTGCATATAATATATATGTCATTAAATTCCTAAAAGATGCAGATAATGGATCATGCTTTGCTCATTTATATATATTAATGAAATGTATTCCCCACTTAGATACTAAATCCTAGTATTAATGCCTAACAAGATAATTTATTTTTTCCACAGAAGCACCTGCACTGCTTTGCTCATTACAAATAAAAACAAGATATTAAAAGAGAGGACATTTCAAGATTATTCCAGATTCGAGCTCAAACATGAAGATAAGTCAAACACTTTAAGCCACTATCCTGATGCAAAACAATCCCCGTTACCCCCAATTTAGGTGACAAATGAGGATAACTTTAAATTGGTTTATCCTTACATCTTTGTGACATAACAAACGAAAAATAAAGGATAACTTGGAGTTCATTCTATCTTTATACAAACCTGGACAGGTTTGAAATATTCTAGTCATTCCTCTTTGGTACAGAAGCTCTAAAGTGATTCAATATCTTTGCCGTATATGTAAAGTAACACATCAACTCTATAGAACCCATGTCATTTGATTCTGCTATGCTCCTCCCATAGTCTTGAAATTTAGGGTGGCTGATTAACCTTATCTCTTGAATGTCTAGCCACTGCTACTGTCGAGAAGTTAAAGACATGAGTTGGTTATTCAAAAGATTCTGTTTTATATTTTTTTCTGGACTATTTTTTGTGTGGTTATTTTTTTTCTCCTTGTGAATGGAAAACATATTTTCTTCTTTGTCTAGTTGGTATACAATGAAAGAATTATTTGTGACTTCCAAGTTCTAAATATTGCAAGCTGCTGAATTTTTCATTGAGGAGGACAGTTATTGAAGTGAAAGACATAGTGATATACTGATATCTACTAAGTGAACTCCTCAAAACTGATTTGGTCTTTGAATTCTAAAATCTAACTTGCTTTATTATCTGAAGTTTCAAATAATATATGGATTGTTGTCCTGTTGTGTTTAGGCTCGTGATTTACTCATTTCTTAAGCCTCTACTTCTAATGATGGGAAATAAGAATGTTCAACTTCATACATAACTGTGGCTGCTGGACATGCACATGACACAGTTAAGGTTCTGATCTGTCCAAGCATAAGATGACGGGCACCTTGTACCTCCGTCTCACCCCCTCCCACTCCGATCACCCCTCCCACTCACATAACCAGTTAATGTTCTCTCTCTCTCGTGCATCCCTCCCCTCCGGTCACCCCCTCCCACTCCGATCGGTCCCTCCCATCTGTCTCGCCCCCCAGCCACCACCTCCTCCCCTATCTTATCCCCCACCCTCCCCCTCTGTCGTGAGGGTGATACAGCGCAACGGCGATGGCGAGGGCGTTGCGTCGCGACGGCGAGGAGAAGGGCAGATGGCGTGGCGGCGAGCAGTGAAGGCGGTGCAGCACAGTGGCAATGGCGAGGGCGTCCCGGGCCCCCCTGCGCCGCGCCCGGCCCCCCCTGCGCCGCGCCCCCGGGCACCCCCACCCGCCCCCCCCTCCCTTCCCCTCGCCACCACTGCACCCCCCCCACGCCCCCCCCCCCCCCCACCCGAAACCCCGACCCCCGGGCCCCCCCCTGCCCCCCCGCCCCCGGGCACACCCCACCCGCGCCCCCTCCTCTCCTCCCTCGCCACCTACGCCCTCTACCCATCGCCCACCGCGGTGCCCCCACCCCACCCGGGCACCTGTGCGCCCCCGCGCCCCCCCCCCCCCCCCCCCGGCCCCTTGCGACTCGGATCGAAAGAGGTAGAGAAAGATAGAGGGGGAGGACGATACCCGGTACTGCGACGGCGGTGTCCGCGGCAGACGGCGGCGGCGACGTCTCCGGCGTGCTGGCGAGGGCGACGTCTTCCGCGTCCTGGGCGAGGGCGGCGTCTCCAGCGGGGTGGCCAAGGCAGGAAGGGCGAGGGCGCGGGCAAGGCGAAATGGGGCGGGGAAGGGGACGAGGGCAATTAAGTTAGAGGAGATACGTAGACGGCTACAAAAAGCAGTTTACGTATAAAAGGCTACGATACAAAAGCCGTCTACGTATAAAATATACGTAGACGGCTTTCTTTAGCCGTCTAATATCCTCTGTATGTACACGGTTTTGAAGCCGTCTATGTAATGTATGTAGACGACTTAGTAAAGCCGTCTATGTATATCTATATTCATAAACGGCTTTTTGTAGCCGTCTACAAATATTGTTTTGTAGACGGCTGCGATTTTAGCCGTCTACATATCCTTCATTTCTTGTAGTGTTACCAGATATATTATTGAGTATTTAATAGGGTCTCATTACAAATAATAACGTTTAGTGTGTGCAAGTGTTAAGAAACATAAGAGCATGAAAGATTGTGCACATGGCTTTTAAATTAATTAATATCATGTGAATATTTCCCATTAATATTTAACAAATCGTTACTCGTCATGGCAGTACTAAATTAGGGTTAAACAGGGTTTAAATGGTAATTTTAATAGGGCATATAAGCAATTAGGGTTTTCTGGCCGCTCAGCTGAAATTGCGACGGGGGTACCCATCGCGATTCATGTCGTGACGGGCGGTCCGGGCGCGACAGATGAACCGGCCGGCCTGGCGTGGTCCGGGAGAAAACCGCGATGGCATGGGCCATCGCGACCTCTCTAATATCACGATGGGTCGAGCCGTCGCGATTTCAGAGAGGCGGCTCGACCCAGAAAAGGGGATCTGCCCTGTTTGGGTTTGGTCCTTCCCTCCCATACATGATACAGTACACTTCTAAAATCGATATAAAATTGCACGATGATCAAAAATTATGAAACTAATTTTAAATGAAAGTAGACTCGTAGATCTATCAACAGACATGAGCAATTAGAAAATAGATAAGGTTTGTGCATACTTTAACTAGGTTACATTTTGGTGACCTAAAACATGCACAGTCATGGAAAATAATTTAATTAGCAAATGATACATAATGAAAATTAGGGAAAATATGGGCGTTGAAAGCTAACAATATGTAGTATTTATGAGAATATTTTCATGGTATAGGATCAAGTACATGCGTGGATTGAAAGCAATCATGAAGGTTCGGGTGCATGGTAAGGATAGAGCTTAGAACATTTAATACTCCTTCATAGAGCAACGAAAAATAGGAAAATCATGGAGCTTTGATAGATTGATGTATGGGTTACCTATGGCCGAAGTTAATCGATTTGTGCTTGAGATATTGCCTACCTTTTCTTGCTGTAATGAAAACCTAGAGTTGGTGATGAAGAGAAGAAGAAAACCCCTTGTTCCAAGCCTTCTCCTCCTTGCTCCTTCGTCCTCAACCTTCTCTCCTCGTTCTCCAAAGTCCTAGCAACGAGTTATGGCTTGGTAGAGATGAATTAGGGTGTATTAACTAGCTATAAGAGTCCTTACTTTCTAAAACTCATCATTTCCTTTAAAACTCTGAATTTCCATATTTATCTTCCTATTCCTCCTTTATCTACTTAATAGGATTGGGGAGATGGTTTATTTCATGGGTAAAGGGTTAGGGTAAGTCTAGGACTTCTTTTTAGGATATATATGGTTCATTTACTATTTATCTTAATCCCTTTATTAATTATTACTATTTTTAGTACGAATTTCACTTAATTAGCTCTCATCTCTTCACATTTGAGCCTATTATGTTATGTTTGGACCACTAGTACAACTCATTCCTAATTTAACTTAATGAGTTTTGATTTAATTTCGTTTTATCCAATTATTTCCTCTTTATTCTAATTTAATTCTATTTATCATATTTATTTAATTAAATTTTATTTTATTTAAAATTTTAAAAATCAATTCAAAGTTACTACAAAATCTCTAACTTCTTTTCTAAGAAAAGAAATTTCCGGAATCCTTGCCTCCTCTACCTGACATGGTGGAAATGAGAGAAAGAGGAGAACGACTCACAACAAATTCTTCAGAAACTCTTACCGTGAAAATAATTGGAAAAATCAAATTCATCAAGAAGACGATAAAAGATCCCAACTTTTGCGCCCCACCTGCTCCTCCATGTTCCTTGGAGAAACCTTCCGCACCGAGAACACAATTGCTCCTCGTTTGGGTACTCCCCACATTGATCACTCCTTTATATGGATCAGGCGGGGCATAGACCCATCTCGGTGGGGAATCCTCGACCCACAAGAGCAGCGACGTCGTCCCCCCTCCCCCCAACCCTTTGTTTTAATGTGACGGGGACGGCGTGGCGAATAGGACAAAGCTTGGGAAGGGAAGGGGACAACGGCGGTTGCAGGAGCAACAACCACCATCCGTGGTGGTACTGCGAACAACGCCACCACCCGTAGGTGGTCCTGTGAACAACGCCACCAAGTGGGCGAAGCCTCCATGCACACGATCCCCCATGCCTGTAGCTTCTCTTTGTCTAGGAAAGGAGTAAAAGGTGGGATTTTTGGGGGAGGGGATCATTTATGAGATTGCACATGTCTGCAAGGACCCCAAGTAGATCCTAATAAACTTTGATCCCCGCATGTAGGAGGACTGAATTGGTCTCCTCGCCTCCACCCCCCGCATCAGCAGCTCACCCAGCCGCCTCTGTCCTGCTGTCGACCCCTTTTGTTGCCTCCCTCTCTCTGTGCCCCTGCAACTGTTCCTTTCTCGGAAAGGAAAATATGTTCTCCGTCGCGCGTGAGAGAGAGAGAGAGAGAGAGAGAAAAAAAAGGTGGGATCTAGTTTTTACCCATTCAAAGTTACAATTTCTCACTTGTGTTCCGAATTAGTGCATCTTT